>CAXKVY010018455.1:572500-1172500 GCA_964058915.1 Tetropium fuscum | reverse complement strand
GTATTTGTATCAATCTGTCAATATCTTTATCTTTCCTTCTGATATTGCATATTTCGTGCTGCAATGGGAATGGATTCCTTGGAATTCTGCCACTCATTTTATATGGATAAATCAATCAAAAATGCCCTATTTGCGCCTCTAATTATCCCGGTAATAAAGAGGCTATTCCCAAAATGCATCTCAGCCATTTAGAGCCATAAGCATTAGCCGTGGCGTGTCTGTCGGTAAGAGCGGACCTGCTGGCGTAATGACTTCGGCCGCCTTGTAATCGCTCCCGCCGGACATATATTCTGCTTTACATCGGCCGCAGAGGGTTTAAGAAGGCACTGTACTTAAAAATCACTGACTCATGCTACTTACTGCATGCCTCGCTTGGGCCAGCATGCAAACGCTCTCCTTTTAATATGGTGCATTCCGGGTCATAAGCACGAGATTGCGTGATTCTGTAGGATGACTTGGCCATCGAGAAAGCCATCGGAAAAGACACGCTTTACGGTCAACTTGTATTTGACATAGCAACAAATGAATCGGTCACACGGTCATTTGCCAAAAATATATGATTCTATAATGACTTCATCCAATGTGAAGAGTTAGTAAGGTACCTGAGGCAAATATGCACCCCCTTAATTTTGAATATGTAACTTATAATATTATGCTGACATTTTGATTTTAGTGTGCTAACATATTAGTGTGCATATCGCGGAATTTCTCGTCACTAGGGAGGACCTATTATGACCTGCTTTGGATCCCGGCCACTATTTCTTTGTAGAAGGGCGCCGTTCGCCGTGGATCACACCAAGGAGGGAGTCTGCCTATCTAGCTTTCTCGTAGCAGCTGGGATAGGATAGCACGCTGTCGCATAGGGATGCCTGTGACCGAAAGTCGGTATGGGGAACAGTCGGTATTCGATCGACGAGAGTCTCAAGCTTTGAATATCGAGCTTTGAGCACTCGTGGCTCAGAGACAGAGGCTTCAGGAAATGCGGCTCTGTATGCACGCTTCTTAAGAAATTTGAAATTGGACGAGGAATTATATTGGGTAATAGCACTAGTGGGATTTTCATAGGGAGGCTATACACTACTTCGGAATTCTGGCTCGTCCGGCGAGCAATCTCGTAAGAGACATTCTCTCTCGACTTAGGAGCAGACTCAGAGAGAAATGAAGACATTTTTGATTAAAAAAACTGTTACCTTAATTTAATATATTTCTATATACTACATTGTATGACCTTACTTTCCGCCAATACGTGTAAGTTTTCTGCACTCGGTACTCTAGAACAACCAACATAAAGCTGGTCATGAGAAAAGCAAGGAGTGCCACTTCCTGCCACTTTCAGCGTTTGGTTCTGGGAATTATTAATGGTCATTGTTCCATATTCCTCAGCTCTACTGGAAGAAAAGTCTCTTGACTTATTGCTACCTTCACATCTCTCGCTTTTTTAGAATTTTGGTACAAATTAGTTTTTCGTGGTTTAAGGGGTCTAAAGATAAACATCGGTAAAACAGAATATCTGAAGATAGGAGATACGCATGAGAAAGACCCGGATCCACAATTACACAGATTAGAAATGTAGCGAATTTAAGTACTTGGGAAGCACTTGTTTCGGAGGACGGAACAACGAGGAATGATTTTGTTTACTGAATTCATTACTCTGGTCAAACAAGATGAAACTCACACGAACAAACGAAAATAACAATCTACACAACTATTGTGGAGCCTATTTTAACTTATGACTGTGAGTGCTGGCAATTTCCCTAGAAATAGAAAAAGATGATAGAACCGGTAGAAATGGACTTCTTAAGAAGATCATGTAATATTTCCAGAATGCAACATGGGGGAAACGAGAAGTAAGAAGGAAGACGGGGCGTGTATTTCCCAAAGCAGAAAAAGTGGAATCCAGACAGTTACTATGGTATGGTCATGTAATGAGGATGAAGGAGACGCGCTGGCCAAAAAAAGCTTTGAACTATACACCATAAAATAGGAGAAGAAAAGGAAGACCGACAACACAATGGATAGAAGGAATTAGGAAAAATATGCGAGATCGAGCCATCGAAGATGATGGCTGGAGGGATAGAAAGAAATGGCAATTGAAATGCGAAATGCACTGCACTTTCTGTAGGTCTTAGTCGTTTTATGATCTGTTTCATAACCAACAAAAAATAATATTATGTGTGTATACCAAAAATGCCGTTCACGACAAGCTCCGTGCTTCATATCCTTATGCAAGCACAGCCAGCTGGCTGACAATATCAAAGTTCGAGGGGCGCTGAGCAACTCTCAGGGTGCTATGGATCAGCTTGCAATCCGATTACATCCACCGCAGCTCTCGGCTGCCATAATCTCTCCCTGTGCCTTGCAGATTTTGTGCTCGGAATCAAACTATTTCCCTCGTGGAGCAGTGGCTAAGCAAGTGTAATGCTGACAGCTTACATGTGCAATGATTACGGCAGTTTATAATGGATAAACTAGTAATGCATGCAAGGCGTAACGGACAAACCAGAAAATACGATTTTGTATCAGTCTCGCATCCATGCAATTTATATTAAAATATGATTTTTTATTCATATTTGCAAATAATGTACACACCCTAGCCATTAAGGCAATTATCTTGATAATCTCGAGACAAAATTGCAGAACTAGCTCTTCAATTTCAGCGATCTCTCATGGCTTCCAATATATAATCATAAATTTGAAAGATATAATCATGTTTTAATTACATTACGTGCTGCTTTATTACTCATTCACTGAGCTAAATAAGATATTTCACTATATTAAATTTATACTGAACTACCCAGTCACATTCATATTCTACGACATTCCACGTCAACACACCCGTATTTAGTTGCTGATTCTCTTCGGACTCGGGCAAACGGCGCCCTTTCTACAAATTGTAGCCTGACTCCCGAATTTTATCCTGAGGGACGAATTTCAGCACCGAAGAGCCAATCCAGTACAACGCCCTGTAGTTTGTTTTTTAATAATGCCATAGTAACAACATTTTTTCAGTATAAGAAGTACCCTTACCCTATGTCCTTTTTTATACCTCTGACAATGTGTGATCAAAATTTCATGCTGATCGGTTAAGTAATTAAGGCGCGAAAACAAACAAACAAACTTACGTTCGCATTCATAATATTAGTTAAGATTAAATATGATGCTTATTTAACCTAGCTATACTAAAACTAACGAATCCTAGTTGTTGCGTCATCACTAATAGAACATTGCAATCTGCTGCTGTCTTTATTGCCAAACCGAAATGTAGGCGACGCGACGTTAAGCCGACGACGCTCGGGCATATTTCGTTTGATATACACAGTGCACGTGCAATAAAGACAAATTGTAATGTTCAATAAGTGATGACGCAACGACTAAGATTCGTTAGTTTTAGTATATCTATTAATGCCTTTCGGGCATTAATATATAAATACTATACTCTGGAACCTACAACTACTTAGACTACTAACCGATGCCAAACATTAGGAAGATTACGAAGATAACGAAGATTAACTTAAAGTTAATATTCATGGATTTGTGGATGCTATGAAGATAAGTTTTTACGCTCGTTTTACTGAATAATTTTATAGAGGAATAGTAGTCGATGTCTTACGTTTATAATATTTTACTTTCCACTTTGTGATAAGACATGTAAAACAAATTGTTATAGTGATTCTGTCCAACAGCTCTACAAAGGAACAAAGTCTTAATTTGAGGCTCAAATATATTAATGATGAATTGACAGTATTAATTATATTAGATTATATTAAAGCCTTCGTCAATCGTCAAGTTAAGTAATGGTATCAATTTTATCCTATACAGGACTTGATCTGTTCTGTTAATTGTGTTAACCTTTTTAAAAACCTGTTATATTTGGAAATAGGTCACAAATAGTAATACATGGTAACACCATTTCTCTGGAAGAAAACTTGGATCGTAGTGTACCACAGGGATCTTGGGAGATTTTGCACCATCTACTTTTTTTCATTTTACAAGTTACACCGTAAAGTAAATATATTCCATGTTCACTAATACGCGGATGATCATCAAGTTTACAAATCGTTTGTTCAAGAAAATATTGTAGAGATTAATGATGCTAATCATTCTGATTTGAATAAGTTGGTAACTTCAACTTTGACATAAAAATCTAGGGTACATCATTTGATTGTGTGACATTTTGTCAGAGACAAGAAACTTAGGGCTCGTTATAGACATAGATTTAAAATTGAGAAAACATATCAACATATGTATTAAAAAGGCTTTTTGTACTGTAAAAAAATGTATGCTTGTAAAAATATCTTAAATTAAGATACCATTAAGCTTCTATGCGATGCTCTTGTTTCACCGATTTTTTCATTTTGTGATGTAGTTTAAGGGCCTTGTCTCGATATTGTTACGTCAAAGAGAATACAAAGGATTCAAAATTCATGTGCTGGCCTAATCTGCGGTGTAGACGGAGAGAGGATATTTCACATAAGATTAAAGAAATAAGATGGTAAAATATGTCTTTACACTTATCAGTGTTTTTTCACAAAATAATTAACACAAAAGTTCCACCTTACTTGTTCCACAAAATTAGATACAGAATAGACGTAGCTAACATAAATATAAGGAGGAAACCACTCATTACACCCTTTGCACATAAAACCTTACTTTATCAAAGGTCTTTTAGCTATAACATTTCTAAAATGTATAACAAAATTCCTAGCCATATAATAAATTACAAGGTAAATAAATTCAAAATTTACTTGAGAAATTTTTTTTAAATGATAGTAAATAAAATGACAGTAAATAAAATTTAATTAATATAATGCAATTTAGAGATAGAAATTAATGTGTGACGTATAATATATTAGATTATTTATAAAGTAACTATTGTTTAAATTGTTTAAATAGATTGGCTAGGTAGGTTAGGGAACACTTTTCATGTCAAGTATGCTTGTAGACTCGGAGGTTAAGTGGTAGAGCAGTACGTTGTACTGAACTTCGCCTTCGCCGGGAGTGTATCTTACTTAATTTAAATTTTCATTTATAACTTTTGTCACATAATGCATTGCTGGAAATAAAGACCATTTATTATTATTATTATTAGGCGACGCCCTGTATATTAAGGTTTATTAGAGCCACAATCTAGTGGCCATGAAAAATATGAACACCGATGAGTGAGTTTACAATTCCTAAAAAGTATTCCAAGAAAGAGACATTGATTTATACGGAATTATATAATGTGACCAGATCCTCCGCCATTTTCTCGTTTACAATGCGATCCTTGAATATGATTGGCTATAATATATATATATATATATATATATATATATATATATATATATATATATATATATATATATATATATATATATATATATATATATATATATATATATATATATATATATATATATATATATATATAATTTACACGTACATACATATATAAGTATATAACAAAACAAGCCGTACTAGTACAGTTTACAATAATATCAGTTGTAAACGCTGGCCACTGGTGGATCGGGCTTACTCTCAGTTGTAACGTGTTCGGCGCACACGAAATTCGATGAATAATTGGACCGTGAAATATTCATGGCGGCAAATGTGTAAATGCGCGGTGGCTCGCCAAACAATGCGGGATGTCTAGGTGTTATGTTCCGTGAGCGTCGCGAATTAATTCGCGCTTTAATTAAATACAAAATGACTAGCAGATTGGACTAGCGAGTAAAGTGGTTTTTGCTACGATACGTGAATGCCATAGAAATCTAAATTTGTCTGGGAACACATCCAATGCCCTTAACAGAAAATGTAATGAAGCTGATTTTTAATTTTAATAAACTCAGGTTGGTATAAGCATACTGTAGGAGGGTTGAGAATGTTGCATTTGGGGATTAAACTCGCCAAAGTAAGAATTTCTAAAATCAAAAAGGTTATAAAGTTTAAAGTGGTCGGTACACCCCCAAGAACCACCCCAAATGAGCACGATGAGTTTTTCTTTTGTGTTTTTCTTGAAAACGGTCGATTTCAAATGTATGCATATGTATACAATATGTATTCAGGCCGACTTCCGAGGTTCTAGCTTTATGGAGTTCTACGGTGAACAGTTCTCCAGCATTATCAATTTCTTCGTAAGTAGATTAAGCGCTGTTAAAGACGTCTACGACGTTGTCGAGGTTTCTGTTGTTAAAAAGTAAATATCTCGCTTAAAATATGTGATGTTCAAAGTCTGTCGTGCACGTGCGTGTATTATCCGTAAATATCAAAATATTATAATTTATTTTTTGTATTTATGTTAAGTTAATATTATTGGGCTAATAGGTGTATTATAATAATCGGATGTTGTGTCATTAAGCAAATATTGTTTAGAAAAATTAGCTTGGTTTACAAGATGATTGCGAATTCCTTCACTGACGTGGTATATACATGGAAAAACCTATAAATCATTTCAGGAGATAATTGTTATCAAATCAAAATTGGGTTGAATATAATCTAGTGACAGTTAATTTTAACAAGACAAAGTACAAGTGTGATAAACATTGTATAATAATTACTTACCTAACTTTAGTCATGTAGTAATTGCGAAAGCCTTTACAGTTTCAACTAATCAATAATACCTCGTCATAGTTATCGACAGAACTTTCGGCGGGACCTGCAAATAAAAAACGAAATAATAAGAATACTAATAATATTAGTATTACGGATATTTAAGTATATGGATAGATTCTTTGATTTAAAACAGATAAATGATTCTTGCAACTTACAGAAGGAAACGGTGACTAATTTTTAAATCGGTAGCAAATAATGAGAGCGATATAAGTAACTTTATATACAGGGCATCTCATCAACACATAGCCCCCACATCTACTTTTGGAATTTATAATGGCACAATACATGTTAAATTTACCGAAGTAGAGATGCTTTTGCCAATTTTTTATTATTGCCAATTTTCGTTTTATACAGGGCGAAAGATGAAATTTATGAAAATCTTGGTGGAGCGATGGTAATTTGGAAACACGATGATGTTTTTGATTGGCCTTGCGTAGACTGATAGATTATATTTCGTAGATTTTCCCTCATCAGAGTGAATTCACCAGACATGAATGTCATTGAGCAAACGTGGAGCAGGATAAAAAGAAAATTGAATGAAGACATGACTATAACAACTTAGATGATTTGGTGAATGATATTCGTGCTTAGTGGGATTTCCTTGCAAACTTGGTGAGCAGCATGCCATGACGGGTTGTAGAAGTGCACCGTGTCCATGGTGGACCAAATCGATACTAGAAATTTATTTAACTTTATTTGTTGTTTAGTGTTTGCTTTATCACAACGAATTACTCTTAAAACATTACATTTATTTTTGGATTGCGCCATATAATATTTCCTATCTTAACAAGTTTCCATGACAACGCTATTCAAACATTCTTTCAGTCTACACAGCCTACTTCAGACGATATTGCTGATATGAGTCAATAGTATAAACAATAAACGTATTGCATTTTTGGTCAGTTTGTACAATGTAGAAAACGTCATTTAAAAATTCATCTGAGGGTAAATCTAGAGAAAATAAGCTATTAATTTGCACAAGATCCATCAAAATCCATCAATATGTGTTCAAATTATAATAGTTTTCAAATATCTCCACGGAGATTTTCACATTTTCCTTGTTTTCAGCTGTATAAAATGCAAGGGGCCTTAATAAAAAAATGGCGAAATCGTCTGAAGATATTGATTTTAACTTATTTGCCGACATTAATGGGAGACGAGAAATGTTGATTTAACAAAATGGCAGACCATTAGAGTTTTGCAATTTTTGCAGTATATTCCTTTACACCCTATCTAATATTAATAATACCTATTTTTTTAAAACTTGTTCTTTTGCGAAATCTAGAACAAATATAATAATTTATATTAAAAAAGTGAACTTTTAAAAAAATTACCGTTAATTTCTCCACACTCAAGCTCTGCTTCTTTGCGGGATAAATTATTTATTTGTAATGTGATTTTTTATTTTTATTATTCCTTTTGCAAACAAAATATTTTCGTGCAAACAAAATTATTATTATTGTTAATTATTGAAAATAGCGCTAGAAAGTGCCTTTGCCCAACCAACTTTTTATTGACCATTTTAAATCACATATTACCATAAAAACAAATAATTAAAAATTATTCCATTAACGTCATCATATAAAATAATTTCAAGAGAGTTCATATGCATTTACTTGCGTTTAATGTCATGTAATTTATATTCTATCTACTAGCTGCCATTAATAATAATTAATGTGTCTGATAACCAACTTTGATTTAATCTTGTTACTGATCGATAATTACTATTCGTTGCCATAAATCAGAATATCCTGCCATGGCAGATAGCATAATTGGAATTGGAATATTGCGCTGTTTAGCATATTGTATCAGCGTCGCGGCGCTAAAGTTTCCAAATCACTTCTGTACGAGTACTCGCCATACATTTCAATACTGATTTTGCGACTGATTTATATCTGGCTCTGTAGACATAGACAGATCACCTAAAATATGTTTTCTTGTCAGTGAAGTTAACAATGTAATTTGAGTTACAATAGGATTGTTAAATTTTGCATATAAAAACATCACTAAATATTTTCTTAATATAAATAGTATCCTAAATTGTATTTAATCAAGTGTTTTCTTCGTCCGTATAGGATAGAAATAAAATTAGGGATATTCCACTACGTCGACGTTTCGCTTTATTTCAAAAGCTTCTTCACGATTACAAAAGAATATATTATTATAATATGCATATAAATAAACGTTTTTAACTACATTTTAAGATCGCCTATAAAAATCATCTTGTTTATTCATCAAGATCAATCTTAATCATCATTATTATCATCAATCAATCATTAATCATCAAAATCATCTTGTTCATCTATGTTTAACATAGATGAACTTTAAATACATTGGGATATTATCACTGTAAAAATATTCTTTAATTATATTATATATTAAAATCATTAATTAACACGTAAGTCACGTACCTAGTGAGACATTCCCTTGGTCAGGCACATAGTGCTTATTTTCAATAAATAAATGAGACACACTGTACTACAACATATATTAAACAATTTTTTAAATCAAGTTATTAATTATGCTCTCTGCTAGATTACTTGTACCTCTTGGTCGGTGAGGAAATTAGCACATCATTCGATGACATAACATTCACTTGGCTTCTGCTAAAAACCATTGAGTTTACAGTAAAATTAATTAGAAACTTTCTTGTAGATAATTTAGTGCTATAACTTTTATTTGAAACATTTTGTCATAGGAGTGCATATTTTTGAGATATTCACCAAAAACCGTTTTCTGTTGACCCAATAAGGGGCAACTTGTCACACGGATATACTGGCGACTTTTCTGTACTTATTTCTGATTCCATAAAGAAGACGCCTGTGAAAAAATCTGGCTTTAATATTTTTCCCTAATTTGGTCAATTTCGAAGATATAACGCCGGGACTAACTTCTTGCTGACACTCGGCTCAATTATATAGAATATTTTCACAGTAAAGTCGTGTTAGGAGAGTAATGGCACGATCTATATTTAGGAAAGGTGTAAAGCAATTTATGGAACATTTATGGAACTAAATATCTTAAATAACAGTTCCTAGTTCTTATATTCTTACGCCGCTCATGTACGTTAAACGAAACAACAAATATAGGTATTCGTACAATGAAATAGACAATATACATAATACAATACCAGATACACAGAGAAAATTCTGATTATATCAGATTAGTTAATTCCCAGAATGCAATAAATTATTATGGTCCAAATTTTTAATAAGCCAGACCAGACCTCAAGCAGTTACACCAGAGAGAAAACTGGTTGTAGTGGATATTGCATCAATAAATTGAAATTGAAAATTGATCTGGCCTCCATTTCGACGAAAGTTTGCACTTATTCTCATAACTCAACTCAATAAATTTCTCAACATTTTAAACTTAATGAGCCATAATGAAAAATGCTCTGTTCGTATTCGGTTTCCCGAAATTTAACAATATAAATACTTATGCGTATTATACAATTTTTGTCAGTTTATAATAACTGCTTTAATATGTATGTGTTACTCACGGCTATGCTGATGTTCATTTGAGAGAAAGTTTATAGCAATTTTTGCCTCCACACATTCGATTGTATTGCATCTGTAGTTTCCCACAGTTAGAAGATAATAATTTAATAGAAACTACTAAGTTAAGTAAACAATTAATTCCACCTGACGATGTTGTCAGAACCGAAACCCAAATACCATTTCCGTTTATACAAGCTCAGGCGCCGGCCGATCCACCTAACGAAGAACGTCAACATCTGGGATATTAGCATCGGGGTATAATCCGAGATTGGTGGTAGAAGCAGCGGTTACGCCGACATCCCATGTTGATACTAAGTTGCTCTTGCAGGTGTTTATGTTGTTATAATTTGGGTAATGGAGTTATTTACGGCCTCTTGAAGCGTGATAAATGGAAATCTGGGTTTACGCTCTTCCGTCTTCGCAACCGCGTTACAGCATTTATTTGATTTTTAATCGTGTCACTGCTGCTAATGAACAATAAATGACTAAACGAATTTCCCGCAAGCTATAGCTATCTTATCGAGTTCACTTAGGATCTATTCCCTTAAAAGTTGTCGTGTACAGTTTGTGAGGTAATTAGCTTCAAATCGTCCCTAATCGTTTTTCGTTAATAACGCAGAGTGCTCCTTAGCAAAGAGGAACATCAGCAAAAACCCGCGACATTCGTCCTTATGGGGACAATCAATAACGTTGTTTATGCTGCAACTGTTTTATATTAATTACTGTAATTTAATACACATAATATATAAAATAAATTTAGTTTTTGATGCAAACAAATATCCATGAAATGTTTATGTTACTGCCTTGTTATGACATATGCACACATACAGAGTGTTCAACTGTATCTGGAAACATTTTCATCCATTAAATAGTCATTGTATTATATGCTATTATTTTACCACATGCGCAGAAGACATCATTCACTGATGGATATGAAGAGGAGACCCCCACTTACCAAAAAAATTCAGAAGGGGGTTTCGCGTAAAACAAATTTTATATCTACTTCATGGTCAAACGAATTAAAACATTTTTCTGAAGATGTCACCTCTTGTCTCATTCCTCGGTGTTGATTTGTTCTGGTTTATCTGAGTATATTGTTTTTTGCGAATCCATTACTTAGGCTTCCTCTGCATGAAGATATGTCCCATCAGTGTCTGTTGTAGTTCTTGTCTCCCGGTCTGATTTTGATAGTCATATCAATTCTGCATTTGAACGTTATTTACATAGGGTGGTATTACGTAGCCTCTGGCAAGATTTAAAAAATGAAATTTATTTTTGATGTTAGTTTCTTACAATAAATACAGTAACCTTTTGATGGCTGACCGATGATTTCATCAAATAGATATTTACCCAGATGATCACCATAGGTAAACCCAAAACAGCAATCATCGTAGATAATTGACGCCATGATTAGGTACCTAATATACGATTTAATTTTTATGATAACCACCAAAGTTGTAACTGTACAACGTACGAGTATTTTTCAGTCTGGGCGTAGTTACTTTGCCGCAATTTTCTTCAAGCATAAAGTGAACTAAAATTTTATTAATAAAAATGTTTGGCCTTCCCGCATATTTCATTTCCAAGGATAATTGGAATTTAACAATTCTTCAGCGACGCTATAATATCTAATTAATATCCTCGAAAAAAATCTGAATGCGAGCTTTAATAAGCAATCAATTAAAATGTTCTCAACTCTTTTTACGGTCTTACTTCGGCACGGATATTCCTTATAGAAAGGTCAGTTGCCACCGGTTGATATTAATTAAACAGCAGAATACTTTTAACGAGCTTATTAAAAGCACAGAGGAGGCAAACGCTAGCAACGTCGGGGAGATGTACCGGGATCATCTTCGCTGAGAGAATAAATTCGCACTTGTATAATTATTGTCTTTGTTCGCATAAAAGATATGCCTAAATGTCCTCCCTTAAACCTAATTTCGGCATTTTAAAATTACTTACTCGCCAGGTCCGCCCTATTAAATTATGTTTTAAATAATAAAGAGAAAATGCTCAAAACAAATTTGGAACAGTTTCAAGCATTTATAACTTCCGAAGTTTAATGTATTATTTATGAAGGTCTCTTTAAGGTTAGCTAATTGCTACATTATGAGACACAGATTGGACTCACGCGAGGGGTGAGATTTCAGCTGTGTTGCTCCCTCTCAAATGTTTCGCTATAGGGTGTCTCCCTTACCTGCACAAGTCATCTTAGACCAGTAGGCTTAAAATTCAAATCGGAAAAAAATGCTACAAAAGGTTTTATTGTTTTAATGGCTTCATTAGGTTCCCAATATGACTATCCTAGGTTTTCCCATTTGTTGCGGTTTTACGGTTACCTAGCAGTTGGAATACTTTAAATAAATGTGGCAGAGTTGGAAGAAATGTGTGGTTTAACTAACTTTAAGAATAACTAACTTACAGGGTACAGAGCACGGAGTACAGAGCACAGAGTACAGCGTACAGAATACAGAGTACAAAGTACAGAGTATTGACTCCAGAGTACCGAGTAGACAATACAGAGTGCACAATACAGAGTACCGAGTACACAATACAAGGTATAGTGTACAAAGTCCAGAATTCCGAGACATAATATCGATTACAGAATAAAAACTACCGAGTACAGAGGATAAAGTATAGAGGACAGTAAAGTCCAGATTACCGTGTACATAATAAAGATTACAGAGTACAAAGTACAGAGTGCATATTACAGAGTACCGATTACACAATACAGAGTGCATAATACAGATTACAGGGTACAAAGTACACAGTACAGACTACCGAGTACAAAGTATAGAGAATAAAGTATAGAGTACAAAGTACAGAGTACTACTAATAGGCCTTAAAAACTTAAGATGATTAGTTATTAATAGCTTATGATGATATTGTCAAATTAGATACTATACTTTATTTTGGCCAGTTCCAACTGATTTTTTTCAAATATTCTCTTCCGTTATTCTATACTCATATACCACACGTGAATTATTTTTGTGTTTTTGCTTATTATTTTTGTAGTTTTCTCTAGGCTATACAAAACTGAAAAAGAGCAAAAGTACGAAACTGAAATTCATGATTGGTTCTCTGAATAAAATCGCGTAGCACTAAATAGATGACGTTAACCCTTTTCATCGCGTTTTATAAAAGTAGAAAAGCTCATGGCTTCATTCGCTGCCATGTGGACACTCGCTTGGTTGATTAATAAATCTCATATTGAGAAACACCCCAGCGTTACGAAGGTACGCCAAGTCCCGGTGTCCTTCACAGTGCAACTCGAGAAGAGGACGCCCTGAAGAGGAACCGGGACGCGTAGGGTGAGGACACTCGAACAGGAAGCGGAAATGGGGCGACTATATCCAATTTCCATTGGTGTAATTTGTTCCTACCGCCAGTAATGTAGCAGATATAGTGGCGGATTATATGGACTACCCGTGTTGTGGGCAATGCGTTGCAAATATTGGAGTCGGTGTGGAATAGGATTTTGATGAGTATGTTTACAAAGCGGCGCCATTATAAAGGTTAACATGTGTGCAAAATTATTGCGACATATTTCAATTGTCATTGATATGAAGGATTAACAAAAATAATGAATTCCAACTCGGTGACAGAGTTTGGATTATTCTGCTCGGTATCGAAGTCGAGATCTAGGCTATTAGCTGCTCTTTGTGCTGCCCTATATATAAAAGCTTCTACGCCACCTCCGTTATGGCCTTTGAACATGAGGAGTAGGGGATACGAACTCCTGATATTCTTACAGGCTCAGAGTTACTCTGTGTCCAGTGTCCAGTGTCCAGAGTTACTCTGTTGTGGAAAAACTCCAATCCCAAGAGTCCACGGCCTCCCTGTTGTCGTGGGAGATATAATCGCGGACGATCTCGGATGCAAACTCCAGAGATGCATCATTTTGCGGATACTTACGTCGAGTTGGCAGCCTTTTGTGTCCATTTGATTACTCCAAAGGAGTAGAGTAGAACCGAAACGGCAAGCATATTTGTCGCCGACACCTTTCGGCCCCTGACAGCTCTGAGGACCAGATGTGTCAAAGTAGGTGGCGGTACTTGCCGCGGAGAGCGCCTTTTGTAATATTTACCTCCTGGATGTAATATTTTGTAATATTTACCTCCAGGTAGGTATATGTTTCTCCGGCATAAAGGTGGTGTAAGACGCCTCCGCCTACCAGCTGCGCATCATCTCCGTAGTCCACGCATCGCCCTCTCTTGGCATACCAAGAGAGGTACCACTGATTCATAAATCAGTGCACATTTATTATTATTATTATTACTTTTATTATTACTACTATTATTATTGTTTTTATTATTAATATTATTATTTTCTATATTATTAAAAGACGTATATTATAAACTATTTTCCTTCAAACTATTTAGTTAACGTAAGAACATTCATGGCATTTATTTCAGTTTTAAGTAATCCGGCTTACCGCCATCAATCATTTCTGCCCGGCCAAGAAACAAACATATTTCCCGCGGATACTTTGCTTGTAGAAAAGAAAATCCCCTAATTTAACATTACACCGTTTCTCCGTACCCCAACCACGAAAAATTATACCGGTGCAGTCGGAGGCAGTCATCCGACCGCAAGAAGTGTAATCTTATCATATTTTAAGGGTGTGCTTCCCAGATTGATTCTTCTAATTTGTTAAATAAATCGAGCAGCTGTACCTATCTAAACCCCGGCCACGCTAATATCACCGCACCTGCCTTTTAGTCTGAGGTTACCGGCATATTCAAACATTTATCAGACAAATGCACGCTCGTTTGTCACGCGCTTACTGAAATATTAAGGAAAGAGTTTGTTATTTATTCGTGTCGTGTAGCGCCAAGTCGAGCAGCAGACGGAAGCACAGAATACCAACAGAAAAAATATGGCTGAAATCGTTAGGTGGCTAGCGCAGCCCCGTCAAATTACGGCTTACTACATTGATCTGTTACAATTTTATTTCCCTTTCAATATTCCTTTTAAAAACGCCCTGAATTTATCTCAAACCTCTTCACTCTTAATTTAACTTATTGCAACTTGATTAAACAAATGTCATATTGAAAAATGATTGCTTCTTACGGCGGTCTGTTGTTTCCAAGTTTGCAAGCATCTACTTGTACTTGCTGCGCCTAGTGGTCTAAGGGGCTTGGGTCGATGATGGATCAGCGCTGAAATTTATACAGGATGTTCCTTAATGATATACTAATATGTCCCGACGTCTTAAATTTTGATATACAGGGAGGTAGAGTTTAAAACAAATAATTTTTTTTATATCTGATATCACTATAAATATTTTTTGTGAAATTTGATACGCACCTTCTACGCATCAAGACATTTTCTAAGTACAACCATTTTTGTGTTTATCACTGGCGTTCGTGTGGGATTGCATTGAACATTTTTCATATATTTCTGAGCAAATGTGGTCTCTTGATGTTCTCTCGCCCAACGCATAAAAAAATATAAACCATTGCTTGGCATGGTGTTGATATCTGACACGACTTAGTATTATTTTTATTTGTGCTCATTGATGAACCATGAATTTTAATAAACTTTTAAACAAATATAACAACTAGCAAGTTACCAGAAAACTAAGGCTTATGTATCTTATCCAATAATATTTTATCTTATATATCTTATCTAATAATATCTAATCACTGTATCAGTTATGAGTGACATGACCAAACAAAAAAATGGCTTCTATTTTTTTTTACAAAAAAACCGTGCATCGGCGTCCGTCGATGGAATACTGAGAAGATATTAAGAAATGAATTAGAATTTTAAAATTAATCTTTATTTTAAGTTATTTAAGGGGCGTACAATTTAATATTTCGTGCTAATTCCGTACAAACGCTCCTGGTAGGCATGAAAAAATGTTACAAATGTAAATGTACATCAAAAAATAACTATTGATGCATAGAAGGTGCGTATAAAATTTCACAAAAATGTCTATAATGGTATCAAAGATATTATAAAAGAAATATTTCTTTTCTTAAAATTTTATCACCCTGTAGTTCAAAATTTAAGATGCTTAGGACACACGATGATATGAAGTTATTTTCGTAAAATTTACCCATGAATCACACCTTTAAATATTAGCATATCATTAAGGAACACTCTGTATAATAGTTGGATCGAGAGCGTTTTGTGCCTAGTGGATGTTTGTCGAACCGATGTTTTATAAACTTAAGATACTATACATTCTAACTAAGCATATTGCTATTGTAGTACATATGCGAAACTTTATCTCAAAAATTGCGTTGTATATTATATAATGTGTAAGTTGAAATATGTTTTTGCAAAGATATGTTCTGTGTGGATAATAATAACGTTTATTATTGATTAGGAAATATACGTTTGTTTTATAACATAAATGCAACGGTATCATTAAGAAATGTCACAGACAAATATCGGAAACTACTTACGGATTTGACCTTCGAATTTGCTAATTTTTTCTGCACAAAAAACAAAAATATATAGCCACGAATAAGAATGTTTACGAGATTAAGCCCGCATGTGTTTCCAAAAGGATAAAATACGGTTATATAGTTACGCTGTACTGAGCTGTTAAACCGACCACGATGACTCTAAATTCCACCCTGCAGGACTAAATCGCTTTCATTCTGTCCCTCATGAATCCAACCTGTTTTCCTCCGTATTAAATTTTATTGTATTCCTTTCACTTGGACCGTTTTTATTTTGTATTTTTCCCGACCAAAGTATCGTGCGCGACAGCTGTTTATAATAGTCAAGTTGCTCCGATATTCCTGCGTTTTAGATTTTTCTTACCATTAGTATTCATATGGTACAAATGGGTGGGTTCATAGGGTACAAATGGATTTAATGAGAAATTTTATGTGTGGATCAATTACTGCTACCATGTTCTAAAAATACCATTATCTATGTTATATGCAGAATATAGTATGTTATTAGTATAGAGATTGTTGAGAAATAGATTACCAAAATATTATGTACAAGTAACATGAACAAAATTTGTATTAGCAAAAGTTGAGGTTATTAAATATAATATGTTTAAATAACATAATATACATTTTGTTGAAATATACGAGTAAATATCAAATTTCGATTGGAAAAAATTAAAAAAATATTTGCTAGCTATAAAATTCGCTGGAAAAGAATAATATATATTTTGCAAACATAAAATTTCGATTGTAAAACATTAGAAAAATATATGCTAGGTATAGAACTTCCTAGAATATAATGTTTTACGTAATTCGTATTTTATTACGGGAACCCGATGGCGCTCGTTAAAACAAGTAACTTCCAAGTGGTTATGCAACTATTAATTGCATTTCCGCTACCGAGTGATCATCGTTGTTTGTTTGTTTGTTTGTTTTGGTGACACCTTCTTAAAATTCAGGAAACCTCCGTTTTCTATTTCTATTCAAATAATATATCCAATTACAGCAATAGAATCTATACATTGAAAACACTTACCCGTTGTATATCTGGAGGTATATACGGAAATGGATCATTTAGACATTGTAACAAGCTCTTTTTCGCCGTTACTGAGGCTCATCAGAATGATGTACGATTTATTTAATTGGTCATGTATACTTGAATTTGCCGATAATTTATTATGTGTGAAATATGTGAATAATACGTTGTTGATTTTAGACTTATATAAAATGAGATAACAATAGTAATAGTATAGCGAAGAAACGTCTGATAAGCTTACAGGACACTATTTCTTCCCTATTGAATCCTTCTTATTTATGGGCGCCAGTTCTATGAACACTTATTTGTAATATTTTAGAAGGATCACTTTATAACATGAGTACTCTACCTCTTAGTACCTCTTTCCGTCCTAGAGGGGGTTCAGATTAGGTCTATGTAAATATTTCTCAAGATTAAAATTTTAAACAGTGAAGTTACCTTCCAAATAGTGAATCTATGACACTAGAATATTTTGTTATATCAATTGAATTTTATTTGATCTCAAATTGTAGGATATAAAATGTTTCCTTAAAAGTTTCAAAATAATAAGAAAGAAGAAGTAATTTATATATGAATATATTTATTGTCATATGATCATGAAAATAATTAAACAAATTTTAAAACTTATTACTACCCTACGCAAACTTACTTACTGCTAAAGTCTTCTGCGGCTGGGGAAGCTACCAAGCGTTTACTTCTCACTTCCTAATTTCGACGAAAACACTTAATATGCAGTTATTTCCGCTTGAAAACCATTCCTATTGGTGCTACTTATTTCTCACTATTTTAATTATTTTACTTCAGTTTAAGTATTAATTGTAACAAAATTTTATAAAATTATTAGCGGAGTTCTTTTCTCCTCGAACGCTATAGCTGAACGCTTGCATTGTTGTCTGCAACCACGGATATGCCGTATAGAAAAACATTTGCATTTCCTGGTTACCATCCTTCCTTCTTATTGTTGTGATACAATCTGACCAATCAGATTAATGCCTATTATTTACTTTATTTAATTTTACGTACAACTCTTACAATTTGCACATCACTTGATCTAATTGCAAATTCTAAACATCATATTAACTTTCTGTCGCCTAACTTCGATGTATGTTTTAGGCGTCATATCTACATTGCGTTTTGCTTCGCGATTAGAGACTCTCGAAATCCCTTTCTACCATGATGCTTTCGCATTAATCTTTTAATCTAGACATAGTTTATTCATGTCCGATATGCTATAATTATTGTTGAGTCTATTGTAATCATGCTAGATAGAGACTTTTGTGCCGACAAATAACTTAGATATAATAAAATTACGTTCTGACCAATCAAGCGCGTAGCTGGTTGGCGTTATGTATAGTACATGCGTTGGACAGCGATACGAGCGTGCTTGAATTTGTACTATGGTCGGTACGATAGATATTGATCACTAATTTAATTTTAATTCATAATTTAATATGGAACTGAATTTAATTACTGATTTATGCTCTATAATTTCCTTCATCTCAATATATATATATATATATATATATATATATATATATATATATATATATATATATATATATATATATATATATATATATATATATATATATATATATGTATATATATATATATATTTATTTATTTATATAAGTTAGCACCCGTCACAAACCATATGGAACCCAAAAAAAACAATTTCAGGAATAGGAAATGATGGAAATAGCAAGTGTGTTGCGGTATAATAAATCCGTCGACGGAAGAGTGATATATGGTATAATTGCTAGCAGATAAAGATACATTAGGACACGTAGAGCAGACTCCCATCAGCATATAGCATAAACACAAATCACATATATCAACTGGTGCTGGACCCGGCAGCCGGAATTGAGGTTAAGGGAATACCCAATGCAATCAAGCTTTGTTAGGTCAAATCAAATTAAACGTAGTGTCCAGGACAGTGTGTTTTCTATGAAAGTATATACCGAGAAATATTTGATCTGATCTGAGCTGAACTGATGTGATCGCGGTGTAATAATATAGTTTTACATTACATGAAGACATGTAGACCAGACTACATCACTACATCTATATTTGACAGTTTCCAAGAAATTGACGAATGGAAATCTTATACGATTAGATATTTGAATAGTTTTCATATAAACAAATGCGCCTCGGATAACGTATGCTACGGTTATTCTGTGATAAAGTCCAATTATTTCTAGCATGTAGCTAGAAAGAGTAGATTGTTTTAGAACTGAAGAAGTGATGGTTTTCTAGTGAGTGAAAATATCTTGACCTCATTTTGTAAAATGCATCAGGTAGGAGATCAGGTAAGAGATAAGTTGCAAGAATAAATTCTGATTGTTATTATGTAAAAAATTGTATTCCTATGAAGAGAAGATGAGCTTAATAAGAATGTTGATAAGGAGAAAAATATTGCTAGTCAAACAACTAATAAATTTATTCATGATTTTCACTCAATAAAGTATGCTCTTTTTTATTAAAAATACGAAAAAGTAGTTGTTTTATCAGATTCTACAAAATTATGTATCTCTTAATAATATTGCAGATTCATGTAAGGCTGACACTTTTAAATCGAAATGTTCTAATAGAGTAAATATAAATAGTAATCTAGGTAGTTTCTATTGTATGAATGTGAATCTTACTTATCATAAAAATAGTCATATAAAAGTGCCATAAAAATTTCTTGATTAAAGTTTAAATTAAAGCGATGCAACTAAAAATTTAATTAATTTAATCAGTAAAATGTAGATTGCCGTAGGCATATACCGAAATTGCCATTTGATCTAAATACATGTGAAAAATAAGACTGATGAGATAGATGTTATGAACATTAACTTGCCCCACTCGGGGGAAAAATGAGGTATAAACTATTCAAGACACCCGGGAAAAAATAAAATGTGGATACATTAACATTTTTCCACGAGGTGGAACACCGTTTTCAAAAACTAATTTAAATTTCTAATAAGGAAACATCTATCTCTCGGCCAGATAGCAAAATACAATTTCTTGTTTTCGCAAGACGAAAATCCTATGCGACATATTGGCGTGATACCCTTAAGGCTCACTTAAGATTCCACATACGGAATATAATAAGAATGAATTGACAAAGCTGCTCTATGTATCCTTGTCAGCGCCAGACGTATTTGTTTCTCCCATTCGCTGCCATATCTGCTTATATTTGTATAACGAAATTAATACTGAAGTTCTGCAAATACAGGAATATGGAGAGATACAACTTTTTACATGAAGAATGATATAATACTCTTAAAAGAGGCACATTGTAAGAATATATTAGTGCTATTTTTTTGATAATAAATATGTCACGCTCATCAATTATGGGTCAGCCTAAACGCCATTTTCTATTAAATAAAATGGCCCGTAACCGAAATCTACCACCTGCCAACGACTTTTCTCTACGGTGATAATTTTTGAATTATAAACTTCACTCCAGAAATACAAATGGACGATGTCTGCAATTTTTTTAAAATCAGACTAATCTCTGAATTCTGACTATAAACTCTGAATTCATTCTTTAATCTCTATATTTAGACTTTAAGCTATGAATTCAGGCTTCAAATTCAGAATTGAATCTCCGAATCCAGATTCTAATTTCTGAGTTTAGACGTTAAATTAATTCACACTTTAATATACAACTTTAGACTTTTTACTAATTTAACCGATTTTGTATCAATCTCTTACCATCCTGGAGTTTCCACTGGTGAACATAAAATTTTTTGCCACGTGTTATGTTACGGACAATGCAGTGAAGTTTGCCAATATTTTAATTGCCTATTTCAATTAATTACCTATTCTTTGCTGTATTTACTGTTTAGTTGGCTTTTTTCCTGCTTTCTTGTATAACTACTTTGAATAAATTTCATCTGACTTTTGGAACTTCTCGAATTAAATTTCTTGTTACTTATTTCGTGGAACCTTGAACTGCTAGCTGCACGCCGCGCTATGAACAAGTCATTATCCTCACAAGTGCTTAGATCATGCGTCTCTGGATGGCCTAGTATATGGACTACTTCTATGATGATGACTGGCGAGGACAGGATTTATTTTTTTTGTAACGACGCTATACTATTCGCGTTGACGTTCTACTGGACATCAAAGGTTTTTAAACCTTACCAAGGTTGACTATTCACTCTATTCATTTCATTATAAGGGATATATACTGTCCATTATTTCACCGTGGCAAGCTTCGTCAACATTTAAATATGACTTTATGGACGTAGAGCTGTTTGTTGTGGTCAGTAATTTTCATCAACTGCTGCTCAGGAACCTCTTTTATTGCCAAATGGCTCACTTGGTTGATCTATTGGAACCATTAGCAAGTTTCTTATTTTTAGTATCCAAACCAATAGCTTGCGCGGATGATTTGTCAATCCATTAAGTTTTTTCGGTTTTACAGAAGCGAGTTGGTCTCAGGAAAAGGCGATTGTTAGGCGATTGTTATTTTTACATCGTTTCGATAACAATTTACTAAATAACCTAACGGGTCCTGCATCTTTATTTTCAGTATTTGGCACAACCCATTTGCTCCTTGTGCAATTTTTTGACACCCCTTAGCATGTTTTGCTAAAAATTGGATTAAAATGAATTCTATAGCCATCATATTTCCATTTTTTTTATCTTGAAATAATCAATAGAGCAATCAGCAGCTTCACCACCGCGCTATGCCAACTCAACAGCTCTAATAGGATATATTTTTCTTTATAATCCATCTGGTGTTTTTTCGTCCCATAATTTTATTATGTCTGTCAAATAATTTAAACTTAGATACACTGAAATGTTTTACAGAAGCGAGTTGGTCTCAGGAAAAGGCGATTGTTATTTTTACATCGTTTCGATAACAATTTACTAAATAACCTAACGGGTCCTGCATCTTTATTTTCAGTATTTGACACAACCCATTTGCTCCTTGTGCAATTTTTTGACACCCCTTAGCATGTTTTGCTAAAAATTGGATTAAAATGAATTCTATAGCCATCATATTTCCATTTTTTTTAATCTTGAAATAATCAATAGAGCAATCAGCAGCTTCACCACCGCGCCATGCCAACTCAACAGCTCTATTAGGATATATTTTTCTTTATAATCCATCTGGTGTTTTTTCGTCCCATAATTTTATTATGTCTGTCAAATAATTTAAACTTAGATACACTGAAATGCATTTTTTTCATAAACGGATCAAACACTATTTTAAGGTCATTGAAATATTTTTCCTGAAGTAGCTTACTTTTAATATTCTAAATAATTTTAATAGTTGCTTGTTTATATTCACTTCTGTCTCATTTTCTCATATTATTTACTGCCTAATATTTTAGTTTAGGTGCCAATTGACCCAATTTCTCTTCCCCATTTAGTTCGTATTTTCTGTCTAAACAAAAATCTAGAAATGTTTCAATATGTATTTTGTACTTTCAATAGTTCATTTAATAGGTGTATTTTTTAATATAATATTATTAATTGAATCGCTGAACAAATTACCAAATCCTTATGACATTTTTATCAACATAATATAAATTAATTGTCAACCTGACATTTGTTTATTTTGAATTTGACATATAAATAAATTATGTCATTTTTGCTGATGAACCCGGCATGTATGTATTCATATAAATTCATAAATTCAGCATAAATTCATAAATTCAGAGTGAAAATTCTCAATTCAGATATTAAAGTATAAATTCAGAGTTTAAACCCCAAATTCAGAGCCCTAAGTCTGATATCAGAGTTTATAATTTGTATTCAGAGATTATAGTAAAAAATTTAAAAAAATGCAGACAAGTTCCTTACGGCTCCTACGGCTCCTACGGCCCCTCAAGCTCCTACGGCTTCGTACAAATCAATTGCATTGTGTTCATTAGTACCTATTGCTGCACTTGATAAATAAAATTATTATAATAATCCATAATTGAACATCTAACTCATCAGATACAATTCGCGTGGCTTTATTGGCTGTGGCTAAGACAGATTTATTATTAAGATTTATTGCGGGATCTCGAGCGATGCCCTGGGGTATCGTCAACCGTTTTAAATTACCTGCCTTAAAACAAAGAATAAAGTGGCGGGATATCCCTCTCTTAATTAAAATAATATGTCTCTAAATAAAGTTGGCAAAGTTTAGGGAGCAGTATTTGTACAAGTCACAAACTAGCTAAATTCAAGTGGCTGATTTATTCTAATGTTTTCTTCTCCTTGTCCTACCGTGAGATTTGTATTTATTTTGGCAGTGGCGGTCCGTCATTCGTTAAGAGAAAAAGTGCCGCTGTTTGTTTACCGAACCCCAGCCGGGAAAACGAGGGCAGTTAAATTAAAAAAAAACTTGTTCGTGTTTTCCTAAAATTAGTAAGGCGTTACGGTCGACTAATGGAAATAATTTGTTTAATTTAATTCTTCTTGAGCAGAGAAGGAAATGTACAAATAACATGGAATTTAGGTAAATCCACTGGTATAATAAATTATTAAATAACTTCTTTATAGGTCGTCATTCTTTATTAGACAAGTTAACAATTGATAATATTAAGGTGTGAAGTCCGCCTTTTTTATAAAAAAAAAATATAATACCAGAACTAGGAGACCATATTCATTTACTGTGCTGGGAGATAATTATTTAAGTTTTATCGAAAATATGTTGCTTTTCGTCCACCCGGACCGGTACAACGTCGATTATTTCTCAGACATGTTATTGGGAAGTGTCGTCGAATGGTGGTTGGTATTCATAAAAGCCGTCTCGCAAGAAATGGCAACATTTTTGAAGCTGGATAACTGGAATGAGTATAGTGGACACGCATTACGGCGAACGTCTGCTACCGTTTTAATTTACGGCGCGGCGGTGGTAACCTCACTTGTCTTAAAAGACACGGAGGATGGAGATCGATTATGATGTCACAACATCTGAAAATAATATAACTATTAATGAAAACGTGTTGGAAAGCTTTGATAATTGCACCAATAATGAGCAGTTTCAGTGGTTTATTTAATTTAGTACTTGTTCAAACTGTGTATTTAATATCAATG
This sequence comes from Tetropium fuscum, assembly GCA_964058915.1. NCBI lineage: Eukaryota > Metazoa > Arthropoda > Insecta > Coleoptera > Cerambycidae > Tetropium > Tetropium fuscum. The sequence continues at coordinate 1,147,931 of CAXKVY010018455.1, read as the reverse complement.
TGGATAAACAAAAATTATTGTAAATATTGTTGAATAAACTTTTGTAAACTTGATTAACACTGTTAATTCTCAGATTAAAAGTGTCAATTAAAAAATATTCAACAATATTTACAATAATTTTTGTTGTAAGTCAGATAACTAAGTCAACTTAGTTTAGCTTCTAGGATTAAGTGACTACCTTTGTTATAATTTTTGTTTTAGTGATGAAAATGTCAACCTTAGAGACTCCTGAGTCAAAAAATGTCATAGTTTTGTGACGGTTGGAGAAATAGCTTTATTATTAAATTATTGTAACATGATGTCGATGTAATAAGTTTTTTTAAGGAAATAAGAAATATAATTCTATACGAGTAGATAAATAAAGTACGCTAGGATTTTTCAAAATACCATTAAACAGAGCTTCCAGGAACACTACAGCGTAGTGTGCCGATATCGCAACGACTGTCGTCAACCCAGAAAATGTAATTCCATAATTCTCCAGCAACACATAAAAAGTCTTTTTAACATTTATTAGATTTCGACAATTGGAGTTCAAGCGTATAGTGGCCGTAAATATTTACGATTGCCTGTAAAGAGAAAATGCTTATGTTCACAATTTAAAACGAGTGATAATTCTGAAATGGCCCCAGTTACTGCAGGCGGTAAAAGTGATTACTGCAGCGAATGGAGTTTGATTTAATACGGTTTTAAACCACTGTGTCGTTCGTAATAACTCAATGAATGCCCCTGGATTTATGGTTTTATTCTACGGTTTTAGTTGTAGGAGAATGACTTTTGTCTCTTTTGAATTGCCCGCAACTTTGTTTGTTATACATACATCTGACGCAAATTACGCTGACTGGAGCTCCCATTAATTAACAATTAGGGAAGTTATATAACGTTCTAGTTATATTCATTATATGGTTTTGACATAAATTGCTTCGTTCTCTTAAGCAGCATTTAACAGTTTACTTCTAAATAACTTTCCTCAAAAGTGGCTTCCTGTTAAATAAATTTCCATTTCTAATTTAAAACCATGGCGAAGCTTACAGATGCGGAAAATATTCACATCGGAAATTATTTTTAAGCTGGGTGGTCTTTAAGTGTTATTGCCAACCTTTTTCAAGTTAGCAAAAGTTGTATATTTAAATTGAAAGGAAAATTGTTGTAAAGTGAGGATTAAGCATACCATCATGGGAAGAAGCAATTTGATTCAAGAAGAGGAACTGATGAATTCATTTAATACGGCTGTGTTTCCTTGTGGAGCTAGACGCCGAATTAAACAGAGCGATATAAGTAATTAAGCAGCTGATAAAAAAAAGACTTGGTCATCTGATCGCAACAAAGAAGCAAGGCTGCTCCTTGCCAACAATAATGTTGACAAATATGAATATTTCTGGTCGAATGTCATTTTCTGCGACCAACTTTTTTTAAAGTCATGATCTGATGGGGCACTTCATGTGTATAGACCAAGAAAATCTCGGTACGAAGAACGAGATACCAAGCCAGTTAATAGTACTGGTCATTCTTGTATTCATACGTGGTCTTGGATAATCGGGGATAGTTCAAGAGTCTGCTGGCATATGGAAGGAATGCTAAATGGCGAACATTATAGACATTTGCTGCAAAACATTATGTTACATTATTAACCAGTATCCAGACAATTTTACCTTCCAGCAGGACAATTGACCAATTCACAACTGTAGATTAGTGCGGGGCTTGTTCTTGGATGACAACATTCAAGTTTCGCCTTAGCCAATTAGAAGTCCCGATCTCGATCTAAATGAATTTGTTTGGGGGCGATTGGTCAAGGAGTCGGAGGTCTGCCGACTTGGAGGATGTGGCAACAGCTGAGCAGGTCTTCCTGCCAGCGTTCAATATAATCTACCGAGGCAAGAGATCTGCTAGTATGGATGACCAGGATCTGGAGACCGTAGCGTCCGGTGCTTTGTTTTTGCCTAACTTTGCTACCAGGATTATTAGAAGAGGCAGGACGTTGAACAGGACATTGAAGGATCAAGACGAGGACATAGAAACTGCTGCTACTAACGGTTTCCTACCCGCGTGCTCTTGAAGAGGGTTCAGAAGGAATAGGAGATCTGCCGACTTAGAGGAAGACATGGATACGGCAGCTAATATGTATTTGCCAGCGTTTGCAGTGAGAAGAGGTAAGCGAGCGGCAGCCGATCACATGGAGACATGGAGACATGGAGACGGCTGCAACTATGGCATTTTTGCTTAGCCGCGCTTGGAGGGACAGAAGGACCTAATTCGTCTAAAGGAAGCGTCTATTGGTGTCGCAAATTGTATTAATTTATTGATTTATCTACCTGTAGGTAGATTCTTCATGTCATAACATTTCGCCCGCAATACAGGAAGAGCTCTAGTTGGCCGTTGTATACCACTGTCAAACGTTGGCTCATTCTATGCCAAGACTGTCGAAAGTAGTAATTGCTGGCAATGGTGTGCCTATTTATTAAATAATGATTTTAAAATTATTACGTTCACTTTTCGCTAGTAACATGAATTGGTATCTAGGAGTTAAATTGTAGATTTCTGGCTCTACGATACTTTGGAAAGGTCACTAGGCTCACTCTCTATCATATGTGATTAGGAGTCAGGTATAGATTATTACAGGTTTCATTGCGGCATTATCGATGTGCCATAGACGGTTAATGACACAAATGATACAGTTCTTGACGGGTACTAGTTGCGACCCAGTTGTGCTACTTTTGTTCTTTGATCTTTCATTTCTATAGTCTGTAGTTTTCATATTTTGTGAATCATGACTCGTGCTGGGTGAAACAAATGATTTCGGGCTTCCGCTTTCCGGAGATCGACAGGCGCCATTTTCTTTTTTTGTCAGCGTCCTTTAGTTGCAGTTAATTTTCGAGTATTAGTGGTTCCCCTTTTAAACAAAGTATTCTGTGATTTTCCAAGACTGATGGGGATTATAGGGGATATCACTGTCTATGTGTTTTGTCGTTTGGATCACCAATGCATACAACAGATATTCTGGTTTCAATAAATCGCTGATTAAGGTAAGCGATATTTTCTTGTACATCTCGTGCCCATGTTCTATTTTTGCTTCTTTCTGTGTTCTCTAGAACTGCCTTGCATTAGTCCCCAGTGTTGGTTGAAGAAGTATCTCGCCTGGGTCAGCGTTCGAAGCCGTTAAACAGCCATTGTGAGGGAGTTATATATAAGTAGCTATGTTCACTTAAGATATTTTTTTTACATGTAAGTACGTAAACTATTTAATCGTGTCTTTCAAGGCTTCTTCTTTCTTTGGTGACCTCAGGTCACCACTTGACCGTGTTATGGCTTTAATCGAATATTTTTTTCTAATATCAAATTATAATCTAGACATCAAAACGTTGTCATATTGCCAAAAAAAATTATAAATCTGTACTGTCAAGAGGCACAATAACATGAGGCTAAAATAAAAAAATTGATTACCGTAAACGTAAAGAAATATAACGAAGACATGATATTTTTCAGATAAATATGTGATTTAACCCTTACAATAAACCGACAACGTCCTTTATTTATGGTTCAGTGAAAATCCCAGTTTATATTCAAATAACACGAAACACGGGATTTGAGAGTAAAAATGGAGATGTGGGCCGTTTAAAAAAGATGAAGCAGTTTAAGTACACGTTCAGGCGAATAAAACTGTTTAATCCGCTTTTTATTTGTTGCAGCTGGAAACGCGTAAAATCGTGGTTTGTTTCGGATCGTGCGAAATCTCAATCGCTCACCTCTACAGCTATAATAGAGCTGCGGATATTTAACACATTTCGGCAAACAGTATCTGCTGGGATTTATGCTCCTGTACGTTCACATAATATCATTGCCTCGGTTTTAGCAGTCTGTTGTCATTGCCATGTGGGGGAGCCAGTAATATGAGTTAATTTTTACCTGCTCATAATTTAAAATGTGCCTGGTTTTAACAGATTTTTAACGCGGACACAGTAATTAGAATATAATATTATATATTTTAAACGGTTTTGATTTGTTTACTCTGGTTTTCATAGTTTGCACAGTTTACATTTTATTATAGGTTTATCAAAATCTTAACTAACTTAAATGTTCTACGATATGCGCAATACTGACTATCTTTTGTTTTTACGGTCCTCCCCTCGCCCTTTTCACCTGCAGTTCAGGCGTTTACATTTGTTAGATATAACAAATATATTTTTTAAGTAGGAAACCCGTAGGTTGCCTGTAAAATTTTTTTACTTAAAGAAATCGCGCATGGTTACAAGTCTGCAAATAATCCAAACTTGTAGCGAAAGTTATGCTGAAGATACAAGAACATTTCTTATATGTCGATTTGTCACAACCAAACAACATAGGTCGCCCGGACTATTACACAGCTCAAAGAGCAGAGTAATTATTTGAGTATGATTGCACGCAACTTGTGTAGCTATGGAAACCTTTCATATGCCTATTTTGAAGACTTGCTGATAATGCTGATCATGATAACTAAGCAAAAACACTGCGAAATAATTCTACATGAATAATGTTTCCTGAACAAAAATTATTTAATTATATAATGCGTAAGAAGTATGTAAAAATATAGCTGAAAAAATGAATTATGTCATCGAAACTTCTTTAGAACCTACCCACTCACCTAATGGCGAGGAAAAAGTTTTTAAAAAGGTTCTACGAATTTCACGCTCTGTAAAAAAGGGTTGTGAGGCACTTCGAAGTGGAAGTGATTTATTTAATCCTTACATCAGCACCGATAACAATTTTTTAAATATTCCCCCTTCAGAACCAAAACTGCTGATGTAATTTATTACTCAGAGTTTGCTAGAGAAAATATTGTAAATATCCAGCCATGGCATTTGTAAATGAGGGTTGACGGCAGTTGTACAACCGGAGAGAGTTTTATGCCGACACGTCATATCCGAACGTTGTGGCAATTATTAAAATTCGCATGGAGAAATATCGAACTCGGCCCGTAAAGTTCGTAAGAAGAAAATTAAATTTGTCAATATTGGGGCAGCATATTAAATAAATTGAAACCATGATGTAACATTCCTAAAATCATATTTACATGTTTTAAATTTGTTTGACTTATTCATAAATAAATTTTTCCCGAAGCTCTAGGGCCTATACTTTGCCTATGTATATATATATATATATATATATATATATATATATATATATATATATATATATATATATATATATATATATATATATAAACATATACAGCTATGTTTAATTTAATTTTTATACATAATACAAATGTATTATACGATTAATGTATGTCTGCAATACGTACTACATGCTGCTTTATTTGTTTAGATTGATAATATAGGCTAATTTGTTGTACATTGCTGTTTTACTGTTTTTCTATACAAATAATCAACAGTAGTTGCTATAGATTTTGACAAATGGCGGATGAAAAAGGTGATGTGGTGGATAAAAATCACTGTTATGGATTTAGTTATATACGGAGCTCATATTTGCATGACTTTTTGTACGGTAAGTTTGTGTTTTTGTAGTAATTTCTCATTCTTTGAAACGCTTTATGGGGTGCTGGAAGCTGGATCAACGCTACTGCATAATTACAGGACCTTTCTGGGGGACAGATCTGGAACTACTCGTGCAAAATTTGCTTCTGGGATTTCTATAACTTCGTTTTAATGTCTCGCAAGTAATTTTATTTAAATGAAACCGATTTTGACTACTATTTTAAAAAGAAAAGTTCACAGCAAAATTTCACCAAGCTCACGTTTCCGAATTTTCTTCGTTGCCAAACAATAACATTGTTTTTTCACAAGATTCATGCAAACAATTTCTGTATCACTTCCTCTTTGAATGCTTCAGAACTCTATTGTATATGTAATTCAATATTCTCCAGCATATAGTTGGAAAAAGTAGTTGTTTTTCAATAGGTTCAACAAGATTTTATGCATTTTAAAGTTTAACATCTTCTGGATAACTGTATGCCTAATGCTTTTATATATAATATGTTCAAATAGAACAAACATAAATAGTAGACTAGGTTTGTGTATTCTAAGAATTTGAGTTCCGTCAAAAACTAATGTCATAAAACGTCACTGCAAGTGTTGGAGTATTAATATTTTAAATTCAAGTATAAATGATCAATGAAATAAATCGTATACTGCTCTGAAGATCCTCAATAAAGGTGAAAGAACTTGTACAACTTCTAAGTGGTTCGTTTCTGTGTGTATAGTGGTTCATTTCCGTATGTGTCCAGATATAGCACTGGTAAGTGTATCTAGCCTCTTATTCGTCTATTTGCTTATTTCTCTATGTAATGAAATGCTACAAACCCAAGATTACTTTTCACAATATATATAATATATATATATATATATATATATATATATATATATATATATATATATATATATATATATATATATATATATATATATATATATATATATATATATATATATATATATATTTACAATATAATATTTATAATATTTTTTAAAGACAAACATCCACTTGAAACTACTATACGTTGTATATCTATATGAAATTCCATGTAAACAATGTAAAAACGTATTTACATCGGTCAAACAATGCAACTTCTTGAAGAGCGTTTAATAGGTCACAAATAATCAGCTTATATTACACCTCTAAAAAAACATTCTAACAAATTTAACTACGAAAATAATAAAATTCTTAATAAAGAACAAAATTTTTGTGTTCCGCGTTCACTTGTTTCAATCTATTGCAGAATGGATGCTAATTAATTTCCTAAACACACTTTAATATTTTGTTAAAAATGAATTATGAAGAATGATAATTTATTAGAAATATATGAATATAGATATAATTGAAACCTTTTAATTGGCATTGGCTTCATTAAAATGATTCGTGAACGTTGCTTTAAATCTCTGAGAGGATTTGAAGCCACACTAACGTTGGGATGGTAAAAAATAAAATAAATTGCACACATTTTTCATCTAGACACTTTGACCTTGAGGCCCTTGCGATATTAATAGAGTAATAATGAGGAAAGAGCCTAGCTGCCTACTGAAATATTGGAATCGCGTGGGTTTATGTCATCATACCAGCTAGTCTCTCGGCCCGTTTGAAACTTAAGGATAAAGACCGACAGCGTAATGGAGACACTTCTTCTGCTATCGTATTAAAGTAAAGTGGAGAAACTGCACATACATAACCCAAGATAGGATCTTGAACAAAGAACGAGAATATTAGGATTGTCATAGCACTTACCAAGCGCATGTAAAATGAAACAGAGAAATTACACTTTAGAGTTTGTTGGTTTATATCCATTTGCTCAGATTGCTGCAATAACTTGGAGAAGTTGTCTGGAATTAAGTTGGCGGCATGCACAAGTCGTATGTTTAGCTAATTTATTTTATCTGTTGGAAATTATAAATTCATTAGTTGCAGAATAATTCTAATTAATATTTTGCGCTATTTTCAATGATGAACCGTTTGAGCTATAGCTATTAAAACCAGATAATATGATAAAGTTTGTTACGGGAAATATATTATACGAATTTAATTTATGGTTCAAACTCTGGTACGAAAATTATTCGTACCGTATAGGATTTAAACGAATTTAACAGAACATTGTAGATAAATTAATGGAGAATCGCAAATATTTTAAAAATATACTAAAAAATAGACGTACGTTTATAATATACAGTTTTAAACAAAAATATATTTTTTACCATAACTTTAAGATACTCTGTGGAGTGGCGAAACTGGCGAGAATTAATTTAACGAAATGTAATTAATTCTCTATAAAGCTATTATAAAACTTTTAACTCAAAGCACAAAAATGGCACGCGCCAAATAAATTAAAACACACTTAAAAAATAAGAATAACAGTATAACTAACAAATAATTCTATAACGAGTGTTTCTTCCACGTACTCGAATGACAGCCTCCACATGCATTGGTATCCCTTGAATAAGGTTCCGATACAATGACCTTGATCCCCATGTGTCCCAGACATGTTCGATCAGATTTAAGTCGGGTTTGCGAGGGGGCAAATTAATTTTTGGGATTTCCTCATCTAAATATTCATTAACGACTCTCTGAACAAGCGTTATCATGCATTAGCATGAAATCGTCTTCCACAAATGGGGCAAAGGGAACAACATGTGGTTGTAGAACCTGACGAATATTTTTATCCGCTGTCATTGCCCCCCTCCAACGACTACTACCAAGTTCGTTCTGCTGTCGAGCTAGCACGCCACGCCACACCATGACGGAGCCTCCCCATAGCTTACACTAGGCGAAAAATGGTTTTGCTAAAAAAGTTATGCTATAGATTCTTTGACTACCGTCCGGTAATTCTAAACAAAACCTAGATTCGTCTATGAACAGGATATTTTCACTCATCAATGGCCCCAATTTTGATGTTCCCTAACAAATCTAAGGCGTTCAACCTTGTGGTTTCTTAGCAACTGGAAGCGGTTGCAGGTTTTCTTACGTGTAATCCAATGTCAGATAACCTCGTTGTTATCGTTCACTCGCTTACTTGGACCTACCGTACGTCCTACAATATGTTTTTTACCTCCACAGATGTTACTTTTCGGTCACGCAAAACATTTATAAATGCAATAAAACGATCGCCATATTTATTCGTAGGCCTTTTCTTACCCTTATTGACTCCTTCTACTGTACTCGCAATGCTGATCAAACCGATTTACAGCCCTTTGTATTTTACTTCTTGTGATGTTTGAAATTCTTGACACGTAATACTGTGACCGTCCATCATGGATTAAAGCAATGATTCTGGCAACTTCAGTGGGAGATATATACATTTTTAAAAGTAAAAAGACACCTCAGACGTAAATTCATTAAAAAAAACAATTTGAGAGTTTTTTAAAGCCGTAAATGACATGTCCATTATCCAACTATGGGCTGATTCAACAAAACTATCCTCCATAGCGACCCTAGTTCTTCATACAAAAATAATATTGGAAATTGTAATGTTGTTTTAAAAAATCCATATTTTCACAAAAATAAATATATCTAGATGAACCAAAAGAAAAATGATAAGAATAGTTGTGACGTGATAACTAAAACATAATTTAGATTCTCCATTAATTTATCTACAATATTCTTTGAAATTCATTTAAATTCGACATAAAATAAGACAATTATTTGCAATTGAAATTCATAGAAACTTTGCTTGGATCAATTATTTTGTCTGTGAATATATTTTATATCATTCCTTAATTTCCTCATTGAGTGTGGGACTACACATTCTATGGCCCTGAAGAAATTAAGCTAAAAACATTTTGTATTGGTCCATTTGTCACTACTGAACTGAACTTTCCTACATATGGGACAAATAAAAAGTAGGTATTTGATCCAAGATTTTATATGGGATGCAAAAGTTAAAATGTAACAATTTCAGTATTTCAGTTAAATTATACCAATATCACTCATTATTATTGATATATTAAAACACATTCCTGGAAATTAAATATTACCTGATATTGAAACATGATATAAAGTATATATAATAAAAGCAAAATGAAAAAAAAAATGCACCTGGCCGGATTCAAAGCCTTACATCCTGGCTTTGAAAGAAACTTTGTATAGGTACAAAGCCGCCGCATTAACAGTCGTGCTGTTTGAGATATTAAATTTTCTGTTATGATGGATATTGAAGTTCGAAAAATAATGATGCTTTATGATTCTTAAAATCGTAATATAATATTTGTAGAAAAACGATAAAGAAGATAACTTTAAATTTAGAAAAATGAAATAGTTATAGAATAAGCTTATTCCGCCCTCTGGGGCCACCCTTATAATAAATGAATTAGCTCCAAAAGCTCTTGTCACGTCTTCGCATTCACGTAAAATGTTTTCCTCCACACTTCATAAAAATTCGCTCAGTCACTCTTAATGTAGCCAGTGTATTCATTCTGTACAGTACATATCGAATATATAAGAAATGAAAAAAACCTTTGTAGCTACCGTCACACGCGCGCCGACTTACAAAACCGCTACTCCTGCGGGGTCGAGCACAGGACCTTATTCCGTATTTCTACTAATTGTACGTTTGTTCATTTCGTAAAATACACTTAAAACTACACTTGCTTATTCACGACACTAGTCACTTTAATATTAAACGGATAATACAAAATTCGATCGAGTAAACGTGAAGCACAAACTGACACATAGAACACTGCATTTGAAATGCTTGGAGTGTCTTTTATCTAACCTTCGAAGACCGTCGCGTCGGCGCCCAGTGATATGTTTCATATTTCTTATATTTAAGAGATGTACTGTACTTTGTACGTGGTATACTCAATTCAAAAATGTTTTGTTCACACTCAAACGTAAATAAAAATATGTAAATATGCAAATCCGTAGATCGAAATTTTTAATGAATTAATTTCCTATCAAATTGGTTTTATTTTATTATTTTCATATATAAAAATATCTCAAAGCATCGACATTCCATTCATAAACTAACAGTTACGTAGATATTATATGTCGCGTGAAGGTGAAATTGATGTGAAAAGTCACAAAGGAATCTTATTATATTCACGCGTTTACTCCCATTTCCATTATATACCATCCTACGGTGAAATGGAGTGTGAACATTTTTTAATAGATCTACCAAGTCTCAAGACGATTTTAACATATTCAGCTATTTTTCCCCTTATTACGTGGCCCATAAATTTGTCAGGCAGAGGGCGAAAATGATGAAATTAGCCTTTTAATGCCTCCTGCTGCGACTTGCTTGCGATGCTACATGACTCATTTTTTTACCATAATTAGTACTTAAACTGTTTCTAAATTATATATATATATATATATATATATATATATATATATATATATATATATATATATATATAATATATATATATATATATATATATATATATATATATATATATATATATATATATATATATATATATATATATATATATATATATATATATATATATATCTTCTTATTTTTTTGCTATTTTTATTTATTTTTTGAGGGTTTATCTTGGGATGGTAGCAATAAAACGACTGATTATATTACTTAACGTTTCGGTCCCTTTTTTGGGCGTTTTTCAAAAGAGTATTTTATTTATGCCATATTTGACAGGCAAAAATGACAGTTTTAAAATAATTTTTAAGGTTACTAGACTGTTCAATTAGTATAATAGGGAAGAACAGTCAAGACACCATACGAACTTAGGCTATTTTATAATTATTCTAGCAGTTGTTGTTAATATTGAATTAGATTTAAATTTGCCTCATTATGCTTATAACCTGTTTCTAACATACACAAATTCTGTTAAGTTCTGAGGAACTTCCCTATACAAGTATCCCGAACTTTAGTGTGGAATAGAAATTTGCATAATATAGGGTCTTTACAGCTTCTAGATGCACTTGATTTTTTAAAACTCTGGTGGCATAAGTAATTGTTTCTAATTTGCTACTCATAGAATCGATATGTGTATTCCATGTCAAAGTATTATCTATATGAACTATATGAAGACAAAATGGTGTTATACGTCCGCAGTGAAAACGAAGTGTATATAACTATTCAAAGATTGCAAAATCTGTATGTGCATTGTTTTATATCATAGCCCATAGTGAAAATAGGAAAACCATAAATAATAATATTACTTGATTGGTTGGTAGTTAACTACAATGTTTAAGAAAATACTAACAACTAAGGAAGTGCTTTTTGTTTCTGTGAAAGCACTTCCTCAACCACAGAAAATAATGCGAGAAGAGTTCGTAAAAAGCACACAGCGAAGACGCATTTCAGTTTTCCTAACTAGGAAGCTATTGCAGTTGCAGCATACTACCAATAGGGGTCACCATAATAGTGCTTCAGTATGCGCGCGAGTGATTGTTTCTATTTACAAAGGATTAACTTTGCAATAAGGTAATACACAAAACACAATTACTTTTTATTTACTTATTAATATTTGTTATAATATATAACAATATTGTTTGTTTCTAAATATATGTGTAACACTGTTCCTCAAGGATTTTAATATCCCATGTTTCTAGTAATCTAAGGTATGATAGTTTATCTGAGGATAGATTTAGTTTTGGTTTTTGTTCAATGTTATTGAATCACCATCAAAATATAAATATCTTTAATAAATTGTTGTCCTAGTTAAATACAAGCCAATCTCTTTTATTCCAGAATAAATTCAATATTAATAAAGAAATCACATATTAAACAATCTTTGAAAAATTATAGCTTTAACAATAAATAAAATTTTCTGCAGCTTAAAAACAAAATCTTGAAAAAACATATAAGTAGGATCATTTTGATTTAGTAAATCTATTTTGAAGTCACTTTGATGTAAAATATATATCTAATTTTAAACTATCTCTTTCCGTCACTGTCCGGCCCAGAAGTAGAACAAACATAATAAATAAATAAATAAACAACAAAATATATAATAAACAATAAAACGAGTAACAAAATCTCAACGTTTCGGTCTCTTTTGGGCCTATTTCAAAAGAATATTTTATTTTAACACATATTTGACATAGTAAAAAATCACAAAAAAATATTATATCCAGCATTGATACATATTCACATTTATTTTTCCATTTTCACAATGAAAAGTTGATTGAAACAATAAATCCTCTGTTATTACTAAAATAAAAATATTAAAATAAAAAGGCCGGGCTATGGTTGGGTACTTGCTAAAGGGGTAATATGTTAAATCTTATTTTAAATATGAATTCTATTACTGGATAGGGCTGGAACCTTTGATGTAACTGTAACACTCGGAGTAGTTTCCACAAACACCAAAACACTTTCACTTCGCTCGAAGCGCGTTTCGCCAACCAAGTTGGCATCATCCGGAGACGATTAAAACTAATCTTAAATTACAAAATCTACCATATTTATACTATTTTTCCGGTGACGTCACTAATGATATCACCGTGAAATTTACGCGTGACTAATCACGCTTCAATGATCGGTTGCTAAGCAACGCGTAAAGCGGGCTACGGTATGATATCACCGTCAAATTTACGCGTGACTAATCACGCTTCAATCATCGGTTGCTAAGCAACGCGTAAAGCGGGCTATACGGGATAGGTCCCTTGTCGCTATTCATACTACTATTACACTTTACAATTTCTATGCTCTCATGCTCTCAACATAAAATGGCAGTTTCAATTTTCTTGTCCATCGTTTACTAAGTTTCCCTCTCAGTAATGAGAGATTTGAAAAAGAAAAAGTATTAATTAAAGATATAAATATGTATCCATCCCGTACGAACCCCGGTTTACTCATGGTTTGAGTAAGGTTTTCAAAAACGTGGGTATAACAGCGATTCATTCGTCGAGCAACAAATTACAACAACTTTTAGACAATCCAAAGGATAAAATTGTTCCAAATGAAAGGTCTGGGATTTACGAAATTAGTTGTAATGATTGTGATCGAAAATATATTGGACAAACGAGACGGTCAATTAACACCAGATTTAAAGAACATATGGCTCATCTAAAATATGGAAGAACAGATAAGTCTAGTGCTGCACCACATGCTTTTGACAACAATCATAGAATAGATATTAGTAATTTAAGATTAGTTAGAAATGTGACCAATAATAGACAGTTGGATGCATTTGAGAGCATAGAAATTGTAAAGTGTAATAGTAGTATGAATAGCGACAAGGGACCTATCCCGTATAGCCCGCTTTACGCGTTGCTTAGCAACCGATGATTGAAGCGTGATTAGTCACGCGTAAATTTGACGGTGATATCATACCGTAGCCCGCTTTACGCGTTGCTTAGCAACCGATCATTGAAGCGTGATTAGTCACGCGTAAATTTCACGGTGATATCATTAGTGACGTCACCGGAAAAATAGTATAAATATGGTAGATTTTGTAATTTAAGATTAGTTTTAATCGTCTCCGGATGATGCCAACTTGGTTGGCGAAACGCGCGTCGAGCGAAGTGAAAGTGTTTTGGTATATAATATATGGTGACATATGTGGTGATAATATATGGTGACATATATTATGCTAATATATTATGTTAACATATATGGGATAAACAATATTCCGTTATTACTTATATTAACACTACCAACTCCTCAAATATGAGATGTGAATTTTACAAGATGAATTAGCCAAACAAAGAGTACTTCAGAACCGACATTAACCCCAACCAAGATATAATAATTCTACGTTTGATAATGACTTGAAATAATTAAGAACAGAAATTATTATGTTCCTTATTTTATGTATGCTATTACCCTATATATCGGGCATTATATAATCTTGCCTCTGTTGCTTGTTATCTTTATATACGGACAGTAACCCAAGTAGAGATAATTGCCAAAATTTAAATGCAAACTGTCCTGACATAAAATATCCCGCTTGGCGTGGAGTCTCTTTTTGTCTCGATCCATCTGAAATTCTGGCTCAAGGGTGTTGCGTGGAGATGCGCTAAGATAGCGGCAAATGGGTGTAATTGCTGCGGTTAAGGTGGCGTGCTGTTTTTGCCACAATTCTTTGTTGTCCCGAGCATCTACATCTCGGGTGTTACCGACGTAAATAATGTTTGCTGTCGTATAATCCATTGCATAAAGAATGTTCCATCGCATACGGAACTAATACTTAGCCTAACAAAACGATGCCTACAAATTCCCGAAAAAGACATAGGAGACTTAGACTTGATGTCACAGCAATTACGATGGCAATCGCGTGGAAGAATATATTTATAATGTATTTATTACCTTAGCATGAATGTAAGCCCGCTCTTTTTCATTCACGCAAAGCGTTGACGTTATAACAGCTATGACGCCATTCGCGTGGAGGAATTCTTTATATTATACCTTACGTTAGTGCAAGGATGTAAGTAAGTAAGTATGTAAGTAAGTAAGTAAAACATTTATGTCAACAGAGGATAGTACAAAGTACAAATCTGGGAAATACGTCAAAAAGAAAAAAAGAGGAAAATAACTCACATTCTCAATACATTTACACAACCATTTATTCATCATTCACACTGACAATATTCTAGCCTATAAGCTATATCTATAGTTTTGTATGGTTTAGATGATAAATTCGCCTAATGAATATGGTTCTTTATAACAAATAAAAGCGTGTAAGGACCTTAAAAATACTCTATTGGATTTTCCTTTTTAATGGTAATTGGTAAATGGTTGTATATTCACAAACAACGATAAAATGTTCCTGTTTCAAATTTTGTTTTTTTATGTATTGGATAATCAAAGTCATCTTTAAATCGTGTAGCGTGATCTGTTTTTATTGCACTTATCAAAATTATTTCTATTTTTAACTATGAATTTCATACATTCATAAATGTAGATAGCAGTTGTTGTTAATATTGAATTAGATTTAAATTTGCCTCGACATGAATCTGCAGCCTTCATATGAAACATTATGCTTATAACCTGTTTCTAACATACACAAATTCTGTTAAGTTCTGAGGAACTTCCCCATACAAGTATCCCGAACTTTAGTGTGGAATAGAAATTTGCATAATATAGGGTCTTTACAGCTTCTAGATGCACTTGATTTTTTAAACTCTGGTGGCATAAGTAATTGTTTCTAATTTGCTACTCATAGAATCGATATGTATATTCCATGTCAAAGTGTTATCTATATGAACTCCGAGAAATTTCACAGAGGTGGAAAATTTTATTTTTTGATTATCTAACATCTAACGTAACGTAATTTGGCATGTCCGTAAATTATTTATTTTAACAATATGCAATCTGTTTTTTCTTCATTTAATATTAGTTTATTCTCAAGAAACCACTGATTAATTTGTAATAATGTGAGTAAAATAAGGAACATTGAACTTAGTACGTTGAACCAATCCCGTGTATCCTGTATATATCAATATCCTGTCTTATTATTAAGTGAGTTAAAATTACGTATGTCAAAGTTCAGTAGAAAATGTTTAATAAATTAATCAATAAGCTTTTGGTCAATTTTATAATTTGGTTGGATTATATCGATTAGTCAACATTATAAATTAGTTGACTTATGTTGGATACTAACGTAACATATTGTATTGTTAACCCAGGCTAATCCGGGTACACTTGTCAGTGTATATCTACATCAAATAAAATGTGAAGAAATATGAGAAAATATGTGTTTCGTTTTAAAAATGTAACAAGTAAGGAGTGGACATTATATGGCGACCCTGCCAACCGAATCAAGAATACTTTGAGAGAAAATCGAAATTAAGCAAAATGGGGAACAGTGTATCTAAGGAAAAGGAAGAAGAAATTGTTATTCCCCAAGTGTTACAGTTGGAGATTCATATAACGCAGTGAAATCTTGGACATTCTAAGAATATGCTGAAGTAGGTTAACTGTAGGTATACTGAAGTAGGTTGATAATTTTGGCAATTTCAATAATTGTCATCTATCTAATTCTCAGCAAAAAATAGTTGGAAAAGAAGATACGACAGGAAGTGTCCAGGAGCCGGGAGCAGCTTTAAGGAGCAGTCTAATTCGACGCAATAGTGTTAAGGGATTAAGTGGTTCAAAGTTTGATGAATAGTGTAAGTGCTACGCCATTTCGACATCTACACGAATAACTATGAGTATTCTATCGCAATTTAATAAAAGCCAACTCTAAAAGGAAATTAGATGCAAAAGCAACACAACGTAAGTTAAATAAACTGTTTAAATTAGATCAAGAACTTGAGTCGCTTAGAATTAATAAAGAGCAGCATGAAAGAAAAGTTGTTAGGAAATTAGTTATAGCTACAGAATCATATATGTTAAAATTGTAGTGATCTTTTAAATAAACGATTACAGCTAAGTGGTAACAGCCAAGCGGTTGCAGCAAATCTCAGCTCTGACACAGACTCCGATGTTTCAGAGGAGTCTACGGATAATTGTAGCGAGAATAGGAAAAATAATAAAAAAATATTAAAGTAAATAGTAATATTAACTCGGGAACAATTTTGAGGCTGAACATTTTTACCTAAAAACTGCAGCGAGTTTGCTACCCGTTATGGATGTTAAAGAAAATACCACGAGGCAATTAATCGGTTCAGTTGAGCTGTACGATACGATACTTAATGACGGCGGCAGTTAAATACTCTTGATTAATTATGTTTTCAATATTAGGTTGTCATAAAGCCCTAAAATTCGATTACAAAAAACGTACATTACTTGTGATTTGTTAGTAGCAGATTTAAGGAAGCATTTCATAACAATTAGATCAGCAGCTTCGCTGTCCGTGCAACTTAAAAACGCAAAACAGGGTTCTAAATCAGTAGAAAAACACGGTAGTGATATTGAACAATTACTTGTAGAACTAACCATCGCCCAAGCTGACGGTGATGAACAAGCCAGTATCGTTTTGAGAAATGCTACTGAAAAAATAGCTATCGATGTTTTTGCAAATGATTCAAGATTCGGAGCTACGTACGTTAATAAAAGCAAAAAACAATACTAAATTAACCGACGCGATTAGTGCAGCTAAAGACGAAGAGCCTGCGAGGTCTCTTAACAATAATAGCAACTCTCATCCAGTATTTAATTTTAGAGGTCGTAATAATTTTAGATGTAGTAATTTTAGATGTCATAGTGCTCATAATCATAGCCACTGTGAATGCTGTGACTTTCTATTATGACCATGTAATAAGAACCCACAATTAATAAATTAGTGTCACCTGCATGATTAAAAATGTGTTGTTTTTTGAAAATGACATTCTGATTTATATTTAAAATTAGGTTGCTATTGTCATTTATAAAAATTATATACAAGAGAGGTCCAAGTAGGCTCGCCTGTGGCACTCCCATAGACAATTCCAATGCGCTTGATCTCACTCTGTCTCCTTTATGTTCAACTTCCACTAATTGTTTACGCCCTGTTAAAAATGAGCAAAGCCAGTCGTAGGCTTTGCCTCTAATACCATATTAATATAGTATATCTAATAATATTTCATGATTTATGCAATCAAACTCCTTGGAAAGCTCAAGCAAAATGCCACAAGTAAGATCTCCCTGCTTCAGGCCTTGTATTATGTTACTGATAAAACTGTATAGACCTGTCTCGATTGACTTAAGTAACCATATTGATTTTCTGAGAACAAACTGCTTCTTCTAGAGCAGGAAATTATTCTTGAGGCCATGACATGTTCAAAAATCTTTGAGAAACAAGTTAACAAACTAGTTGGTCGGTAATTTTGCAATATATCTACATTTCCTGTTTCAAATAACGGCTTTACAACTGTCCACTTTAATTCACTCTTAGGAAAAATGCCTATCACTCTGTCTTTAGAGCTAGGCATTTATAAGATAACTTAGAGGCTGAGCCATATGATGTGCACAAGACGTTAGAACTGAAATATATAATATGTCATATGATGTAGACGCAGCGTATAAAATAATTGATATCCAAATATCTGTACATATAAAGCATATATACATACAAGCATACATATAACATTTATACATATAAAACCAAATCTAGACTAATTACCATTAATTTGACACGATAAGAATAATATGATATTCTACATATTATTTTAAATATTATCATTCTGCACTCTGGTAGATCAGATTTCGTTTAATTTCGGGAAGACTAATAAAAGCCAGTGATATTTGTTATCTGTCGAGTTACGGACAAGAGAAGTTTATTGAAACGACTTTTAAGAGCATTTTTATGTATGTATTATAACATGATCTCGTCTGCCCACGCGAATGGTTTTTTATGGAACATTCATGAACATTTAAAATATTATTCTACGTACAGTGCTTTCATTGAAATTGCAACCGAGAATGTGGCAAGAAATGTGAATAAAAAAAATATATTAATTTATATATTAACTAATTAATTAATTAATTAATTTCATTTATATATTTACTCTACCCCATAGATACAAATCCAATTATAAGACATGAACTTTTAATATGTTACATAATGGAAATGAGTTAAGTACATAATTCTCACTGGGTCGGGTATTTAATATAAGATACAAAGCATTTGTTGGATGCTTTTTCTGGTAGAAGCGTAGAGTATAACAACAGGGGACGCCCGGGACGCATCGATCATGAATCCTGAAACTTACCACTTTGCTATAGGCACGATGACAGATGATTGACTTGTGAATGACATGAAGGTATCGAAAATACTGATAATTTGGGAGGCCCTTTATTGAATAAATGTAACAATTCGAGAGCAATCTTAGCGCCGCCATCTTGAATATTGATTTTGACAAAAAAAATCGTAATCAGCGACTTAAAAATTCCAGACATACCGATTTTGAGATGATTCTGAGCATAAATGTCAAAAATGTCCGACATATTGGGGCTTTGAATATTGATTCTGACAAAAAATTCGTTATCAGTGACCCCAAAATTTCTGATATATCGATTTTCAGTGGATTACATTTAAACCGCCATCTTGAATATTGATTTTGGCAAAGAATTCATGATCAGCGACTACAAAATACCAGCGATTTTTAGTTGATTCTGTCCACAAATGGTAAAATGTCCGTTATACCGCGACCACAAAATTCCTGAGACAACAATTTTGAGTCGATTCGGGCCATAAATAGAGCAAAAATAATCGTCATCTTGGAACTGCAATTTTGAATATTCATTTTGGCACGAAATAGTTGATCTGTAACTTGAACCCCAAGATATAGATGTTAAGAAATGTCAAATTTTAAACGCATATTTTACGCTACGAAAAATATTTGATACTGTGATTTTCATGTTCCATTGTGTGACTGAGTAATGAAATGATTTTTTTACGTAAGTGATTTTTATTTTTATTATTATTATTTTAAAGAAGGATTAGATAACATTTTGTGGGTCATGTTTTAGAACTTAAAGGGTATACGCAGGTGAGAAAAAGTGGTTGTATTTTCTCGCTGAATTTGTAGTAAAGTCGACCCTTTTTTAACAAACATGCCTTTTATAAACCTGTATGAAAAGTACTCAATTCATTTCATGCTTCAGTCGGAAATTTCTCTTTTAAAAGGAGTATTTTAGGGCTATTCCAAGAAACCCGAGCAGTTTGCTAACGAAGGTATGATTTAATTTGTCCCTTTTCTCTCGGATATAAAAAAGCCATTTATGCTCCCCCTTGAGATCTAGAAAGAAATATTGTTAATTTAAATGGTGCTTTGAATATAGTTAATGCGTTAATAAGTAGCTTGATGCAAGTGAAGTTTAAAATGTCTCTTACTTTGTTCTTATGTCAGATCCTTTATTTGAACATTTTTATTTTAACTGATATGTGGACTTTTATTAGTTAGTGTTTAGTAATTGTCTTTTACTATACGAAACACTACTGGTATTTAATGTAATATTGGCATAAATGGCCTTTTTTTAATATAATAAATCTATGGAAAAAATGAAAGCCTCGAGAATGTGATGAATTTAGTTGAAATAACTTTCCACGAACAATATAAAACATGAATATACAAGTTAACTTCACATAACAAATCTTGTATGGACGACGAGTATAATATGTCGAGATTATTTCTCATATCTGACAACTAATTTGTAATAAATATTATCAGATGATAATTGGCAATGATTCTTTGACATTTTAGCAGAAGTTTGTAGCATATTTTTTGACGGTCAACATATTTTCATTAGGCATCTTAGGTTGCCTATGTACTGAAAGCCAACATTTCTAGAATCGTGAAAATCTATTAAAATTCAGAATTTAATTATTAAACGAAACTTCTGCGCGATACAATATTTTGGATACACTTATGACCACATTAGTGTCCGTAGCCAAATACGCAATCTCTTGCATTATTATCTTTTACTAAGGAAGTCCCCTCACAAAAACAAAACAAACTTCCTTAGTTTCGTGTACATTTTCTTGAACAGTCGGTAGCTGCCAACCAGTTGCGTGTCACCATAATTTATGCTTTTTACTATTTCACTTTAGAATTACATCTAAAATACTTTACATAATTATTTAAAAATATTTGAACTATTATATTCACATAATTTCTGTTTGTACGGTACCTCCATCTTGCTTGACCGCACCGTTACACTGGTATTTTGCGACCAGATTAAATAATCTGGACTCTAATCTACTCTTGCAGGTACTCTAATATATATATATATATATATATATATATATATATATATATATATATATATATATATATATATATATATACAATTATAAATATACAGTTTAATAAACTTTTATATTTGATAATTCGTAGAATATCTTGTCGAAACTATTTTTGTTGTCCTTTTATTTTTCTAGCGATTTTTAATTTAGCTATTACTATAATTATGATTAACCAATGAGCGTATAGCCGTTGAGACTAGGTGGTGTCAAGCTTTTAAGTTCCTTGCTATTCATATTTGCTTTGAGAAAAGAAATCCTGGGTTTGTAGCAATTAATTATATAGAGAAATAAGCAAATAGATGAATAATAAGGAAGACACTTACCAGTTGTATATCTGTGTAAGTTCTTTCACTTTCACTGATGATCTTCAGAGTGATGTACGATTTGTTTTATTGATCATTTATACTTGAATTTAAAGAAAATTGAAATATTAATACTTCATCACTTTCAGTGATCTTTTGTTAGTTTCGACGGAACTGAAATCCACAGAACAGACAAACGTATTATACTATTTATATTTGTTCTATTTGAACATATTATATATAAAAGCATTAAGCATACAGTTATCCAGAAGGTATTAACTTTAAAAATGCATAAAATTTTGTAGAATCTATTAAAACAACTACATTTCCTAGCTGTATGCTAGAAAATATTGAACTGAACTACATACATACATATATATATATATATATATATATATATATATATATATATATATATATATATATATATATATATATATATATATATATAATATTTAGGTGATTATAAAATAATGTCATTGTCTTTTCTAAACTCTAGGCTAATTGAACAATAATTTGTCAAGGGATCTGGGGGTGAATTTGTAATAACGTTTTTGCCATCTTCTTAATAATCAAGATAGGAACAAGAGGTAATCGCGTCTGTCCTTTTGATAATAAAGAGATAATGAGAAAATTATTTGGGCTTTATGGGTTATCTGAACGTTACACATTTCGAGACTATCGTCGATCGCGGGAAAAACCGTAATCGTCCTCGTCCCAGCGAGTCGCAAAGTCCGCCCCCGTTCCAAAGGTCAAACGGAAACTTTTTGCTGATGACAGAATGATCTAATTCATCCCTTGTTCCCCAAATAAAAAAGTCATTCCTCCATCCTTTCCTCGGGGCCGAACTATGTTAAATATATTATTTATCGATGGTAAGTGCAGCTTCAGAAATGGCAGCCTGCTTCGGTATTGGCGTCACGCAATGCTGATGGCCTCCGGAGACGCCCTGAGCAAATCCTTTACGGATTTCGGATGACAACGTTTTTATGATCATCTCGGGATGCCGCCAGAACAGACCCCCATTAACACAGCCCGGCTTTCTAGAGATTTTTTCTCGGTTAAAACTACACGGCATCAAAAGTTGATGGTCAGCAGGGGAGTTTTTCCCGGAAACTTTACGATGGATGCTTCTTTTATTAGTTTCCATATAAAATTTATATCGTGCTTGTCGTAGCAAAAGCAGCGGCATTAGTATAATGCTTGGGAGATTAAGGACACTTTAAAATGTTGATATAGGTCAGATGCACAGACTGGGATTAACTTTTAAAGGCTATGGCATGAAAGTTTCGATAGTTTGTGCATAGTGTTCCTTATTTTACTGCTAACTTAAGAGATATTGAATTACACTTCAATAATATTATTGCTACCTATTAATACATCTTGTGATGAAATCTGCATCTAAGAGAGAGACAGAGAACGTGTACAGTCGAGGCCGCTTTCTTCGTGGTGTTCATGGGATTCAGTGGGCGGTGATCGTCAATTTTTGGTCAATGTTTAGCACTGAATACTCAATATAAATATCCTGAAATTTATAATCTTAATAATCGAAAACATTGTGTTATACTAAATATTTACCAATTCAGTTTATCATAAGCCTAGATCAAGTGCACGTCAAGATTTAAGTTTAAGTCCTCTTGTATGTTGTAATGTAAATAAATTCCGTTCCGTTAAATGGTGTATATTTTGAATAATAGTACCATATTTCATATATTTTAAAATTAGCCGCGAGAACAGCGTACACAATATAACCTACCTACCTACCAACTGTAGATCGCTACGAATCTGTGTATATGTGATTACACCGTTGGCTTAGGGAGAACTAGTTAAATACGCTAGACGCCGGTACATTATTTCTCTTTTGTTTCCTTTGGGTCGCTGATATACATAGCTATTGTAGCTTTGATAACTTAGCGGTTATACTTTTCTAAATTCAGTGTTTTCTACGCAATGTCTGGAAATACGGGTACTGTGATTTCAATTATCTTCAACGCATATATGTAGAACTGTTAACCCTGCTAAGTAGTAAACATTTCTGTAAAGAAGCTACATCGCTAACCGACGGATTTAAAGGTAGGCTCTAAGGTAGGTCCAGTGCCACATTTCGCTTTAATATAGTAAATTAAGCTTAGTCGAATGCTGGATTGAACAGTAGTTACAAATATATATATATATATATATATATATATATATATATATATATATATATATATATATATATATATATATATATATATATATATATATATATATATATATATATATATATATATATATATATATATATGTATATTTGAAGACTAAGCCGAGCAGGCCATTGCCGGAAGTCCTGAGAGTTAGACTGGAAGACATCTCCTCCTGTAGTGGAAACATTTCACCCGTTGTTGATACATTCGTAGAGGGTACGCCCCAGTTCCGTTGGACCTCCGAATTGGGAGAAGTAGCTGCATCCTATGGGATCCTAGGCAATCCACATTTTAACAGGGGATCTCCAGAGAGAGTCTATGAGCAAAGGTATACCTTGTATATTTTTATTGCCCACAGGAATTACCAGGTCTTACGTAATATTTTCAATTTATCAATTTTACCAAGGTTTAATAGTCACGTCATTGTAAATGTTGAATTTTTAAGCTTAACTTAGTGTCAGGGGTAATTACCTTTTTGTTTTCTATTGTGTTAAGTTAGCGCCCTTTAGGCTATTTTCTTTATTTATTTTTAAAAGGCATCCTAGTGTCATTTTTAAAACCCATCGGGCTTATTAATTGTACATTTTAATTAATTCTAAGTTATCTGTAAACCATCCACTGGTACATTCATTTATTTATTAATATATCGTTTTTAAAAATATATCTCTTTTATTCCACTAAGTAATCTGCTTCACAGAAGTCACAGCTGATAATCATCGTCTCAACATTTCTGCGGTCCGCCGTACTCCTTTAGTACTGCTGACCTGTCGTACAAATATTTATTTTTTAAATATAAATTAAAAGTAGAGATAGATCAAGTCAGTAATTATCAAGCTGTGACTTCTCTATCTAAAGTGATATATCTAAGGGTACCTAAGTGCTATAGGAGCCTCTAACTAACCATCTAGTCACTAATCCACGACCTACGAAAAAATCTGATCAGCTGATAGGCAAAATTAAAAATCAATCAGTATACATCTCCTGGGTGAGAGGCCATTTAATTCAGGTAAATTAAATTAAAGGAACAGGTGTTATAATGTCTCTTATTAGAAATGATATATCAAGTTGATATACCCACAGTGAGGTGCTTCCTTTTGCAAAATTAAAAAAAATCCTAATATATGTATAATAAAAAATTAGAACAGAACGTCCTTCTTCATCTATAATTTATAATATGCCAATATTAAACAAATCAACAGAGAACATTGTCTATATACAACTTATATACTTACATACATACTGTTTGTAACATCGAAATATGAAACATAAAATTTTTAAAGGATACCCACAATTGCCGCAATGGGAGATCGGGGTAGTATAACTTTTCTTACAGCAACCTAAAATCATCACTATAAAGGCGTTTTCATTCAACAAGTTGTTATGTTTTTATAGAATACTAATAACTAATCTATTTTAACACAAATCCCATCAAAATAATACACTAAATTAAAGAATAACTATATTACTTCTATTTCAGAATTATTGTTGACCCCGAGCCCACTTTACCACAAAACGTTCGATAGTATTAGGCAATTTAGGCATCCAAATGAATGCCAATGATGCCGATGTGACACGGCCGAGGAACGTGTAAAATGGATCTGTAATATTTGAATGGGAAACATTCTTCTTCTGCATCACATTCATCATCCAATTGTTTTCTCATATGACGAAAGGTATATAGTGTGATCAATATTTTGTTATACTACATGATAATGTCATAATGTGATGAGCGTTGTATATAAAATTTTGTGATGGGCATTTGTTTTTCCTTAAATTCCTAAGGTTTTTTGTTCGGGTTTTTATGTCTCATATTTCGATGTTACAAACTATTAGCTTTGAAGTTCTTTGCTATTCATATTCGTATTCATATTTGCTATTCATGTTTTTTTTGTGTTTATATGTTTATATATGTTTATGTGTTTATGTTTTTTTTTGTGAAAAGAAATCTTGGGTCTGTAGCAAATCATTACATGGATAAATAAGCAAATAGATGAATGAAATTTTTATTAAACAAATATGTACCTTAATACATTGAATAAACATAACAGCAAACCTACTAATCCTATCTCGATAAAGGAAACAAATCCCGCCTTAGGAGCAGATCACATCGAAAGAGAAAAAATCTCGATCTCGTTGCTCCCAATAAACGTATCGCCCAAAGTGCACATCAGCCGGAGCAATTTTATGAATCCTTGCTGCAAGCACGAGAACAAAGAACGAACATTTATTTCCGCAGTCACATCATCCCCAGATATCGTTCAGGAAAAGTGTCTGGTCTGACATCGGTTTGTCTTGGGGTCTTTCGCTTCATGTGTTTGCATCAGATTTATCTATATAGCCTATGCGGTAGCGAGATGGCTTGTTCTCATAAATTTTAGTTTTTGACTTAACGGTTGAAATGGTCAAGTAACGTCTAGACCCTTGTCTTCTCATCGCGGATATTTCTGCGCCCGAGTTTATGAACGTATGTGTGAGATAATGCTGCATAAAACATAAGGAAGTCCGTAACTGCTTACATCTACCATAAATGCTTGCCGAGTTACCGCTATAAAATTATATTTTACAAGAGCTGAAAGACAATTGTTGTGAATAATATAACATGAGATATTATAACATCAGAAGTTCAAACGACTGCTGAGGCAAAGGGTCGCGGTATAAAATTTACCACACTCTCATGACAACTGTTCAAATTTACCTAGATAAAATGGCGGTAGTTTTGATATCTGGTGATTCTTTTATGTATTTTGAACTGCTCTTTTCGTTTTTGTTTTAATTTACTACCTCGTATCATTGCTGCTGACGTCGCTATTTAAAGGAAAAAAATACCTAAAATCAGTTTTTGTTTTTGTCTTGTGTCTGGTTGATTTTACAACAAAGATGATCCTCTAAGAAATTTTAATACATAATTTTCTTATACATATATATATATATATATATATATATATATATATATATATATATATATATATATATATATATATATATATATATATATATATATATATATATATATATATATATATATATATATATATATATATATATATATATATATATATATATATATATATATATATATATATATATATATATATATATATATATATATATATATATATATATACAGGGTACATCACGGTGAGTGGCCTATTAGACGTTTCTGGGAAACCACATATATTTTCGAACTGAAAATTTGCACACAGGGCTTTTCAGGGGTGCTCTATTCAATGAAAATATTGCCGTGTATGTGCTACTTCCGGTTATACCGGAAGTCGACAACAACTTCCTTATTTTAAATGACATGCTATATTTTTAATGCCAGATTCGAATTCTACTCGTTATTTTAAGGTAACTTTCAATACTATTCCCTATTCCTAAAACCAATAGTTTTTGAGATATTTCGATTTCAATAAAATCTTATGCGAAAACAACCCCTACATTAGAAATTAATAACTTTCGCTATGGTAACTTTCAAGAACCAATTTTTGTTTCACATACTAAAAAGACATGGAGCTTATGTATGTATAAACAATGCACAATATAGACAATATACAAATGCTCCAAAATACACAGGGTGTCCAACATGGCATACTGCACTCGATGTTAATTTGAATTCAACAGTATTTTTAAATATCTCTAAATAACTCAAGAACCGTCCAATTTAGCTATAGCAAACTACATATGAGTTGAAAGGTAATCAAAAAATGAAGCGAATTCGATTATAAAATACAGTATGTCCCATTTCAAATAAGACACTTATTGAAGGTCGAAGTAGTAAAAGTTTGACATCAGTTATTGGACACCCTGTGTATTTTGGAGCATTTGTAGTTTATACATACATAAGCTCCATGTCTGTTTAGTATGTGAAACAAAAATTGGTTCTTGAAAGTTACCATAGCGAAAGTTATTAATTTCTAATGTTCGGGTTGTTTTCGCATAAGATTTTATTAAAATCGAAATATCTCAAAAATTATTGGTTTTAGGAATAGGGAATAGTATTGAAAGTTACCTTAAAATAACGAGTAGAATTCGAATCTGGCATAAAAAATATAGCATGCCATTTAAAATAAGGTTGTTGTAAAAGTTGTTTTCGACTTCCGGTATAGCCGGAAGTGGCACATACACGGCCATATTTTCATTGAATAGAGAACCCCTGAAAACCCCTGTGTGCAAATTTTCAGTTCGAAAATATATGTGGTTTCCCAGAAACATCTAATAGGCCACTCACCGTGATGTACCCTGTATATATGTTTATCCCCCTAAGCCTTAGAAATCCCAATTTTAAAATCTCTAATGTCAAATCAAATCTCTAACCTTAAGTGTCATACATCATTTGAAAGCACTTTTCATGGCGAATATAACATTTCTGCACAAGATTTTTAGAAATTGGTTGAGATTTTACAAAATTATGTAAAAATATTTAAAAAAAATTAATAATTGATAGGAACAACTAACTAATAAATTTCTATTACTTTATTAAGTGTAATATTTGTTCATTAAGTTTATTATTTTTATTAAATTTATTATTAATTATCAGGTATAATTAGTAATTAGGTAGTATTTATGATTAAGTACTAATTATTAAGTATTATTAATTATTAAATTTATTAGTTTATTAAGTTATTAATAATTTTGTAAAATCTCAACTAATTTCCAAAAATGATGCCCTGCTGTATTCACCATTCGTTGTATTTTTCCTATTTTTGACTGCTATTTCTCCCGAAATACTTTAGTCGGTTTTCATATTGTCGTGTTCTGGACTAGCCGGTTTTTTGGATGTTTGTCATTGACTTAAATGATGTGTAACACGTGTGGTAGTTCCATTTAAAATTTTAAAATTGGGGCTGCTAGGGGTCAGGGGGAGGAACATATCAATATCCTTTGACAGTCAAAAATGTTCCCCCCTAAAATAAAAATCGACTTGTCCCGGCGAATTATCAAATATTTTACGATTTTTTCAATTTATCCGACTATAACACCTACTTATTTCCAGTCGTTTTTTTGTTAAAATGAAAAAGTGTTTTGGCTTGATACACGGCCGCGATTTCGCTGGAATCAAATATATTTTGCAAGATATTTAGAATTAATCACAAGGACGACTATTCAGTTCCACTAAATCATTCTGGGACTTAATAATTATTCGAGAACCGACGCAACTTAGTAACCTTTAGGTCATGCTTAATCAGTGTAGTCTCTTGTTTGCTGACCTTAAGACTCTGGAACATAATAGCAAGCTAATTGATTCAGCGGGAGGGTCAATAAATTCAAATTTGTACCAAACCAACCGATAATCTGTTTAGCTCTCATGTACATCAATTAGGATTTAAATAGGTATTTACTAATAATCTAAAACTTATTAATAAAGTAAATTTCAATTAAAAAAAAAAGTACCGTTCCAATTATTAAAGATTTTATAATTACAAAATTAAGATGCGTTGTGGTAAGTGGCAATGATTTTAGACGTAGATATATTAGGAAAGTAATTTTGATTTTGTTCGCTAAGATACAGGATTCATTACCACCATGGAGGTATTAAATTACATAGGAATAAAACATAACATTTATCTCTATGTCTTTTTGTAAAACCTATGCAAATAAAACTTTTTGTGAAACCCCATTACGAAGCTTTTCTTTCCACGACCCATCCCACATAAGACTCACATCGCTGTGTCTATATCGCCGGGAGCGCGTAGCTGATGGCGTGTAATCCAATTTCTAGTTGGCCGCTGGCCATTTACAACGGTACAATTCCTTGGAATAAAGCAAGGATCGCTCCGGGTTATCATCGTCATAATACCGTCATCTCTCCCTGCGGAACACAATCACCGCCAATTCACAACAGTTTCATTAAATTTTCCTGATAAAATAAACGGATTGCTTACGAGGGAAAATAGCTATGGGTCGCTGCGTCTTGGTGTTTTTGTGGCTGCTGTATTATTATCACAGGCATAAATTTTACTCGAGGGTTCCTGCTTATTTTGCGTATTATACGTACCGCAATTATGCTAAAACTGTAAACAGCCAGTAGAAGTTATATGATTACTTTGTGTTTTATGGGTCACAAAAATTTATATAATATACATTATAACGGTCTGAATGTTTTCACAATAAAATTAAAAACATTATAAAAAAGTTGACTTTAGGATTAATGTCACTATACTTAAATCGCTACTATACTATACTCATATCGCAATTGTAATCAAATTGTAGCCCCATATTTCCTTAACATTTGTTTTTTTTCACTTTACTATATCTATTATTAAAGGAGATACCCTGCCGCTTTCACTTGTTTGCATGATTAATAATGTATATTTAAAATGAAACAAGCATATATAATAATGAATATAAACAAAACATCAAGTTTTGAGAATCCCAATAACGTGTAACACCGCCTCTTGATCGCTGCGGTGCGGGTTAATGACGTCTAACCGATTTTTAGACCATTTTTAGAGCATCCCAAAGATGCTCTATAGGATTCATGTCCGGGCTCCGCGGTGGCTCTGATCTTAGTGAACTAACATAACTTTTGCGGTTTAACCTATCCAATCCCGACCCGACAAAGCCTGTACCAGCATACTGTACAACTTACTACAGCTTTTACAGGTTGCAAAAATTGGTGTTCTCAATGGATACTGACCATCGAAGTCAATTTAGCTGGCATACTCTCGTTGTTTAACTACTTAAAGCACAGGAACATAACAAATTATTATCAAATATTATTATTTGGTGTCAGATTAAGTTGTTAAATTTCCCTTCTAAGATAACTGTAAGCACAAAAAATATAGAGGCACTTTTTTGAAATTGGTGATGATCACTCCTCAGTAATATATTATTATATACGAATCTTCTAAAATCAAAGCCCGACAAATCCACGTTTATCAAAATTGAGATACTGGTACTTTGAAAATAACACACTCTTTCTGTATCATTAGATCTCGCGAGCTGGCAGCAGAACTGTTTAAATTTATTTAAAATATCCATTTAAAATGTGCACTTAATTACAAAATCCTATAAATATCGCGCGCCCTGAAATCAAAATATGCCATATGTACTTCAGCAATGATGAGGCGCCATTTAATTACGTGAGGACAAACTACTTGTCTGTAATAAATTAGTCGGTTTATAACCGTTGATGCATGTGTGTGTACTTTGCTGTTACCAAATAACTACTTAAAAAGGTATGTTATTATTTTATTGTATAGATTAATAAAAATAATATGCATCCAACGTATTCTGGAGAGTTTATCAATCCATCGATTACTTAACTAGCTATTTCAAAGCCCAGGAAGAGACATTCGGACAGTTATTCTCGAGTTTTCACAAATATGCCATAACGAATTTGTCGGATTTTGAATTTAGAGGGCCATTACATAATGCACCCTTTGTATATATAGATTAATTCTGTGATAGAAAACATCACATGGTCATCATATTCCTTGTAAATATATTAAAATGGCCGATATACAAAACATAATTTCGAAAGTATACAAAAATAAATTTGATAATTTTCCTGTAAAAGCAGTGCACAACTGCACAATGGAGTGCATTGATTAACAGGGTGACAACTTACATGTAAGGTCGACTGGAATAAACTATAATATATATATTTTAAAGTATCAAAATTCAGAAAGAGTTTTAGCTGCTTAATTAGAAACATAATATATGGCAATTTTTTATTAATGATGTGAGCTGACCAGTTTATATTAGTATAAAAAAAACAAGAAATAATTTGGCAGTTCCATTGTTACGGTCACTTTTCATTAGTTGACATGAGTTAAATATTTTGTAGAAAATTGTAGGCATTTACGTCTCGAATAGTATATTATGAAAAGCGACTACGCGCTCCCTCTAACATTTGTGATTAGAACTCAGGGCACGAATATTACAGGTTTCTTTGTGGCAGTTGATTTGTTTTATATGTTGCTTTATCATAGAATATTATTGACCGTTCTCAGCCCATATCATTGTGTCAGTTTGTCCTTGATCTTTTCTATTATTTTTCTATTATTCCCTATGGCTAGCGCAAAATGCGAAGTCAACAGATTTATGGCAAGTGATCTGGCTTCGAGGCTTCGTGTTGGGCGGGGTTATTTCCTTTTCCTTCTTATTCGAGCGTCATGAGTACGTTGATGTAACGAAATTGTATTCACATTTGGGTCCTGATCTATGCAAGTCGCTACTTGGGTTCCATGCAAAATTTTTCAATGGAACACCAGTTAGCTTTTGCAAATCTTGGGAGCGAGAAACTTTCTGATGAAGAATACTTAGATGCAATGGGACAAGTTTAATTTTTTTATGTAAATACCCTATTGGTTTTTTTTTATTGTTTGTGGTGAAATGTATAGCATGGAACAAATACTTATTCATAATTTTCTGCCACACAAGCCTAATGTGTCCCTTTATATTCTTATTTCTGTTTTTTAACTTAGTGAACTGGCTTTGTATTATTAAATCAGTTGATTTTTTAACTGGCAGGCGAGATATCGCAACCGATCTCAACTGGCAGGTAAGTGATTTCGTATTTAGTAGTGTGTCTAGCATCTGTATGATAAATTTTATCCACATTGCGCAGAGCATATTAATACGTTTTGAAAAGAACATTAAAATTAAAAAAAAATAAACGCAACCGATCCAGGCAGGCAGGCATGCGGTTTCAGATTATACAATGTTATTACTAGATTCTGTAATATTTTCATCTACAATGGAATCAGCGCGCCTTGAGTGTCGCTAGCTCTTGGACTATTACTGTGTGTAAGCCATATTTTGCAGAACCAACTGTGAACTGTTCTTAAAATGGTACAATGGTACACTTTCAATGTGTATTTTTGAGTCCACAGAGCTCAGAGGTCCTAGCAGACGATGGGGAATAGATCTACTCGTATAATGCTCGATATTTTAATTATTTTCATTGTTTAGTGTTCTATTTTTAAAGTCGTATCTCTAGTAACTGGTCTCATGTAAGGCCATAATTACATCACTGCAATATTTTTTTTATTAATTGTTTCAGTTATTTTGGAGCACTATTAATATTTAGGTGAGGGCATGGCTGCATCTCAACAGGAAAATAATATTTCAACGCGACAATAGCCGAGGTAACATCGTGTAACGATCTGTTACCGCGAAAGCCTTCAATAAAGTTATTTTCATTAAAACATCAAAATTGTGCCGTGAGAAAATTTACACATATTTCATGTCTCTGACCTGAATAGCAGTACGCAATATTAAATTGTTCAAACTTGTTTCCTAAGTAACACGGTCGACCAATTACGTTCTACTACGTTCTACTGACAGAATCTCCAAGGCAGCCGAACAGAGGATCGATATTCTAAAAAACATGTGCCTAAGTGTAATTTAGGTACAATTACGCCCACCCTTCCATCCCCTTTCACGTCACTTTACAAAAACACGCCAGGAAAATTCATAACGGAAAACCCAAACAGCATAATTGACACGTAGAGTACGGAATATGGTTGATAATTATACTTTGACACGACGACGGCGGCGATGTAATCATAACACAATATTTGGTTATCTAAACTGTATGTTTTGCAACAAACCGGCTTAATGAGGGTCGGTAATTAATCTACTTTTCACTGAGACCACAACTCGGTCAATTGTCCCGCTTACTTGTGGTCTGAGGCACCTACATTGGGATCGGTCCTTTCTTTGGGAAGGCCGGGCGCGGACTTGGACAGAACAGTACGCGGAATGACAAAATAACAAACAAATTATTGCTCGGCACAAAATAGCATTCGTTATTGATTTTAATTGTTCCGATATACCGAGGTGTGTAGTTATCGATATACGAAAGTCTGCGTGCGCCATAATTAATTTCCTTACATGACAGCTTCATTTGTAGATTTCCACAGGGGAAATCGTTATTGATTCGTTGATTTCAGAAAACATTGCACGCTATGGTACTGATACGTTGACGTCTTCTCGCTATTGCAGGTGAAATTTATATGAGGTATTATACGTAATCGGAGCTACACCAACCTTCTTAAGATTGCGTCTCGATGGGTTAGAAGCAGTAGCATATAGTTTATCCCAGAAAACAAGACCGTTGCGTCATCAGAACGCGTGACGTAATTTATTGACATAGTTGCCATAGTGTTTCAGATATCGTTAAACTACTGAAATTATAAAATGAAGTTTGTTTTGGTGAAGTATACTTTTAGGTTAACATTTCTCAAATAATTTTGTATGGTTCTTAGTTCAGTCAAAAATAGAAGCTTTTCTCTCACCTTATATTATTATGTTTTGTGGAGCGCTGAATCCGAATCACTGGTTTGCCACCTCGCCAAGCTTCACAACAAAAATCGCAAAGAAACTTGTTTTAGTATTTTGACTCTCCAAATCCAAATCTAAATCTAATATTTTGATCATACAAACAATATACCAAATTATAGTATGCAAGATTCAATTATATTTTCATTTGTTTATATATTTAATAAAAATAATAATTTTTTAATTATGTATTCAATATTATTTTTAGCTGTCTTATTTTTAGCGAAGCCTCCTGGCATCATAAAAGCCTGAGTAGCTTCTCTCACATTCTTTTGTGATCCTCGCAACCCCCCTCGAGCACCTGGAAGAACGAGGCCAACCAGAAACTTATTAACTTAACCAACAGAGGATTATTTGAACGAAGTGCATTTGAATCCCTACTTTGTCTATGCCTCTTACGGGCAGCATTAATCAATTTTTCTTTAGTGCATTTCTTCATTTCTCGTGGACCTCATCTATTTTATCAATCTTACGTCTATTATACAAAACAATCTTATCATCCTCTCGACCTCAACTTGCACCAGTGAAACCGTCCAATTCCCCTTCCTTAATTACAGTCATCTTGGTTCCATTATGTAACAATCGGTCGCATATGATCGGACACAGGCCAGACATTTTGTGCTAAAAAAGGTTTTAAACAGCATGTGACAGGAGACCAGCTGAATGGGGTTGAAGACGAAGAAGGCCACGTCTCAGACCAGATATATTACGGCCAGTTGCTTCTGGGTGGCCTCGGACTTTCAGGCGTTGGAAGATATTCAGTTAATCAGGCGCTTGTCCCTTATCCCTTGTAAGGAAGCTTCGTAGACGTGGAAAGCTCTTCGGTCGAATTTCGAAATTATGCAGGTGATCAGGACAATTACTTAAGTTAATGTTGGTATTGAATGACACCAGTTATGACGTAACTGACTTGCTTTCTGGGATAGAGTATACCTGCATATTGACCGAATGAGATATTTTTGCATTATACAACCCTCAGTACAAGCACGTCTGTCATTTTGACCATTAAAATATTTATTTTGGACAAACGTAATAAAATGTATAAACAATTGTAGGGTAACAGCATGTTGTTCATTTAGCAAATATTAGGAAACATTTTTCAAATATTAGTGACAGTACTATTATTGGCACCGATATAATCTATAAGTTGAGATAATATATTGTGCATTTAAATCCTCGAGGAGATAAGTTCTATTAACACCCTTTTTCTTTGCTTTCAGATGTCACTTTTTCGAACAAATCTAGCAGAGCTGAGAGCAGATCCCTAAGAAAAAAAATAGATCAGTCAGAAGTAAAAAATATTGTTTTACCTCAAGCCATAGTTTCAAATGAAAATAAGCAACCTGCAGAAACAATTAATTTACGTCCATTATTAAAAGTGATGTCTCATACAATTAATACCCAGCCGATGAGAGTATATTTATACAATCGTATGACCAAGTTTTAGAAAATATTGGTAGCATTATTGCCGTCACCAATATTGCAAATCTGGAAATTGCCGATATTGGTTATATATTTAAAGGCACTTTCCACCATCATAAATTACATGAATTTATATATGTAGGTATGTATTGGACCAAGCTAATTAGAAAGTAATACACGATTATAATTTACATATTCTAAAGATCAAGGCCATTCATGTGTATTTTTGTAAATGTCTAGTGACTTTTATTTGCAGCTATTGGGACACCTGTTTACTATGTTGGCTATGTAAATACTCGGAGTAATATCCTAGAAATTTAAAGGACTTTGACTACCATACGACCATCCAGGTACATACCCTAATATTAATGAAGAGTGCTTATATTTGATGACTTGTGTGGCAGGTTATATGATAAAACCATTTGCAGTTGGGTACTAAGGCTAACAATACTTATGTATTGTTGTTAAAAAGTACCATAAAGAATGTCACAGGATATCAGTTCGGCATTCATTAAAATCGTAAAAGCTAATAGATAAGTTTTTATCATTTGCACGGACGTGGTCTTACCCCACACTGAGATTT
The DNA here is from genome assembly GCA_964058915.1 of Tetropium fuscum. Classification (NCBI taxonomy): domain Eukaryota; kingdom Metazoa; phylum Arthropoda; class Insecta; order Coleoptera; family Cerambycidae; genus Tetropium; species Tetropium fuscum. The sequence goes on along the minus strand of CAXKVY010018455.1, from coordinate 1,112,092 downwards.
TTGTTCTTCAATTCCTTCTGATTTTGCACTGAAGTTGTAACTTGTTCTACATTGTCTATATAGTAATATATAATAATGTTGTTATTGTTACACGAACAGATAGAAACTGAAGAATAGAGAGGCCCAATATATAACTGAACAGAGGCTATCTTGTTCAGTTAGACTGATCAGCCTTACTCAAACTGATCGATAAAGCCCTCACTGAGGCCACCACATACCATTCGTCTATTTCTATCACATTAGTGAAAACTTTTCAGTCAGCTCAGACGTTATTATGTAAATAATACTAAATATTTCATACTTTTTTGTAGATAATGCATTGCAACATCTTAACGATACTCTTGTCATACCATGGATTATAGATCCTTCAGGAGCGAATGTGGTAGCAGTACCCTGTAAGTGGAAATGGGAGTCTCTTTCAATTGAACTCACATATGGTGAAGTAAAAGCCTTAGGTTATGGATACCAACACAAAGGCACTATAAGAGAGCTGAAATTAAGAACAGTGAAGACCAACTAGGTGGATTTTTAGACAGAAGAAACTGGCATTATTATAAATATAATTATATATACATTTAAACGTTTCGAGCATAAATGTGCTTCCATATTTTGATTTCAGTTAAAGCACTTCTTAAGGCCTGTATCCACTTTTCTAATCTGGTTTCGGCCAGGTAATTTTCTTTGCATCACGCTGTAGTTGTTGAAGAAATTCTGCTCAAAAAAATAACAGTAATTGTTATATTTGATAATACATGTATGGAATTACAGAGTACAGATTCAGAATAGTTATTTATGTATCAATGTTAAAATAAACAAATTTAAATAAAACTGTTTTTTGCATCTTTAAGGCCCTACAGTGTACTTTATGCCCGCGCGGGTCCAAAGTATAATGTGCAATTTCCACACAAGTGCGGGACTGTGAAAAATAAATTTTTGAAATTATAACAGATAACCATTTATAACAGATTTGCGAAAATTAGGGGGAGTTTGCCAAAATTAGAGGTCGTCAGGCGAACATGATGTAGCAACTCTGGTAAGTATATAGCAAATAGTGCAGTCAGCACCCACCAACTCGATGTCACAAGCTGGATATTAAATAGATACATTCATAGCGTGCACAGTTCCTGCTTCCCATTTCCGATTGTTGACGAATAACGTGTCACAGATGTTTATGTATGTGTGGGGGGTGTCGGTGGACATATCGCAAACCTGAATCGGGAATGCGTCCTGATTAAACCCATATGGAAGCACTGATTCGAAATAATAGGATTACGTGCTTCAACTTCAATCGCCACGCAGTCAAAATTCAGCGGTTGGTAATGAGAGCGGGGAACTGTCACATCGAGTTGGGATCTCGTTCCAGAGCAACGTTAATGAATTTTAAGCTGATCAGCTTCGATTTATTTTATATCAAGAGCAAAGTAGATGACGAGTGTTTGTAGAAACAACAAGGAATTATTCCTATAAAAAGGGTGGCCAATAATGTAGTGACACATTTTGGTCTAATAACTTTGCCTCTGAAAAACCTATAGGTAAGTATGTTTTGGAACAGAATTTTTTTTATAAAATTTCATCAAAATTCAAAGTCCTGTAGGAATAGGTTAGGATGACACAAAATTAAGTTTTACCAGTGCATTTTGTAGCAAATATTGTTGAAATTATAGCCAATTTCGAGGTTTCCCCAGAGCAATCAAGGGCGCAAACTTAATTTGATGTCCCTTTTACTATACAAAACAATCCTAAAATGAATATTTTACCATAATTAGAGTAAACTGGAATGTACCGATATATTGGGCTACTCGTATATAGAGTGAGTATTTATTTTCTTGACTGGAAGATCTCTACACCCGGAAACGTAGCGGACGTGCATCTTGTTACAGGACGTTGCGTTGTTTTCTCTTTTTAGATAATACCCACGAGAGAATGACCCTATCTTCCGATCGAAGGAATCCTTCTCACTCGAGAGGTTGTTCTTTTGTATGATTTATCTACGCCACCACACCACAATGGAATTAGTATCATCGATCGCTACTTCAGAACAATATCTCAGATGAAAGTCAGTATGAAAAATGAAATCTTTTTTGAATGGCGCCCGACAATAGCTTTTGTTGTACTTTTGTTAGGGATAAGCCGAAGATTCATAAATAATAACCGAGGGCTGTTTATTATTCGCCGCCTAAAAGACAGTATAAAATTGCTGCTTATGAATTCTTCGCAGACACATACTTAATTTAATGTGTAAGTTGAGATTAGTTCTATCCCAAATAATATTCATAATTGGTTCAAATGGCCAGGTGGTTAGGAAGGGGGTTTTATATAATTTAAGAGTCCATTTTCTTTTACAATTATTAAATTTCGAGTACTATGGATTATTTTTTGTTTACAGACAAATTTAGTTTTCATAGTTGAGGAGCCTCCAACAAGGTAGATTTCAGTTGATTCCTCCTGTATGTTGAGTAGCCGTTTTTCCACCAGGCAAAAAGCCTGGGGATAAGAGACCGTGCGCGTGTACATGTGGCGCGCTCTGTGGCGGAATACGTTCCTATCGTGAGGATGGCGCGCACTTTCATGTAATTGCTGCATAATTTGGAGTCCTTATTACATATATTACTTACATTAATCAATTGAAATCTGTTCAGCGCAAAATTTTAAATTATATTCTATTCAAACTTAACATAGACAATAGTAATTAAGTGTATGATGATAGACTTAATCTAATTGAAATGAGATCCCCCCTGCAGCTTCGAAAGGCAATGTGCTTATTTAAAATTTATGGAATGTTAGTATGCAGCTTTAACAAAATGTAGCTTTAAAAAAATAACAAAATTACGGGGGGGTGTAATATATTAAAGAAAGGCAAAGTTAAGAGTGAGGATATACCTATCCGAAAGTTTTGTATTTATTTTTTTAGCTGTTTTTTAACAAAATATTTACGATACATCATTTATTATTATTGTGCCTAAGGTTTTTATTGGCATGTTTAAAATACAATATCAATATCAATATTCAATAATTAAATATTAAAATATTAATATTTAACGATTAGATATGTGGTATCATTTAGGTTAGGTATACGTGGTAGACACCAAATATATTAAATAAATAAATAAATTTCAATGATAAATACAATCAGAGAACAAAACGTATATGTTCGTTATAACGTATATGTTACAACCAACCTACCAACATAAATTATTATTACTGTCATTTTAATTTAAACTATCTACTTGTTACCTTAAAATATTACCTTATAATATTTTGTTTAATAACTAACAACCTACAAAGCGTTTCATTTGCAAATATTTCACACGTGTAAAGGAAGATTTACATTTTTATAGTATAAATATTGACAAAACCTGTTTTTGTAACAACAGTTTCTATGACAAATATTTTTTTTATATTTCTATTTCTAATATAAATTTATCAATAAATTCATTAAGAACATTACTAGAAATAATAATTTTTACTATAGTATTTTCAATAATATAGTTCAATAATTTTTTAGGGTAAGTTCCGTAATAATGAAAATCGTTTTTTTGATTGCATTAGTAAACATCTATATTTTTCGTTATATATATATTTTTAGTTTTTTTTTCATTAAGAGAATAATTTGCAGAAATATGTAAATTTGTGGGATCCCTCATTTGTGGATACAGCTTCAGCCCCTCAAATCTGGCTCCGACTAAACTACATATATCCACAGTGAATTTCTTGCTATTCTCTAGCAGTAAACCTTGGATCCCTCTTAGAACCCTCGTTGATTATTATCGAAATGCTTGATTAACTTTTATGTTTTAATCAAAGAGATTACGAGATGTAGGATCATTTGAACTTAACTTTTTTACGATCCAGAAACTTCAAGATTGCTCTAACGAAATGATTAAGGCAATGATTTTGTCAGAATTCGGTTGGATCCCATTTGAATGTAAATTATTTAGCCTTAATTTTGCGGCTTTGAATACCTCCCTAAACAAACGGGTAATTCCAGCTTGACGTAAAGGCAAATTAGTCAAGGAGCACAACAGAAAACATAGTATGAATTATAATAGGGCTCAGGTTTGGTTTACATAAATTTATAAAAGAACGACTTATATATACATATTGAGAGGCATGTAATGAAAGGAAATGACTGATTATTATATGATAAAAATGGCTTATTATTAGTTACAACTCAGCGAATGGTTTTAATGTGTTTTAGTATCTATATTTAAATCTACTGTAGTTGCATCAGACCATTCATGAAATAAAATATTGAGTATATCTATACTATATAAATAATGACAGTGAAGTAATGGGCTAGATTGACTTGACCACTTTTTCTCAAACAAAAATATAGAAGTGTTTCCGCTTAATTTCATTTTTTTATTTTCGGATATTATCATTTATTTTGTTTATTCGTATTCGTGGTGTAAGATCAACTTCATTATGTGGCTCAATAAGACAAAATTCAATCATTCCCGAATCGGGGAATGAGGTAGATGAGCTCGGAACAATCTCGACCCTTTTATAAACTTTCCCTTGTTCTGAGAATGAGTAGGGATGTCGTAATATTGAAAATATCTTTTCTCGCGTTAAATTGATTGGCATTAAGATTATTCTATTGGCCATTTACTTATTCCCTTATAAATTCTGTCTTGGACATCTGCTTCGCTGACGTCCAAGATGGATAGAAATATTAGAACAAATATAAGAGAATTACAAGAATAATGACCAAAATTTATACCAAGGAGTGAAAAATGAGTGAAGAGGGTATCCTCGTCTACCAAGACCAGTATTCTATAAAAATAAGAATGGGAAAATCGTTGCGGGAGATGAAGAAGAGGTGAGGAGGAATATTTTGAGTTGTTAAATGGAGACGAAAATAATTAACAAGAAATGGAAGAAAGGGAGGATTAAAGAAAGTAGAAGGTAAGATTGGTGAATGTGGTTTCACTCAGGGAGGAGGTGCGGTAGATCAAGTCTCTACGAGAAATTCAGGATGATAGCTTTGTATATGGTAAATTAACAGTAGTTTTGTGGACTATCAACAAACCTACGATGAAATAAATGGAAAATTGTTAAACAATACTTTATATTTGGGCGCCAGCAAAAAATAAGAACTATGATACAATAAAGAGTATAAAGTGAAAGTAAATTATAAAATTACAGAAGAATTTAAAGCTGGAAACTATATAGCACAAAGAAATCCCTTATCATTAGTGTTATTCACTTTAGTAGTAGAAAAAGTCTTTAAGAGCTGCAGAAATTAACAGATCAGGACTTATATACAACAAAAAACATCAGCGATAGCAAAAAATAAAACTTAAGAAAAGAATTTAAAAGGTAATAAAGGGATTACATGAACAACCAGTAAAAGGAAGAATAGTAGAGCATTTCACATATTTAGGGATAATATTGTCATGAAGAGCAAACCATTTCCAAAAACACTCAATATGATATTGTTACTGACAACATTTAAACCATTTATTTAGTTCTGAATCTCTTCTTCAATGGCGGGTGATTATTATTATTGTTATTAATTTTGTCCTTTTAAAATCCGTATAAAATTGAATCTCGTGGAGTAAGATACGGAATAGAATTATTTACTATATTATTTGTCTAATAAATTGATTGCATTCTCAGTGAGAATAAATAACGTAATTATTTTTTCCGTGTTAGTGCAGTTTTTTAAAATATATATTTTTTTTTAAATATATTTTTTTAAATTTCTAATGCTATGTATTATGTTTATGTTATTATAATGTTATATTATTATAATTTAATGTTTCACTAAAAGTTTAACATATGTTTGACCCAAAATAGTGAATTTGAAATGTTATACAAAGTAGACTTGCTGATCCTAATGTCCTCTTCTCGACTATATACAGCAGGGCGACATTAAAGTGAGACAAATGTAAAGGTTTAGCCTTTCCATCTTTGGCATAATTCAGTGCCCTACCGAGTTTCCGGACCTGTAATTCCCAACCGTCTCAAGTAATTCCAACGCACTGCCGAGACAGACTGGGGACAGATTAATCCTTTCGATCCGTGTGTTTTATAGTCAAATTAAAGACAGTGATTACGGAATTACAGATACTTTCACGATCATGTATACAAGTTAAGTCATCATGTAATATTTAATACCTCCTACACTAAAGCCGTTATATTGGAAAATATAGAAAAAGACAGGGTAAGGAAAAAATATGTAAATACTGCCAAAGAAATCTTTGCCACTTCATATTTTATACATCACAATCTGGATCTGACAGTAACAGGCTTATTTTTATAAACTTGATATGGTATGGGATATTTCGTTTGCATCTATTGTTAAGAAAGTAATATCACTTCGGTTCGTAGGTATTATAGTGAAAAGGGAATACGTAAAGGAATTTCGCTATTTTCTTTCGGCACTTCTAATAACTTGAAATGATTGAATTTAAACATATCGTCGCCTTCCACATAAATCGTAAAAAGAAGGTCGTAAACAACATTTTATAAATCTTATAGTAGAGCGAAAGTGGCTGCAATGTTTTCCGGAAATACCGGAAAATTATTAATGTGAATTTTTGATTTAACTACACGGAAAATTTCGATTTTTAAGTAATCTAATTTAGCACAGTTGGCGAGGACTTCCTACAGATAGGACAGTAGGCCACGAGTATAAACCAGAAAACTTAACTATAATATATTCGGTAAAGCAAAACAAAATTGCAATTTTCCAAATAGTTCAGTCGTTGAAAATTTTCCGCATTTGGTGAGTAGTTAGCTCGGTAGTTAGGGGATGGCTCAATAAGTAAATGCGCCGATGTGTGATTTTAAGGATAGATGCCACCCCTTCTCGAGGGTGGAAATAATTTTACTCAAAATAACCCCGGAAATGGATAGACGAAAAAAATTTTAAGTAAAAAATGTTTTATAAAGTTTTTTCGATGTATCGATATTTTTCGAGTTATTGAAAACGTGTTAAACATATTTTGGACGTTTTTTCGCAAATATTTAACTCAAAAACTTCGTGTGCTCTTAAAAAAGATGTAGTGACCAGAAATGAAGCTTATAAGAATATAAAAAGTTTGCTCTTTTATGAATGTGCTAGGTCCAAAATAAAATGACTCATGGCTCGCTGAAGAAGACTCATTTTTTTGCAACAATTTGGTTAGAACTATTTAACTTTAAATAACGGAAAACTGATGCATCTTTCGGAAAAAACTTAATCTTTCGGAATATTTTTTGTAGTACTTAGAAATACCTTTAAAATTAGCACTGTTACTTTAATATTGCTTTATAAATAAGCGAGTTACAATGGAAAAATGGTGGGCCACTCATATTTTTGGGAAAAAATGAGCAAGGAATGAGAGAAGAAAATGACCACAGTCATTCCCACCCGAATGGATATTGACTGTTATTCCTTTACAAATTACTTTATGTTAGCATGTAATCCAAAAGTTTGACCGGGTTTGAATGCACATTTTTCCGAAAAAATATGATGAAAACCTAAAACGTATTCTTTCTGATTTATTAGAAAATGCCTTATTTTCAAAATAACTCTAAAACTTGTAAATATACGTAATTATATAGTACAAAAATGCAGGTTTTTTCTTAATGAAAGTTTAAGATTTTTTTATTTATGTAGGATTAAAATGAAAGGATATATAACTGTTAGCAGCTTGCATTATAGTGCGCGGACCATCCCTCCCGAGCCCTTCAACCTTTAGAATGTGAAGGCTTTGGCTATTGAAATATACATGATCTGATAAGATTTTTAAGTCTTTTTGTTTGGACATTATTTTTCGTCACAAGACTTTTATATTCCTTTTATAACTTTTATACATTTTAAATTATGAAATTATAAGTTTTAGCCAATTAAAATATATTATTTTCTTAAAAAAAAATTCTACTACTTGTAACATTTTAGTAGGTATTTATTTGTAGCTAGAATTTTAGAATGGCAACTAATAACAAGAGTTCCCTGAGAAGTTGCATAATCTCAATAGTTTTACGAACCCACACCTGGAGAGTTTGACAAGAGTAGGGCGAGGGGAAGTCTTATACATATTTCTCACAATCCGTTGCTACATATAACCGGTTTCGAAGTACCTAGTATTTCAACATCAGATCCACAGGCTACAACTATTAACATGCATACAATTAATATAAAGTGTGCTATATTGCCGAACTCATAAAGAGGTCGTTTACACGAATCTCCCGGAAACATATATTTTTGCCATTTAAAAAAATTATCGCTGACATCACATCCGGAATACCTAGAGCGCCATTTTATTGTATATTACATCAAAACAAGCGGAATTAAAATAAAAATCGAAGTGTCTGAGGATTTTAGATAGAAACGTTAGTCTTAAGAAATATTGAATTTATCCGTTACTTTTCTAACGCGCTGTGTATATTGCTTCGGCTAAGAAGGAAGTAAGTTCCCTCGCCCTATAAGCAAGCTGTCCGAGAAAAAATGTCACGTTTTCCCAATATTCCCCTCCTCTAATCCAGCCGCGATGAAAAATGAGGCAGTATTAAACGTGTTACCGTTGCCCATTACATTATGAAACCGTATAAAATCCACTACGGCGAAAGGAGAGTAAATATTTTTCTGTTTAAAGTGGCAAATAGAGCGGCCAGCGGCAGTTATTTCGGCGAGTGGTCCCGGCCCCTCCGCCCGACCGCTCGGCCAGCAACCTGATATATTTACTCTGAGCGGTGCGGATCTACCGGACCGCTATGCCATGAAAACTTTTCTGGTATTGTATTATGCCTGTTAGATTCTGCGAACTTTTAGTAATGTCTGCAACAAAGTTTGTCATTTTACATATTATTGCGGAAGTTGAAGCTCGCTGAAGGCAGCTGAAGGATTTGTGAAAGAAATTATTATTAGTAACGCCAGAAAAAAGAAGTACAAGGAAAAGTTTTAGCAAGCAGTGTGGTTATTTAATGCCTTAACTATGGACTGTACTATAGTCTCGGAAATTTCATATCAATTTACCTATTTGTGTAGAATGTCCTTAGTTTTTTTTAAATTTATTTATATTACTAATAATAATGCCAGTCTAAACATCATTTTTAAAAATGCGACTAATATTAAGCATACAGTGCGCGGCATTTGATTGATCTCACTCTACAGTCATATTAAATATAATATTAATATAGAAGGAAATCTAACATAGGAATAACGAAACTTTCATGGCGTCTTAAGTTAGTTAGGCTTCAAAAATAGATTATGCCAACTCTGTTATTTTGGGTTGGTTGGTAATGCAGTTTGTACTTTGTTTGTACGTGTATGACGTTTGCGAATTTGAACTCGCTTTAATCTTTAACGTTTTCTTTTTTTATCTAGTGTAAATTGTAAATTGTAAACCCTTGTAATAATTGTGTTTATAATTATTTGGTGTTTAAGAGTTCTGTATTTTTTATTGTCTGTGTGTAAGCGTCAGTTCCTAACTGTATGCCAGATAAACGGGATGCTAGCCATCGGTTTCCTAACCCGAAAAAGTTGAGGGAGCTTTGTGAGAAATGCCTGCGTGTTACTAATAACATTCAACTTTTACACTTGGGTCCCAGTGTCGTTTATAAAAAAAGTCAAGTCAGGTATCAAGTGTAAAGTGTAACTCTCCGCCACACGAGAGTTGAACAGCGATGTATGAGGCGGAAGGGTGATCAAATGTGCAACAGAAGCTTTTCTGTCGAGCCCAGAGCATAATGGAAATTTGTTTCTTTGTGTAAGTAACTATAGCACAAAAATAAGATGGAACCTTTGCAATTAATTTATTAATACAGTACGTGGTAGAAATTTCCGCATTCTGTCCGCTGTTCAATTTTCTTGTGGCGGACTTTATATAGGCCAGATATCTTCATAATAGTCATAAGGATATGGATAAAACCAACTTATATAATTTAGAACATAGATCAACATGCACCCTCGTTAACTCTTTAACTGCTACATCGTTAGATTACTTAAAGTTTCATTAATATTAAATATTTATACAGCAGGAAAGTTGTAAAACAAATAAATTAAATGCTATGTTAGCAGACCATTAAACATGAATCATTTGTAATCAAATTGTTACTTATATCAATACTAATGAATTCAACATTAGTCATGGGGCGATAATATATAGTTCAGATCGGTGTTAAATTATGAGATATTTTAAGGATTTTGTGATATTTTCGGAACTTTTACCTACGTATATATATATATATATATATATATATATATATATATATATATATATATATATATATATATATATATATATATATATATATATATATATATATATATATATATTTGGAGGGTTTATCTTGGGACAGTATCAATAAAACGACTGATTATATTAGGTACTTGACGTTTCGGTCCCTTTCTTGGGCCTTTTTCAAAAGAGTATTTTATTTTGTGACATATTTGACATAGGCAAAAATGACACATGACACTTTTAATTAATTTTTAAGGTTACTAAAAATATATAATAGATAAACCCTGCAAAAATATATAAAGATAAGAAATTAGAAGATTCCTTTCTTAAAATCTCTATCTCCAAGACAAATGAACCCATTTCATTATTCGTGGTCTTCAATCTAGAGGAAGTTCAGTCATTTTGGCCATGTTAAATTTAGAAGAGATATCTCAAAAGACTTATGCTATCTCTAACTTTGGTCTTTATAACGTACGTCCCAGTTTTCATAAAAAATAGAATATTCCATTTTTTTGGGAGTATTTTTGGACCACGTTTGGACGTTTGCTAAGTCGAGCTCCATTTGTATACAGGAAATGTACACCGTTTTAATAAGTAAAACATATTTTAAACGAAGTCCGCACAAATATTCACGTGATGAAAATTTGGTTCAGTAGTATGGGCGACGCGACTATAAAAATGAACAACGCTTCGGGCCGATTCTCTTTTGCCCTCTGATATTCTGCCTTGAAGTTTAATTTAGTTGTTTGTTCCATCGTGAAAAAACGGTTTTGAGTGTAGTGTCATGAGCGGATTGTAGAGGTATTGTGATTATGACATAACTTTATACCGAAAAGATCCCAAATCTTGAAGATTGAAGATTTTAAGAAGTGAAGTTTTCAGGAAAAATTAAAGAAGGTCTTTTATATATTAAATTTTTTTTTAAATTAATTTTTACCACACTGAATGAATTTCTCGAAGGATGAAAGTTGGCAGGCAACATGCACTAATAAAATGCCAATTTGTGAAAATTTTTGTAACCTAACTTTTTACAGAAAATTTGCTTTAAAATCCTTCGCAGAAATTTGGAAATACCCCGTATATATTATTAATATCAGTAATTTTCAAAATTACAAATAATGTATTTTATAAATTCTGTCAGTAAGTTTGCACAGATATAACCCAGACTAAAACCATGAAAGTGCTTTAGATACATTGAATCGACTTATAGACCCAAAGATAATAATGGGATAAAAGAATTATAAAAATTAGTTTTCGTCATGAAAAAATACTGATTCCAATTTTCGTCAAAAAAAATATTCATCACAATATCCTCTACATTACGTATAAAAGGTTGACTAAATTCGCAACCGAACATCAACTCCCGGTCTAGGAGTACCTGGTTAGAGCTAAGAAAGTTGAGCAGTTCAAGGAAATAGTATTTTTTTCTAATCAACACTGTAACGATGCCGGTTTGCGATAGTCCGTTCAAATGGAGTCAATCTGGTATGCCATAAAAACGTCTCTAGAACGATTTCGGATTAAATTAATACCGAGGGCAATGTCATACTCTGACATGTCCATAAATCTCACACGTCTCAGATGTAATTTTTTAACGTTAGCCTCCTCTCCGCCGATCTATCAATTTGGTTTTTATCAGTTTTGTGTCTGTTTCACGCCTTATAGCGAGACTTGTTCTCGAAGGCGAGGGTAAAATATAGGCCGGAGTAAAAATGATATAAATATGAGTAGTAAAAGTTAACTACGCAGGATCGAAGATAAAAGGACCTGTTTTATCACGGAATAAATCGAGAATATTGGGTTCATTAAGAAATTCTCCAATCTGGGGATTTTTATGACGTTGTTTAGCAAGTGATTTGAGATCCAATCATATATCACCAGTTCAATTTTTAAGGAATAATGTGAATTGTTTTTTTTATAATTTATTTTTTTTTTATAATATCTGGATTTATAATATCTGGTTGTTAATATTAATATTTATATTATTTTTCAAAATATGAGTACCATTTTTATTCAGATCTGAATCTAATAATTGTGCATTCTGGAATACCAATATAGAATAACGTTTATTTATAATTTAGTTTTTTACACAAATTCACATAACTGTCTTTTACGTAGTAGCAAACAAACATTGATCAACCCACAAAAGAGACCTTGTAAATGGGACACTTTATGCTGCAACCTGCCAAATTTCGACGAGTTAATAGACATATTAAATTCTTCTCATATCACGATCAGCTATTCATCTCATCTCATATATATATATATATATATATATATATATATATATATATATATATATATATATATATATATATATATATATATATATATATATATATATATATATATATATATATATATATATATATATTCATCTCATCTAATTTTGATTAGCCATTCTCTTCTCCTTGTTGAGGCGCTGGGAAAACGTTTTATCAAAAACCCCTTACAGCAATGTATTGCTGCACAACCAGGCATTTTCACCCTGACTTTAAAAAACAAAAATAATAAATACTAAAAAATATGTTTTTCACAAAGATATTAAATATTAGTACCTAATAAAAACATTATTTGTAAATAAAGTTTAACTTGAACAAGGCATTTACAGTTTTCTTTATAAATATTTGAAGCAAAAAACTAATTTACACATTTATAACCGACTATTCTAAACAAAAATGCAAATAATTGCATTAATTGCATTGACGTAATTTTCACTCTATTGTGGCTACTGTCTTTATATAGCCACTGTACATTTCATCGTAGATTGTAATGCCTGAGAACTAAATACCTACCATTTCACACTGATATACTAAATTCATGTCACCAGCGAAAACTGAACGTAACAACTTATTAACATAAAACATATGTACATTATGACACATTCTATGATTACATGTTATTTGGATAGACTACTATTTCCTTGTGAATAGTTATAGGGTTTTAATGTTTGCCGTTAATTTAGAAGCTTCACGAAAATATCCACATTCTTCATAGAAACCCACATCTATTTCCTCCGTTTCCCATAAATTTGTTCGTGCTTTTGTGTCGCAACGTTCGCCCGTATATTAGTAGAACTAACGGTGCAGAAGATAACTTTCCTCATGTATAAGCAAGCTTGCATTTAAACTTAAAGAAAATAAATTTCGGGTAGACACTTGAATAGTGTGGCTGCTGTGCAAGTTCTCGGCAGAATTCCCCGCAGATTTGTGAACTTCCGGCGGTGAAAGGCTGTGAAATCGTTCCCTCCACCTTGTCTTATCCGTCATATCCCTGCGGGGCGATGATGTTAAATGAACGTACGAATGTTTTTGTAACGGAGGAGCGCCGTATTTACTCCCGGTTCTCAATGTTTACACGATTCTCGATCAAGCACAGACCAATTATTATTTTGTTAGTACAAGCCGTGCAAATTCAAATTTTTGCCTCTTATCGCTTCTGCTGGATAAATGTTTATTTTCTTCTTGACTTCTCGCCAGTGAATGAAAGGCCCTGGCTTCGTGGGGCCTGTTCGCCGGGAGGGTGAACTGGAGGACTGAAGCATTCGTAGCATTTTAAAATTGTTTACTTACAAATATAATACGACTAAGGATTATATAATAAGACTAAGGAAATATGACCAAGGTTTTTCATATTTGCAGTTTGAAAAGCGGAAGACGACACATATATTCTAAGGGTCCCATAGAATATTTTTCCCTACCAATAAGATTGGACTAACTGCTTCCAATATTTATATTTATATTGTTAAAATAGGGGAAATTGTTATGACTTTCTCTAAAGAGTCTTCAAAGAGACCTATAATGCATTTGAGAGCATGTTCGCTTTAAAATTTTACGTCGCAAAAAGAGGTACTTACTTACATACAATACCTGCAGTAGTTTTCCTATTGCGTCGTAGTATATCAAGAGACTACGCATAAAAGCATAAAAGTGTAATCAGAGTAATTCACCCCAATCAGTTGTTATCAGATATAAGTTGTGTTCATCATGTGCTCAGTTGTTACCAGTTAATACTCCCATTTTTCTTTTCGGTTAGTGACTAGTTATCAGTTATCATCACGTTCTTCCCTTAGTTTGTTTATGCACCGAAATCAGTAAGTGTGCCCAAATTAATCACCATCATATCAAATCAAAATCGTCGTATATATCAAAATTCATCAGTTTGTTCCGATAACTTCATTATCTTTCATAACTTCATCATTTTTCTACCAGTTTTCTTACTAAGTTAGTTTTATATATTAATTATAATTTTGTCCGTTGCCCTTGGGCGTTATCTCACTTTTTTTATTGTTAAGGTTAGCCTCCTTAGTTAAATCATTTTTTATAATTTCATCGTTATTTCTTATTTTAGGTATAGATTCTAATATTCATATTTGTTATTTGTTCCATCTCTTTAAGATTGTCTCAAAATTAGTGTTTAAACTTCTATTCTTTAAGTTCTTGATAACATAAAAGGGACATCGACCTGGTATCTTTCCCGTAATGCTTTAATAAAATCTATTGCCGACCATTACCCTCAACGAAAGTAGATTTTTTTTACTAATCCGCTTATGATTAGCCGACCACAATCCCCTTTGTTTACAAGGATATATTTTTTAAAACTCTATTTGGGCTGTTTGGACATTGTTTTAAATTGTTAAATTAAATCAATGTTTTTTTTAATTTTCACAGGGTATAGCTTTGACCCGTGAAAGTGTCTATTCTGCTAGGACTTGTTAAAAGGTACATGTCCCTAGTCAGTGGTAATAGTGACACTAAAATATTGTGAGTGCACAGTTTTCTGGTGCTTGGAATTCAACGTATAGGCAAGTGCTAGTGACCCAAAGAAGCCATCACTCTTGCCTCAGCCAAAATATAGGTTGAGTGTCTTTTATATTATTCTTTATATTTTCTACATTTATATATTTTTTTATTTCGTTTTATTACTAACTACTCTGACCATTCTCGGGTTCCAGGTCACGGGTTAACCATTAGATAGACTATTCTACACTAGTTCTTAAGTTGTTAAACTGATACCGTTAACCATTATTGTTTTTTTATAATAACTTAAGGATCGGTATTAACAATATTAAGACGTCCTACCAAGGGAATGTGTAACAATACGTAATTACGTATTGTTACACTATTGTTTCTATTAGCACGTACTTAGTGGTAAAAATTAACAAAACTGAAAAAAGGCCGAAATTTAATGGTTTCAAGTTTTTAACAATGACCTGGAGGGCTTTCCAGGTGGAAAATTTGGATTGATCATTACCACATACAACATATAGAAAAATCAGGACTACCTCTTCTGATGCAAGGGAAAATGTGTCAATTCCATAGACTATTTGTTGTATCTTTATAATATTTATTTTTATATTTTGTCTATTTTTTACTAAAAAAAATCTTCATATATTAATTTCAGTATAAAAAGTAGATATTAAAATGAAACAAAAATAAATACAAATACAAAAATAAAAATAGGTTTATTAATTTCTGCAAAAAAAAATTGGCAGAAAATAGTATTGAGTGGAGTCAAGTAAAAAGTGATGTTGATCATTTAATTGTGCAATTGGCTGTAGACTTTCTTTATGTAGTTGTTGTAGCAGAAGACATTGATATCTTAGTGTTATTGATCGCTTTAGCACCTGATGATAAAGAAATGTGTGTTTTAAAACCACAAAAAAATAATGCCTTACAACGAGTTTATTCAACAAAAACATTGTTAATAAAATATTTAATATTAAAAAAGAGTGTATTTTCTTTATTCATGTGTTCACTGCATGCGATACTACATCCGATTTCTGTAACAAAGATAAAGGTTCTGTTATATTTTTTAATGATGATCAGAATTTATGTGTAGCAGCTGAAACTTTTATGGTTGAAACGCAAAGTGAAGAGAAGTGCTTTTTAATGAAGGTATTATTTGTATTCTTTAAATGTATGGTGCTGAAAATTCCAAAACCTTGAATGAATTGCGATATAAACGTTTCATGGCATCAGCTTCAAAATATACACTTCATTCGTTAGAAGATGCAACAAAACAACATATTATCAAGAGTCTACTTTCACGTCCAGCAATGGAAAGGTATTTCTTCAATACCTCCTGAGGAATGGGGTTCACAAAAAGATACCTATTTGAAATCAATCAAAATGGCGCACCTAACAATGTTTTAAAAATAATATTTTACTCTTGCAAAACAAAATACGGTTCAGCGTGTGGCTGCAGATTACGTGGTCTATATTGATCATCTGCTTGCATTGCATTGTTTGCAGTAGTGCGAAGTGACTGTGATAACCACCCACCTCTTGAAGAATATGAAGTCTCCTTCCTAAACGCAAAATATAAATGAAAATTAAATTTGCCTTTTTTGTATTTAAAATAATAAATTTCCTATAAATAATAAAGATTTCCTAACTTTGTTCCACAAATTAATTTTATGTTATTATTACATAAATAAAATATAGGTAATTGTTTATAACATTTGTCGGTATACTGATATATAATTTAAAGATATTTACAATAGCAATATAAAAATTAACATAAATATAAATAAACTAATATAAAAACAATTAACATAAATTTTCAATGGATATTGTATAAAAAAATATTTCCTGCATAAATAACATGAATATTGTTTAAACAATAGAAATAATTCCGTCTCTACTCGAAAAGGTTTCTGATATTACATAAATAATATAAAAACATGAAATTTTCAAAAAAAATCATCAAAATCGAAGCTGTTCTCGAGGAATTCCGAAGATTATAGAACTATAATGTAATAACTAAAATCAATAGGTTTAATACTCTACCAATTTGCTATTTTTCAGCTTTCATTATGCAACATCTCATACTATTATGAGAAAGAAGCATATTGCAAATATTGTTTAAATAACATGTTATTTTTATATTTTATTCCTGTAGACTGTAGAGGATTTCATTCTATTCCAGATTTACGTACTAGGAACGTGACAACTTAATGGTAACAAGGATCCAGGAATACGTTCACAGTTTGCTTTATGAACATAATACGGGTGATATACCAGCCTTTAATATAAGGTATTAGTCAAACAGAATTTATGCAGGCCTGAAGTAATTTGTTAGATCAAAACTTCATAGATGCCACCTATAGGATGGCACTGACGACGACTGAGTTTCCAAGTTTGCATCTTCCGGAGACGAGTGCATGAAACTGATTAGTTTTTGATCAATTTAATTATCCTTCGGAATATGAACAAAAAATTGTTGCATTGCATTAGAAGTTAAATGTACATGTTTACAATTGGTAATATCGAGCAATCAAATTAAATCCTATAATTCTCAAATTTAAAATTCGATTAATATTTAACTATATTCTCGAGTAAAAGAGCTCAGATTTAGCCGGATATTTGTTATATTTGTTTTCCAGTACTTAGACCGGCAGCTGGCATTTTGAGTGACCAAAACTAAGAAAGCAAAAATTTGGTTCTATTAGTTCATTTAGTATTGCTATATAATAATCTATACATCTTCATCTAAAATATTTTTTTGAATATATCGTCCATTATAGAAACTTATATGACCTATTAATGATTGTCTTTTATAGCATAATAATTATCGCTACATAATTATTACATTAACAACTCATTTGATTTGCTTCACGATGATTTAGCACTAGGTTCTTACCTTAAGAAGCAGGCGTAGGTATCTTCTATAATCTGAAAATAAAGGAAAACCATCAATCAATTGAATATTTTGTTAATAACTGAACAAATTATACTTAAAATTGACTTACGGGTATCCAACCCATAGAAAGATTCGAAAGATAGCACTAAATATTATTGCTTTTATCTCAAAGTAGTAATAACATTGTTTAATGTATTCATTCCCAATGAACAATTTTCATCATTCCAAGTAACTGCTAGTTTTTATAAGGGTTTTAAGAAGGTTGCGATTTTATATCAGAGGTTTATAAGGTTACTACATCTTCGACATGGATAAAATTTAATAACAGCGAACTGTCTTGACGATGCCAGTAACTGGCCAGCTCGATCACCGGACTTCACTCCGTTAGATTTTTATCTTTAGGGTTATCTGAAGCAGGAAGTTTACAAGTTCGAGTACGAAATGTTGAAGAAATGAAAAAGAAAATTACAAATTTATGTAGACAAACTGACAGTAACGTAACTCGTAGGGTCACGTTATTAAAAGAGTCAGAAGATGTTTGCAGCAGAATGGGCAACATATTGAACATTTACAATTGTGATTTTGTTGCTTTTTCGTCCATGTTGTATATTAATCTTTCCGATTGTGTCGGTTTTTATCATTATTTTTGTTGTTATTTTACCAAATGATATCATAACACGCCTCTCATTAAATTTAACCTAATCTACTCCTACATTGTAATTGTGTTAATTACTATTTAGTTGTTTTGTCAAACTAATATATCTATTACAATGGATTTAGAATATTTAATTTCCACCCTCCTAGTGGCATGACCGCCTAAATCAAAACGTATTATATTTGTCAAATTTAAACTATCATCGAAATAATTGTACAACATTGGGTTTTATTCAATGCAAGATAGTGATTTTAAGGTATATCTAAAATGGCAATATCATGAATTACAAAAATTTTTATGGTGTCTTCATGGCTCTTTTAAATAATGCATATTTTTCATATTTCTCATATTTTTATGCGTTTTTCGACGCCATATTGTTATTGTTGATAATGATATAGATTAACAGATTCAAAATACCGTTCAAAATGTCCATAGAATAGTATTATGTTTTATTAGATAATCGACCTGTCAAATTGTTCTGCATGACTTTTTCATTATGAAAATAGTAATTTTCAGAAACCCTCTAAATTTATTTTTTTACTTAAAGTCTAAAATATATGTTATATTGGTGGCTCTTTAATTTCTTACAGGTACAAATGCATATTATGCGATCCAGAAAGAATTATAGGCAAATTTGGAAGCTATGTGAACTGTACGTTGCTGTCGCCATTATAAAGAATGTTTATAAAGGTTGCAGAAATATTCCCGTTACTTGATTAAAAGACGCATAAGGCCTATAAGAAATTGTATAAGGGCAGCAGTTATATTTATATCACTTGTTATAAAACTTTTAAAAGTTTTATAAGGTTACCAAACTGTGGTAACGTCGGTAACAGTAAACTTTATAGTGGTAACTGATGGTTGTCATCAACAACCTATCTTATCAATAGTTTTATAATTTGGTAATGGTAATCTTTAGAGAAACTTTACAAAACAAAAATTGTTCATTGGGTTGGTAATAGCAAGATGCTACGGCATCTTTCTGCACATGATAGAATGATCTCATATATCATGGTTTTTGTAGCAAGAATATGGCAATAAATGGAAGACAATCTTACGGAGCTAAGAGTTAATTCATGTCAGCTTATATGAGTATTAGGACACCCACATAGTTTTTCATCGGCCTCCACTCAAATAAATTAGGAAGTTAATAGCTTTTGTCTACGGTTTCATTAAATTAGGAATTTCATTTCCAGATCGCTCATTGTAAACTAACTCTGTGTTTGCTGGTATTTCCTTTGTTCGAATGCGGTGGGACTGGGAGATGTGGTATTTTCGTTTAATTCTTTATATTTGGCGTTTAGTTGATCGAGTGTTCTCATTTTTATCAATCATTGCGGAATTCGCCATACTATAAATAACCTCCGATTCGTTTATTTCTTTGTATATTCGTTTAATTCCTTGTAGATTTTCGTCTTTATTAAGACATATATATGAAACCAAAAATTACTACAATATTGGTTGTAATATGTTTTACGAATTGAGAAGAAAAGCAATATATACGAGTATACAGGGTGTCTCATGGTGACGAGACATTACACATATTTTAGAGACTACGTCGAATTTAATTTTGAAAATTTGGGCAATAGTGTGCCCTTCTCAACTAAAATAACAGCATCTACCTAACGCCTCCGGTTGTACCGGAAGTTGACTTCATCTTCGTTATTTTAAATGAAAGGCCCTGTACATTATTGAAATTTTCCATTTAAAAAATAAGTTAAGATGGTTTAAAATTGATTAAATTCTATTGAAAAATATTATTCTATTATTGAAAAATAAGCATCTTTTTGATTTAGGCAGTGCCTTTTTATTTTTTTTTTGAAAAAATAAAATATATCAAAAACGGTTAACTTTAAGAATAGGAAACCTTTATAAAATTTACCTAAAAATTGACGTAGAATCCAAAATTGCAATAATAATTGCGTGTTCCGTTTAAAATAACTAAGATTACGTCAACTTTCGGTATAACCGGAAGCGTTAGGTAGACGCCTAGTTAGGTGGACGCCTAGACGCGAGGTTTTCAAAATTAAAATCGAAGTGGTTTCTGAAATATGTATAGTCTTGTCACCGTGGGACCCCCTGTATTCATACAGTGTACATCAACGGTAGGTATTTCAATTTATAATTTAGAAACTGGTGGAGAAAAATTGTCAAAATATGGCTCAGGTCTGCTATGCTATGCCCCTGTAAAAATGTTGTTCCTACAGTTATAAACGCGAATTTCTCATTTAAACCTCTTTAATTAAAATTTAGTATTTCTAACAATTGCCTGAATGTTGCCTGATGCCGTTATTTTATGTATTTTTATTTTTAGCAAGTAGCGCAGATTGTAGTATCTACGAAATAATGACCAAATCCATCCTGAGGAAGAAAATATACAGTGAAACTGGTGATGTCAAAATTATTCACTGCAATTTTTATAGCTTCTGTTTTCTATCATCTACAGCACGTTTTAGACTGGACTATCCCAGTTTCATATTTGATTACATCAGATAACGCTAGTAATTTTCGGTAGAATGAATGCACACAATGATGACGGTACATCGTACACAAATAATTTTTAAAGCAAACCAGAGCATATAGGACCATTACACTTTTATTCGCAATTGGAAAATAATGTGTTATGTGGTTTCCTTCTGCGAGGTTCGTGCCCCATAGAATTAATACCTCACAGCGAGACGCTAGTCTTGGGTTCAAATTATGCACCATTAAGACTATGTTTGCAGTGCATTCCGCAGCAAACGTACATTGGTGCGGAATAATGGATTAGAATGTTTGTACATTACCACAGCGTTGAAATGTAAAGTCTGGAACAAAGCCGTGTAGAATTCTTTTAAAATTGCAAGTAAAACGTTAGCTAATAGTCATACGTTTATATTATTCCATAGATACTTTTCCATAAAAACATTGAATCACGTAAAATTTTGAATAACTGCATACAAATTAATGTCTACCTAAAGGCGTATTATACGAAAAGAAAATATTATTCATGTATTATGCTTCCCGTGTACTAGGGATTTGATTTAGAGGGGACTGCACGATAAAGGTTAGGAAAATGTATGCTTCAGGAAACAGATAGAATATATTCCGATTATCGGCATCTCAACGCAGACACGACGCCTTTAAGCATTTGACTCGATAATAACCGAATCGATACAAGCCCAATGTGTCTCCTTGTAAGAAACACTTTGACACCGCTGAACGCTGACAAATCGCAACGCACAGCGCCATCTCTCAACGACATGTGTCGCTGACAGGAAATTTTATCAGAAATGAGCCGTGAGATATGTGCTTATACATCTGAAAAGGGTATCAGTGTGTTCTTTTCGTATCGGAAATATTTTTGCTTTGAAATTGCCGACTCGTTTGACAATTTATATAGGAATCAATGACACGTTATTTCCTTTAGAATCTCATTGTATCATACGCTGCTGTGACCAACATAAGTGCGACAGTTTTATTTCTCATACGAATGCAAAGCCTCAGGTATTCAGTTATTTTCATTTTGACTATCATGTACAAAAGTTTTAGCAGACTGATTAAATTTGAGTGGCACCATTGCTAACTTTGTAATTATTAAGGATAGAAAATCGTGTGTGGTCGAATCACAGAAGAAAGAGTATAGAAGTTCCTACATTTTATGTACTTTAAGTTTTACCTTCACCATCTTCAGCGACGTATCCTACAATACGCTTTCTACAATATTAATCGGCATCTACAATATTAAAAGAGGCAAATGGAATTAGAATTTTGTGTTTATGATTAGATTAACTTGATACCTTGTAGAATTTCGTCATCTTCTGCATTGGGTATGCAAGTTCAGTGACTGAGAAGTCCAACTCCATTTTATTCCTCATTGAGGACCTCAGCTTTTCATCGTCATCTACAATATAAAACGAGATGTTTTTTTAGGAATTAGAATTTCGTTGTTTGCTAATGATTACTTTAATTGATACCTTGTATAATTTCCCTGTTTTATATCACTGGATTGGTAGGTTCAGTGAGTATTAACTTCAATTCTAATTCGTACGTCATTTCCTCATCTTCCGAGTCTTCAAGAATGACTCCCGTATTATCGTTCAATCACAAGTTAGAGTAGTTAAACCTGTTGATGTGGGGAGTATGCCCTGTCAACACAGCCGCTCCATGGTGAATCTATATTGCTAAAATAATAATTAAATAACTAGTGTAATACTCTAATACCCAGGAAGATGAAAAAATACATGTCACGCAAATCAAAAGCATACTTATGAAAGCAAATATCTACCTACCTTAAAGTTTTCCGATACTCTCAAATGCACGCCCCCAGAATTTCATCGTTTTAAGTGTTTTCCAAATCGTAGCCACATGCACACAGCAAGCGAAACATAATATCGAAAGTAAACACAGACATTGCTTATACAATTTTCGTGGCTCTATTAGCCCCCGGAAATAAACACCTTAAACAGTTAATTCTGATGATTTTAGTCAATATGGGTTTTGAGTGTTGTATGTAGCAGACAACAAATCGAAAACAACCGACACGAGACTAGTGGGATAAGTCAAATACAATTATCATCTGCCAAAACTGATGTTGCCCAGAAAATGATACGCTTAAGGAAGGCGATTGTATCAGAGACAGTTTTAGTATTATATAACCACAACATATAACGTTTAAGGTTTGCATTTTCTATATATGCACATTTTAGCATCACTAAAACTGCCAGTGATTTTTATCTATTTTAACAGTGCAATGTAAAATTCAAAGAAGATATTCGTATCTTAATTTGAATGTTACATACATTCAAATTACTTAATAATAATTAATTTGAAAGTGACAAGCTCTCACACCGTTACAACCTACTGGATTGTTTTTAAACGTATAAAATTCAGAGTTTTCTTCTCATAAAATATAAAATGGGTGAAAATTAGAAAAAAATCTTGTAAGAAACACGTAGGGAAACACTATTTTGTGTATCTCGCATCCGATTGCGGAACGAGCGCTAGCGAGAATCTAGCAGAATCTAGCAGAAATCTGTTCGTTACAAAAAATAGTAATTTTCCTAACTGGTTACATAAATAACTATTTAAGTTCGAGTAAGGTCAGGAATAAAAACAATTATTTTTCTAATAACTTCTGCCCAGCAACCTTTAAATATCTAAAGTACTATCTAATAAATACATGCTAGAAAAATTTGGAATACTACAAGAAATAAATTGAATTACATACTCATTAGATTAGGTATTCATTATTATATAATATTTTCTCTGATTTTATGCTGAAAGACAAATACCGCATTCCAGTGGCTCATACAAACAGAACCGGGAAGCAAGCTTTTATAGGTTGCCAACTAAGAGAACACAAAATGAACCGTCAAATATCCTGTAGGGCTTGGCAGAAGTGCGTGCATGTGTATGTGCGACAGCCGAGATAATTCCAGTGAAGTGACATGTCTGGAACATTTAGCCGTTTTCGCAAGAGTGGATTGAAACTCCGGCCTGCGGTTTATCTCCCTTGAGGCAAGCAGATCATCGGTAAGCTACATTCGACTCCTCCGCCACAGAGAGAGGAAAGGCTGGGACGCGTTGTTGATAAACTCGAATCCTTTTCGTGGGAAACTTCGCTGCTTTTCAACTATAACCCCGAACAAAAAGCGATTGATGAGAATAATGTCGAATATCGGAATGACATCATTGATTTTTTCGGTGGAAAGATGACATGTCGGGATAAAAAGGTTTTAGTAACTTGATCCTCTGGTGTTCTTTTGCGGAATCCATTTGCGAGTGTGTGCCTCGTAGGGACGAAAGTTTCCAGTTCAACAACGGGATATATCCACAACGCTCAAATTAATGGTGCAAGTTACTTCCTATGTACCTTTTTAGTATATGGTTTAAACGTGAATGAAATCTAATCCTATATGTACTCACATCGAGTCAAGATACAAAACAAAGAACTATAAGCGAAAACAAATGAGACAAGTAAAGAAACTTTAAACTCACTTTAAACTCTAGCACCCGGTTTCAAGTCAAATTTAACACTTGTCAAGATATTTTTACAGAAAGAAAATAATTTTTGTTGTTATTTTTTTAATTTAAAATGACAATATGTCAGACTTATGAACTAAGTTTATATAATAATTCCCTGCCTTTTTGCCTATGTGGGTGTACAATAGTAGTTACAGAGATACACTTACCAGTCCTATATCTAGACATACACACGGAAACGAACCACTTAGTGTACAAGTTCTTTCACCTTCATTGAGGACCTTCAGAGTGGTGTACGACCTGTTTCATTGATCATTTATACTTGAATTTAAAATATTAATACTCCAACACTTGCAGTGACGTTTTATGACATCAGTTTTTTGACGGAACTCAATTTCTTAGAATAGTGTATTCAAAGTAGTGTATGCAAAGAACTCCAAAGCTAATGAGTCCTGTTTTTCAGTCTGATAGAGGGTGGACACTGTGGACAGTATTATACTGTCCACCCTGAAGGGCACGAGCATCATAAAAAAACAAAAACTTTAATGTACCGGAAAATGAATTTTCCGAATTTTCGAACGGGGAGTAGGTATTAAAATCACCTTTATTTTCATCTGCTTACTAGCCACAATCAACCCTCAAAATGCACTCTACAATATGACACGGTCTATAAGTCTGAGTGGCTAAAATATGTAGTCGCAAGGAAATATATTCGGTGAAAGTCATGTGTGAAACGTTGTTGCTACGAGACCATATCCGGCAGAGGGAAATGAGTTTAATAAAATGCTTCAGTGGACAGCGAAACTTGCGATCAAATCCTTCCACCACCAATCGAATAAATACTCATAGCAATATGCCGATCGGACTGCGATCGACATTTAATAAAGGCATTCTATAATACGCATATCAAGTGGAGCTTTCTTTCTTCCAGCTTTAGTTTTTTTATATTCTAGAGACTGAGGACCAAAGGAAGGCACAGCCACTGATGCGTTAGAAAAAACATCTTTGTTTTGTAACGAAATATCATGGATATTTTTTTACAATGTTTTGGTGTTGTTTAATTTTGTCAATTATTTTTGCCAGGTAATTTACTTTACCCCTTGTAAAATTTTGATTGGTTGATTTTTAATAGTTTTCTTAATTTTATGTAACAACCATCCTTCCCAAACGACGATTATATGGTAGCTTATGCATTGAAACTGGAGCTTGTTCAATTGATTTCTGAAGTAAGTTATTCAAGGCCATTTATAGCCTTTAAGATGTGATGGTCCCGAATATAGAGCTGGCGGAACAAGGTAACGGCATATTTTAAAGACACATACAGAAATATTTCTGGTTCGAAGAAATACAGGTCCTCCAGGAGTAGAAAATATTACCTGGAAAAAATAGGAGGATATATATATATATATATATATATATATATATATATATATATATATATATATATATATATATATATATATATATATATATATATATATATATATATATATAGTTTTATAAGCTTACCTTATGTTTTTTGGGTCTTTGATTCCGAATCTTTAACTTCTCACCAAAACTTATTACTGGAAATTTCGCAATTTTGGATAAATTGCTCCAATAACGAGTATTTTTACAACTATTTAATTTTTGTTAATTTAAAAAAAATCTTTGGATTATTTTAATTTGGACTTATGCTTATCTTACCTTTAACTTCAAAAGTGACATATTCCCGAATTATGCTTTTTGCTTTTAAAGGGTGAAAACTACCCCTTCGTGAAAAAATAGAAAAAATGCAGGATTCAAAAGGAAATGCAAAAATTAATGGATTCACCTTATTTAAATATGTAGAATAAAGCTTCTTTCATATTCTCGAACATAATTTATGATGCATTTCAAATTTTAAACCCTTAAAGGCCACCCATGTGCCTAAATTATTTAAAAAAATTAAGAAAATATTGTACAAAATTGACATTTATGTATGTATATAGACGATACACGCACATAATATGACCAATTATGAAACTCCAAAATTATGTGGAACAGAAAAAAATGTAAGCTCCGAAAAAATGCGATTGTTTTTTTTTAATCATAACTCCCTTCATTTGAGGCTACAACGTCCATTCAACAACCATTTTACAGGTAACTTCAAGGGCTAAAAATTGCAACGTTATTGCATCGGATCTCGCCTAGTTATAACGCAATATTAAGGTACAGTTAATTAAATTTATAAATATTTCCAAAAACACAAAAAAGCGAATTTTATAATATAATCTGAAGAACATATTAAACAATAGAGGTACACCTAAACCCTGATATAATCTGCCGATATACTGAGAATGTTTTTATGAAAACTGACCTTAGTAAAAGTTTACCGTTGTGTAGAGAACCAGATCACCTCGGTCAGACCCCACGCACACCCGTTATGATAGATATGGATTTCACATCCCTTCTTCACCTCCTTCATAAACTTTATGAAATTCTCATAGAGGCCAGTATGTTGCCTTATGAAAATCGTAAATAACAAGCAACAAAACTGGAAATAAGGCATTCAGCCCAGGAAAATGCTTAATAAAGTTTACAGGATCGCCAGGCCTCGAAAGGATGTAATCTATAAAGAAGCACCGCACCGTACCGAAGCGCGTAGGTGTCTTATGTGGTGATTTTCTTAATTTCAGATTTTATGTGAGCAAGAGATAGACAATAATAACTATGCGTATATGCATGGTTGCTTAGTTATGAATAGAGTGAGAACTATTACCAACTCTTGCGTCTAACTATAGGATATTTTGATTATATATATTTGATTATATATATAGAAGGATTATATACCTAAGGATAAAAAAAAAGTATTTGGAATTTAGTCAACGATATTTGCATACGTACTATTAGAACAAGCGACAAGTTTTAAGATAATACGATACATGGAATTTAGTTGTTATATAACTCTCTTAGCTTTGAAAAAAATTGCATTTGCTAATATTATTATCAAGTAATCCGTTGGTGTCGAAGTTTAATTACTGCGATAGTCTGATAACAGCTGCAACTTCATATAGAATTAGATAAAATATTTAATTTTTATATTTTTATAAAATTTATTATTATATTTATTATATTTATTTAAAAAATCTTTTCTAAAATATTGCACTACTAAAAAGTAAAAAATAATTACGTTATTCATTCTTACTTAGAATACAATCAATTTATTAGGCCAATAATATACAAATATTTTTTAATTATTATTTAAATGAATCTCCTTTTCACCACCCACGCATTAAATTCCAGATGTCTATAACCGGGTATAGTTGATTTAACGATAGAAAATCTGATTTGGCAGCAATATTTTTGACATCAACACCAACCCATAAAAATTAATAAACTAAAATATATCATTTCTCAAGAGCGCCAACATTTTTTAACGGCCTTATCGCGAACTCATACACACAGCATAACCAGAGAACAGTGTTCTCTGGCATAACAGCATAACGCATAACCTATACTTTTAACACTTGTTGCTTGTTGCCCGTGTTGGTTCTTGTTTTTCTTTGTTGACTTTTGTTTATTCAAATAGTGTGCCTTAAAATATTGGTGTTGTGCTTTATTATATTTCTTTTTCCCTGTTTTATTTGTGTAAAGTCCATTATTATGGCTATGGATCATAACTATTGTGACAAAGACACTAATATTAATATGCAAGCTGAAGAACATGATTTACCACATGTAAGTGTTTTCGTTTTAACTTTCAGTATAAAATTGTTTACTACCATCTAGGTAAATTACAAACAAATAAACTCAAACAGTCTATTAATTGCCAACATAATTTTGCAGAAAAACTAGGTTAGTAAAAATAGAATGTCTAATAACGAAATAGGTTTTCTATCGTAAAATCTACTTTAGGTTACATTCAGACTACTTTAGGGAACAACTTAAAATCAGTCGCTTGCTTCCGTCACGAAAAGCGGCACGGATTGTAATAATTAAACCTAACACACCACACTAATAGTACCGCATTCGTTTGAACCGACAAATGCTGACAAGGCGCCGGCGGCCATATTTACTTCAATACTCCATAATTAACGCCATAATAACTGGAAATAATAACTAATAATGTGTCAGATACACATTATTTTAACATTTATTTTATCCAAATTTTTATTAATTTAAACAAATTTCTCCCAATTTTCGAATTATAGGCTAAATATTAGAGAGATACCCAAGTTTTACCATAAAAAACATACCTATCACTCCCTATAAGACTATAAGATTACATAATCACGATTTTTCATTAGCAGTTAATGGGTAAAGCAGTAAACACGTCTCTCTGATTATATTTAATTGTTTTTCGAGTTACTGAAGAAATTGCAACCCTTAACTAACGTAGGTAGTATAGGATTTTAATAGTGCAAATTTTATGACTTTGTTTCTGATCCCCATTTAGGTTAAAACGTTTCCATTTGAGATAATCAAAGCGTAGATTTTCAACATTTAGATGATTCAGACTATATTTTTACAGTGCCAGAAAATAGCTGAAAATAATGCCTCATGAAGTTTAGAATATTCTGCAACTGATTATCTTGATTTATCTTGATAATTACACGCCTTTTATATCGCTTGCTAACTCCGCCAAATGAAGAACGTGTTTCCTTCATACTTCGGAAAATTTATGAGCAATCGTATTCCGATACGACGGAGATGTATGGGAGAGATATAAAATTCCTGATAAGCTGTAAAATATTCCGTCGTCTCGCCCATATGGCGACCCATCGCTGAGCAGCGCGCATCGCCATCTTGGACGAAATAGAAACGAGGTGTCGTAAATGTGCAGCCTGTCACCCCTGTATTACTCTATACACCGTTGGCAGACCTGCGACGCTCTGATAACGGGTTATAACTCGGCGGAATGGCGGCTGCATTCCCGGTAAGTATAGTGCAATCGGAAACTTTTATAATCTTAAAAGAAATATCGGTGTAATCACCCAGATACGATGTAGTGCTAGAGAACTTGTGAATTGTATGGTGCAATGGTCCGC
Source organism: Tetropium fuscum (assembly GCA_964058915.1). Taxonomy (NCBI): domain Eukaryota; kingdom Metazoa; phylum Arthropoda; class Insecta; order Coleoptera; family Cerambycidae; genus Tetropium; species Tetropium fuscum. The sequence continues at coordinate 1,082,645 of CAXKVY010018455.1, read as the reverse complement.
GCTTTATACGTATACTTTCAGCAAGCGCAATGTTTTGCCTGTCTAGTCTTTCGTTTTAGTCGTATTAGATTTTGCAAACACTCCATAGAAAGATCCTTTTTATTCTAGTAGACATTTTGAATGTTGTAGAATATCATTGAAAGTATTGAAAATATTGCTGAATATATTATATATTGCATAGAAAATATAGATTTCATATACAGGACTATTTTAATTACTAAAAAGTATACCTACTTTTGGATCCAGAACCGTACTTTTTCTCCCTGGGGACTAAATATATAAAAAATTATGTATAACATCTATCAAAATCAAAAATGATGTGAACGGTCAACTGAAGCGTCTGTCATTATTTATTTTAATTATTTACCTATTTATTTTGATGTCAATAACAAGCAATGTTTTACACAAGAGTACAAACAGCACAACTATAAAATATATATAGACAATAAAACGTCTTTGAAGCATACATAGTTTAAACAAAAAAATATTAATTCATCAATTTATACAATTAACTTTCAAAAATTCTTCTACACTACAGAATGCTTCAGAAAGCAGTATTTTTTTAAACTCATGTTTGAAGCTATTAATCGAAAGATCCTTAATTTGTTGTGGTAATTTATAATACAATTTAGGGTCACAAATATTTATGCCATTTTTACTTGAATTTAATATTAAATAAGGGATGCCCTCATTTCTTATCCTCAGCCCTCGTGTACTATTTGTATTGTACTATTTGTATTTGTATTGTATATAGGCCAAGGATCTCCTTGGTATATAAATCACAATTTAATATGTATAATGAGGGTGATATTAATAATTGTAAATCTACAAATTTATTTCTTACATGATCTTGATATCCTGAATTAGTAATGATACGAAGTACTTTTATCTGTAGTCTGAATAATATAATCTGCAAATCTTGAAAGTTGGCGACGACGTCTCTGATTTATTTTTAAATTACAATATACGCTGTTCGAGTGTTTTTGTACCTGATTGGTTACTTAAAAAATCAACAGAGACAGTAGTGTAAACCGGACCCTAACGTCTGAAAAGGAAACTATATGCGGAGGCCACGCCTGCGGCGAAACTATTCACGTCATCGCTCCCATCTGTTCAGCAGCCCGACAAATACGCACGTAAAAAAAATTCGTCATCGGCTCGTGGCTATCATTAATTAATCGTCGAATAATATACTATTAAAATATTTAATGTACTGATTTATTATTTTTATTTATTCTTGTTATTTATTTATATAATGTATTATTGGTAAATAAACATTTATTATTAATACCTCATAGCTTGGTACCCCAAAATCGACGTGCAGACCGAAGTGATTGCAGCTTATCTCTGCTTTATATTATATTATATATTTCTGCTCTATAGTCTGCTGTCAAATGCACATCCGTGGGTTCCTTGATGATGCAAATGTGAGAGTTGTCTCAATCTCTTCGTTTGGCCTTGGAAAAACATAATTTCGTTGGTGGCTATCTCAAAAAGGTGCGGTACTACCATTTAGAAACAAAATCATCGCCACATTTTTCCCACAGACACATTTTTCCCTTTATCTAAGTAACCGTCCATTTTATCAAAAAATGTTTATCACAGAAAATGTTTATGATTAAATTCTACATAGTAAATGTCATTGCAAATTTTTTTGTAGGACCTAACACTTTCTCAAAAGGTTTACTTTTAGTGTTTTCAAATGAGATAGGGGTACAAAAAATTAAAAGTTGTTCTGTGAATAGTAATCTCATTAAAATCATCTATTAACAGTGCAAACAATAAAAAAAATCACCAGTACAGACATAGGAATCTAAAAAATAATAATTGAATCGGATTAATCAAAAATAAACATATTTTTTTGTTTTCGGTATATATGTAGCTGGCAAACAAATGCTTCCAAGTTAGCTCTGACATTTTCAGTGAGATAAAGAGTAGTTCCCAATCTGGCCAAAGCTTTTCATACCATGATCAAGGAAAACACGAAACTCTGGTGTAAGTTGGGGATATCGCCTTAGTATCAAAACCACAACATTAGTATCAGGTGAAAACATATGACATATGTTTTTGATTCCTTTCCGTGCTAAGTACGCAGCGTGTAGTACGATCTTCGTCTCAGCCTTCTCCTGGGTACTTGAAAAACTCGATACATCAGCACCATGTGATGAACCTGCTTTGTCCTTTCAACTGACCACGAATTTCTTCCCATAGGTCACACCGAATTGAAGAATCTGGTCGGAAAGAAACTTTGTCAGTTCATCATTTGTCTTATCATGAGCCGCCAGTAGTTTATTTATTGATATACTTCCAATTATTATTATTTCTGGTACGATTTTATACTAGATTGGATTTCAGCCTTTTTGCTGAATTACTCTCATATATGTTTTCAATGAGTTCTCTTTGAGTCGAACACCATATGAACCTCACTATAATTGCTGAATTTTTGACCAATCCATTTGCTGAAGACATCGAGGGCACGGCATGTTTTCACTGAGTTAGGTTTGTGTTAGGTATGAAGAAGGGCCATGCCATCTACAGCATTCTCCTGTAGTTCTTCATGTCCTTCTAAATTTGCAGGGCCTGTGGCATTATGATCATAGCTTTCTTCGACAGGGTTTATTTGTAATGATTAATGTAAATTTGATTATTAATGTGTAATAATTATTAATATTTATTTGAAATTATTAATTACCTACTGTAATAATTATTAAATTTAATGATTAATGTAAACAAAAGTAAATTGTGTAGCAAAAATAAAGCAAGTTATGGGGTGATTTCAACCACTAATCTATTCAGAAGAAATCTTCACGAAATATCAACAAACCGTAAAAATAATTTTGAAAGAAAATGGTAGGTCCTACATAAAAATATGTAACACCATTTGTGTACGATTAAATAATATTTTTAAAAAATATTTTTATATATTTTTTTTATAGTACATTTATTGATACAATTGACGATTACTTAGATAAATGGGAAAATAATTTGTAATGGCGGCCATTTTGTTTCTCGCGTGCCGCGTCCGAACGCACCATATTCGAGAGTGTCACCATCGAAATTATGTTTCACCAAGGTCAAACGAAGAGATTGAGACTACTCCCAAACTTGCGTTATCAAGGAGCATTGTTTGTACATTTGACAGCCGACTACTAATATGAGAGCCTGCAAACGCAAGAAAGAATTGGATAGATACACCATATCTTCTTGTTCTATTCCAGTAGGTGTAGATATTTTTTCTACGTCAATTTCATTCGACCTAATCAGAATAATTCCGTTTCAATCTGAAAAATTTACTTTCGAATAACTGCGGTGCCAAGAGAACAGCAAATATTTAAATGATTGCCGGGCTTAACAAAAAATATCGGTATTTTTATGTAAACAGCGACGATTCTGTTATTTGGATATTCAAATACGAGCCAGAGATTAGGAGCAAGTGAACTAGAAAATTAAAACGTAGGATATGCCGTTTTATTCAACGTGTATGTTTAATCTCGCCCACAAAGGATAATCCTTTATTTCCGAGGGTTAATCTTTCGCAGAGTTTAATTTTATTTTACGCACCGCCACTTTATGTTTTGTGTTAATTGCAAGGACACAGACCCAGGCACAACAAATAATGAACTCCAAACAAATTTAAGAACAGTCACCGTTAATGCCGTGTTTCGCTTTGGCTGCGGAAGAGGAGCCGCATATGCTGTTTTTGCCGTAATGGAGCTAGAATTTTTTATAATAACGCTCTCAAATCTCGTTTGTAGCAAAGTTGTCAGTAACTGGAGATGGACTTGAGTCCTTTATATCCTCGTAAAGTTACACCCTAGATATCACCAAATGAAATGAATGTATACAAACATACAAATGACCCATACGGTTGAGAACGTACGACATATCCGACGTATATGACGATAAAGCCCGTCATACTCATACATTTCGTACAGTCTCAATCGTAAGGTTCAAACCGCAAGTACAAAAACTGTAATGGCATATCATCACCCTTCGCATTACCGTAACTTAACGGAATTGTTGTGTTGCCGCAGCTTTCTACTCGGGTACTGCTGGAATACAATGAGCACATATTTTTAATAGAGAACTCTTCCAATCACCTATTCAAACAGCTGGTAATAAATAGCCGCTCTGCTATTACAGTGGAGATATAATTCTTACCATTAAAAAATCTTTTATAGTATGGAAAATACATAAGCTATTTAGCTATTCTAAATAACCTAAAGAAATGGAAACATTATGGTCAAAAGTATAAAATGATACTATTAAGCAATCGCATAAAAAGTATATCAAAAGTATTCAAAATAATCCCAAGGTATAAAGTAATCCTGGCGTCCTGACACAATATTAAAAACAAAAAAAATAACTATTCTGGATACGTAATATATTTTCAAAAGATATTTCTATTACTCATCCTCAAGGCATTTGCGGACTATTTTAAAAATTCATCAAATCACCTCAATTTATTTTTATTTAACTGATAGTGGAGTGGAGAGAAATATGGTTCGAAAACAGACTACTCAAATTTAACTACTCTTTTCCGAACCTATCAAATTGTGTCCTCCCATCATATTGGCATGTTTTGTGCAGACGTGGTCAAGGGGGGAACGATCAATTAAAATCATGGAAAAATCGTTTTTAATGCATATCTCGGCGGCTTTAAACTTTACAAAAAAAGTTGCTATAAAAAATGAAAAGTACGACAAAACACATGCGCTCATTTAAAGCTGAGCAAAATCGGATAATTAGTTCGCGAGATAGTATGTACAGTTTCTTGTAATTCATTATCTCTAGGGGAATATGGCCGTATAAGTAATTGTTTGATATTATGTATGATTTAGTATGATGTATGATTATTCCTAGTTTTATTGTTAGGGACTGTGCCAGGATTTTTGCTATTCCTCTACAGAAAATATTCAACCTCGTCCTAAGAGACAGTGCATTTGTTGATTACTGGAAGTTAGCAAGGGTGTGTCCTATAATAAAAAGTAATAGCTCTACCGATGTCAGCAACTACACACATTTCCATTTCATGCAATTTCTCGAAGGCATTTGAAATGTATGTGTATCAAGAAATTCAATGACAAATTAAACCTTTATAGAATTTATAGAGAAGAGATCAACAATATCTAACTTAGTAATTAGAAAGCAATTCATCGTTGATCTATATTCAACGAAATAAAGTCGATAGTATATACACAGACATTTGTTTCCAAAACATTTGATAAGGTTGATCATGGTGTTTTGTTAAGTAAGGTCTCAATGTATGGATTCAGCAGTTCGCGAATCAGGCTATTTATCACCCTTTTGGATAATAGCTCTCAGTTTGTTAGTTATAACGGCTTTAGTTCTAGTCGGTATGTTGCAACCTCAGGAGTACCGCAAGATGCAAATCCGGCCACTCTTATTTATATTGTACATTAATGTTTTAACAGAGAAAATAACTTGCAATAACCTTTAATTTGCTGATGGCTTAAAACATATGCGACTTTATAACCTTTAATTTGCCGCCGAATTATGCCCCTATTTATTCACAAAAAGATTGTAGGTACCTTAGCTCTCAATTAGCACTAATTGAGGAATGGTGCGCTGAGAATAAATTATTTATAAATATTTCTAAGTGTTAAATATGCCATATATATCCGTTAGAAATAATTCATATTCTTATAAAAAGTGACTTCTCTTGGTTTGGATTCAACGACTGATCAAGATATTGAATAATTGCATTGGATTATTGCCTCATCCTAAGTAAACAAACCGAGCCAGGGTCGGACTTGGTTTTCTGAGAAAGAATGTAAGTAGCAGCTACCACACACATGAAGGTATAATGTTGATTTCTTTAAAATACAGCTCCTATTCCACTATAATTGTTATTATTTCCAAATAACTCATAAGAAAAATGAATAAAGTATTATTAAAATTATGTTCAAAAATAATTTTGTGAAATGCGAAAACAAAGGGAATCCAAAAACAAAGGGAATCGGCGAGTGTTTTTATTTTATTTGTAATTTCTACACATGATAAATTAAAATTAACTTTATAATAAAAAAATTACTTATGTGTAATTGTATTGAATATGGTTGCAATTTTAGATGTATTGAATATATTATAGACTATTTCCCTCGTCTTAATTTCCACCAATCACAAACGCCCAATTTTGAATTACAAATGGTTTCTAGATGGAAAAACTGTATGACAGCACCTGTCAGCAGTTTTTTCGAGTTTACCCGCGGCAAAACTTGACAGCTCTTGTCACCAAAAATTACAATACCTTTGATAACAAGTAATTATGGTCTCCTAGGACACCAGAAAAGACGCTAAACAATTTTCTTATTTTACTGTCAATAAATTTTGTAATATTGTTTTTAAACAGTGATAGTCAGCTTATGTAGTGAAAATGAGTGGTTTTGGAAGTGATTCTATGACTAATATTGATCTGGCGATTGAGAGAAGTGGACCGTACAATACCGTTAAAACCAATACGTCGATATGGAAACAGTTTACGGAATTCTGTAAGGTAAAGAAATACGAGCTTTTGGAAACTACGTTTAGAGCAACTAAACATAATCCTGAAAGATTGGGCGTGGAATATGAAGAAAGAAAACGGTGAAAATTACAAAGAACAATGTGAAGACAATGTGGAACACCGTTGCAAAAAAAATACATGATATGTATTTAATGAAGTGGAAAATAATTTTTGATCCATTTAAAGATATTATCTTTAAGTTTAGTAGGGATGCTCGTAATGCGAAACGAAGGAATTTGCAGATGTGCGCCAATAAAAGGAAATCGAGCTCTGCTTCATTAAAATTGGAAGAATATTACGCATTAGGAAGACTAGAATATAATCCCCTATTCAATAAAACGGCCCAGGATGGAGAAAAAAATGGCCGATAGTAAATGGCTGGTCCCCAACACAAAGAAGCCTACCTTTGTCCAGTCTGTGTTTTTAAAATTCTAATAGTTAAACGTACATCTAGAATAACAACTGATAGATTATTCTTAACAGTAAACCCATCATGGAACAAAGAACAATCAAGTGGATGGTACAAAAACATTCCAGTGGAAAAATACGAACATTAAGGATTTACCTACAACCAACGTTATCAATGAGTTAACAAAGATTTAAAAAAATACCCCTACTTTATACCAAAATTGCACTTTATATTTTAATTGTAGGTACCATAAATAATTAAGTTTGTAGTATTTTGTTATTAAATAAATTACATGTTTTTCAGTTTTCAAATTAATACCTACATATTTATTATGTATGCATATATAATAGGTAGTATGTTTTATAAGCTATGTGTATGCAGAATAATCTGTTACCCATGAAATAGTCTTGTCAAATACCATTCGGACCATCTAATTCAAATACCATCTACTTTTTCCTGTGAAAAAAATCGAAAAAACACGTTGCTAAGTTAATATTTTAACAAAATGCATTCGCTCAGATGCAAAAATCCTCGCCCTCGACTAGGTTTTTGTTGGCACCAGCACTCATGCTTCTTGTTAAAATATTACCTAGCAACGTCTTTTTTCGATTTTTTCGGAAAAATCCCTTATGATATTACTTTCGGAAATTAGATGCCCTTATGATATTACGAAATACCATAGAAGTAGTTGATTCGTATTTTTCGTATCAATATTGAGGACAAAATGAAAGTCATTAAGCTGCTTTATACAAATAAGTATGATGCATTGTATTTACTTTTCCCGTAGGATTATCAAACTTGTGTAGTGTATGCTTAAAATCACTCGTGGCCCAGGCCCACACCACCAACGCAAATAAAGGAATAAAAAGGTAAACAAGATGAATAATATGTTCACTCTTATAAGCGAATGATTTTGTACGCAGTCCGACAATCCTTTTTATTTACGGATCCTCAAACACAGATTGTGAACACAGTGATAATGAATATAGAACGTTGTTTTGCTCTCAATTAACGAATTCCAGCGCCTGAAATAAGCTGTCGAGCAGTTGAGCAAACTTCTGTGTCAGATAAATTGATAACTCATACTGCCATGCCGGTTGTGCCCGCAATCTTCGCGGTAATTATTTGGCGATTCAGAGCAGATTGTTGATGTTTGTAAACAACTATTTCCCTAATTACATTCGTATTTACTGCTACGATTCTGTTTGCTGCTATGAGGAATATATGGTGCAGTTCTATTAGAAGGGAAATTTAATGCAACGTGCAGTGCTTTCAAATGCTGCATGTTCAGCGCATTGAGGACGATATTAAAGTGCATTTCATAACATGTAGAATTATGCCATCCGCCACCTTCACTGTTCTATTTACCTTATATATAAAACTATGCATATATAATATATGTGATTTGGAATGGCAATGTAAATAAAATAGGGACAAATTAATTTACTATATAAATTAAATAATTCGTACCCTAAATGCTAAATGCTTAAATCTACCGAACGACACAGAAAGGACCTAATATCCAAATCAACTTACATAGTTTACGACAAGCTTTTAATATAGTCCAGAATTTTAATCGATAAATGTATCTCTTAAATATGTATGTTGAGCTTTCGGTTAAATATTTATGTTGAGAATTGCTCCTCTTTAAAGCATCTTAGTACTCGAAGACAATTACCTCCTGGTCCCTGAAATAGTTGTTAGTCCTCAGAGAAGTAACGCAGTATTTAAATTTAAATGAACAGTTCTTTAGACATTGTTAACTTTAGTATTACCTGGAGGTAATACTGTTCTTCCACCACTAGATCTACATCTAGAGGAAGTGGTTTTGACCACCATGACTCGCCTAAAATCCATTGGAGCAAACGCGAGCTGTGGCCAAAGTTAGACACCGCCTCTGGACTGAGGTTGTCAAGACTATACCTCTTCTACAGGCTTGCGCAGATGGTATTCCGCCTCGGCTTGTCTTTGATAAACCTTACACCATACAAACTAATGCTGAAGATGAGACCGCTGTTGAATGTGCAAACTGTCTTCACAGACGGACCAAAGAAGAAGAAAGGAGTAGGCTGTAGTATATATTTCAGAAATTTGCGATTCCAATGCAAGTGGACTGTGGATAAAAATGCCAGTGTAGAACAAACAGAATTCGCAGGTATAAGAGATTGTTCGCAGAGAAATAACGGATATGACAATCAGAATCTGCACAGATAGTAGACAATCACTACTGGCCCAGAAGAAATAGAAAATAACTTTAGTTATTTTAGCTGACAAACTGATCAAGAAGGCAGCCAGCTTGAATATTAATGGGCCTGGTCTTTCAAGTACACTACCTATTGCAGCTAAACTCCAAATAATCAAGGAAAACACACATAAGAAATTTAAGACGTTATGGGATTAAACAAGTAGCTATCCTGGCCAGAAATCTCCTAAGATATCACAGAGAAGAGACAGCGAGGAATTATCTGGCAATGTATAGGGAAACCTAACCTTCTAACCGAATATTTCCGGATAAGGAAACACCTGTATAATATGAGACAAAGTGACACACCCATCTGCAGAGGATGCAAACAAGAAGACGGTCCATATTGGAGGAACGTTGGCCTTCTATGGCCAATTTGAGGGAAACGTCCCTAGGTAACGTCATCACTCACATTATTTACAACATTAGGCTGGTCGATGGCCTAGGGAGGCATTTCCCTCACGGATGAAGCACAAGGGGCCCAATGGGGCCTAAGTGCGGCGGAATCTTTGATCTGCACTCCGAACAAATTACAGATACAGCAGTTAAACTTGCTCTACTTCATATAGACAAAGAAATACAAAAATTCTTTAGTGGTGAATTGATGTTATACGTTAACTATAAAATGCGCACGTGAAAGGAATATCGACAATGAAAAAATATTAGTACTCTGAAGTAAACTTAAAAAAAATGTAGTCACAGTAATAACGGATGACCTTCGGATGACCTGCAAATAATCGGTTTATCATGATTTCCAAAAAATGTGTAAATACTCTAATATCATCGTATATGACATTATTATAATGGTCATTTTGTAGAAAATTCGTTCAATTTGCAGGTAAAACGTTAAAATTAACGTTAATAAAGCATTTCGTTTATTGGTATTCACTATAGGTACCTCGTACTCTGTCGTCTGTACTTTGTGCTGTCTACTCGGTACTCTACTCCGTATTCTATACTCCTATTCTGTACTTTGTACTCTGTGTTCTGTACTCTATATTTTGTTCGCCGTACTCTTATTCTATGTTCTTATTTATTACCTTAGGAAAATCACAACATCGCCCCTGTAATTGTCACATGTTTATCGCCTCATTATATATCTATCTATTATTTATTAATCAGTAATAAATCTCGCAAATAATCTGAGTACTGGAAAGGATTATATTCTGTATGCATTCAAACAATGGCAACCAGGATATCCTGTTAATAGAACATATTTTTTACAATTACAATAAAATCAAATTGCGGGTGGCATTTGGTTTTACGGCATATCCTCGGAACCTTCTTATATAATAATACCCGCAATTAAATCTATTGTAAATGAAACCCTATTTAGTTTCCGTGTTACATGGAGTCAATAATAAATCGAAACGTCGTAACTTATTGACGACACCAGTTCGTTAATAATTCACGCAGACCGTAGAATGGAAAACTCTATTTGTGACTTGTTATTAAGTTATATAATTCATCAGGATCTATCGAATTGCCGTATAAAAAATTTATCGATGTAAGGAAGATAATTGCCTGAAAAAATAGAGGGGAGCTGATACGTTATTAAAATATAGAGGTAAAAATAAAATGGGTTATCCTTATCTGCCATATATAAATGAGATCCACGAAATATATAGTGATATTTGATTGCGTTTAAAGTATTACACTTTAGTTTTGAACGGAATTTCACGTTTAAGGGTGCTATTACAGAAGGTGCTATTATCCAAGATCCCTAAATTTAAATGATGGAAGGGGAAGTCACATCACTTTAAAGTTTGCGAATTCTCGTTACAGCACCATTTTGTAAGAGTACACTGTATATTATACTGAAGCGAAGTTATCTAAAAAGCGGATTAATAAATTAAGACCTTGTGGGACTCCAAAAATTATATGGGGATGTTCTGATTATACCACATTTTCCACATTATTATTATAAACAGAGATAAGACATACACTCAACTACATTACTAAGGGAAATTGGTTGTGTAGGAAAACCTAACCAAATTCCAACCTTTTTAGGTTAAAAATATTGTGACCGAAGAAGGATATCGGTAAATAAATAATAAGAAAAGAACTCGTCACGTCTCCAGAGCTTTCAGTGGCCTCAAAGCAGCCGAATGTTATTTTCTCTCCCACAAAACTAATTAGGATGAGTAAAAGGCCTCTATTTGTCCTGATATTTAGTTTCTCAAGTGCACTCCGTTTTATTGGAAAAACAAAGTCTAATAAATTATCGGGGCGTGTCGATACGAGAACAAACTGCCGTCCCACCTGAGGTAATAGGAGCTCTAAGTGAAAAAAATATTCAATAGACGTCGTGTAGAGAGTAAAAGTTATGTGGCTAAAGGCAGCTAGGGCGTTATTTATTTGCTCGCCATCCACTTCGCTTAAAATCAAGTAACAATACCTTGTAGGGAAGAACGCAAAAAAAATTAACCACAGTGCAGCAGGTCGAAGAATGTATGGCGTCGAGATGAATTATAGATTTACTTCTAAATTTAGTTAGAAGGAAAGTGTTTTAACAAAAATTTAAAAATGTAGGTACATTTATTTAATTAAAGGTTTAATATAATTATTTCTGTTTACAGTGGATAGTTGTAACATCTTACCAGACAAATTTGAGGGTCAGGTGCGAGTGCTCAGGCAACACACATCTATTCAAGCGAATGTGCGTAAAGATCGTTTGTTGGATTTATTGGATAATTTCATTACGTAGAATTAAGACTAAAATATTAATTTTCAAAAAATTATTCAATATAATTTTCATAATTTTAGTAATATTTTAATAATAATAATGTTTTGAACGTTTTAGAAATGTTTTGAAGATTTAATTTAATTCATATTTCGATATTTCTTTAAAATGTTATTGTTTAATATACTAGAGGAAAAACTCTTTGAAATGACTTTCGGTACTAAAAAATCCAATGAAAAAATAGTTTAATTACATTCATAGCCATCGTATACAAAATAAAAAATATGGTTTTATAAATATTTTACTGGATTTAAAGAAATGTTCACATTCGCTTGCATAAATGTTTATTTCCTGAGCGCTCGCACCTAAGGCTAGCCTTAAACTTTATCTGAGCAGAACGGTCGAAACTGTTTAAGGAAACTGACTAAGGAAACATCTTTTAATCGTTACCCAACTAACATATAATTTTTCTAATTTCTGGCAAAACTTGTGTCAGTTTTATTCCTGCCATAAAGTGGTCCATATCCGAAACTAAGCTTCGAAGCCTAAGTTATTTTCTTCTACAAAGCAAAGTCAGTTGATATTTTTCTATTTTCATTAGTTGTTGTGTGTTTACTATAATCTCCTACTAAGAAAATATAATAGCAAATATTATTATACAAAAAAACAAAGTTCTCAAACAGAAATGTTCTGTTTGTATCGTTGGCGCTTTTAACTATTTCTCGCCATCATTCCTTATAAAGAAACAAATTTAAATAAAAATAAATAAATTTCATGTAAAATAGAATTTCCATTTCGTTAATTAAAGAGATGTATTAATTACCTGTAACTTGAATGCTAATTAGTCATGGTTCCTGGACAGGCTAATTAACGAGAGGCGAATACGAAATACGGCATTTTTTGTCGAATGGAGTCTAGCAAGTGCCAAAAGGAAAGACTCTCTATGCTGTTGAAGCTGAGGCTTATTAAAAAAAAATAATTAGGTGATATTATGGTAGACACTGATTTGCAAACAAGCAACTCATTATTAAAGATTTTATTACTGCTGAATATACAACAGTAGAATGTGCGAAGTGAATGGGATTCATAATCAGAATAATATACGAGGCGAAATAATATTACAAATATGAGGTACATACAAGGTAAGCGCAAAATGGGAAAGTGGTGGAATTTAATAATTTCAGACATATGCTATAAATGTCCCGTAATTACAGGGTTGAGAAAATTTCAATTACAAAGAAAGTGATAACTGTATCGGAGGAAAGGATACGTAGAAATAATTAACGCAGTAACAGAAAATATTGCGTCTAATATAATTACGCATTTTTAAAATCAGTCTTAAAATTATATATAATTACGCACCTAAATCAATATTAATTCACATTGGTGTCCTATTTTTGAATATGTTGATTTGATATGGTACTTCTAAATTGTAGGCAACTTTAGCCCTAGGTATTATGGCTAAATTCCCTACTATGCGAGGTCTATCAAACCGGGTGCTGTGCGGTCAATACATTTTACAAAACACGGCAGTGGCGTATCAAATACAACTATTTCAAATAACTTCTGTAATAGTACCTGGCGCTACCACTGGAAAGTTAAAGTAACATAATGTCACACGGCTTAATATGCGTCTCAGGATTTTTAACTACCATTATAGTTTCCGAAAATAAAATTGGTATCGCAAGAAAATATTTTTTCAGAGAATTTTTATCAGGTACCTACATATTTTATAACTATGCGTATTATATACAAAGGTAAATTGCCCAAATGCAGTAGGAACGAGACGCGATGGCACCTTTTATAATGAAAAATATTACCGTTGATTGAGATTGAGATTGGCGGGGGCTCTGCCCTTTGACGTATAGGCCTCAGCATGGGCCCGTCACCTCCCGCCTTTCGAGAGCTATACCAGTCCAGTTGCCTTAATAAAGCCAACGAGGCGGCTGGGACATAGCTCTCTAAAGTCCCTGGGCATCAGCATCAGTTGTCCCAGGTATTGCATACGTGTATGCAGGAAAGCGGGTCAATTCATCAGAACATGCCCTGCTGTCTCCTCATCTTCCAAGCATCCCCTACACTCAGGGTCTTCCACAAGACCCATTATGTAAAGGTGTCGTCTTAGGTGGCAGTGACTGGTCAGTAGGCCTGTCACTGTTCTTAAGTTACATCTGCTTAATTTCAACAGCTGTCTGGTCCTCCCAGCGTCGGGACCAGATATGAGTTCTTTTAGCCTGTCTCATGCCTGGAGCAGTTGTCCAACAATGTTGAAACATTTGTTGGGCTAAAGTCTTCATTGAGAGAACCGCTGTGCTTCTGGAGATCCCTACCAAGGGTTCAGGCCTTACCGTTATTTCAACTACTTTCCTTATCGTTTTTGGAGTTTGAGCAAATATGCAAACTATATATATATATATATATATATATATATATATATATATATATATATATATATATATATATATATATATATATATATATATATATATATATATATATTAGTAGAGGTTATATTATAATAAAAAATAGGTTCAATCCTATAAATTCCCAACTTCCAAGTACTTTTATGTAATTTATTATTATTTGATTTTTATTTTAAGGAGAAGAGATATAAATGACTGCTGGTCTGTTCAGCATCTAATTAATTTAATTGTAAGAACGATTTTAGTAAGATGGTGCAATTCAGTTGAGCCATTTTTCGAATAGCACCCCCTAAAGTTGCATCCCCCGACACTAGATGGTCCATGCCCAAGTTATATATTCTTAATCATAAATGGGACTACAACCATAGCACTAACTCCAAGCTTGGTTACTTAAAGTAGAAAGATATAATATGGAAATTAGTGTACAGTGTACTATATAGTATGATGATATTAATGAGCATATTATGTAGTTTATCTTAGAAGGGCACCTCTTCATGTCCTTACGTTCTTATTTTATGAAGTTCTGGTCCTACTTTATGGGCAAGAAATTAGCAATAAATTATTTATAAAGCTTTTTGTTTCTCACGAAACTAGTCTGACAAAAAATATAAGCTAGGTTACTCTGAATTATAAAATTACTTTGCGACGGACTTAATTCCATTTTCCATATACACATGAAAACGTATCTGTATGGCTGATAATTCTAATTAGCCGATCGATGGATTCGGTTTCATCCCTCGCCATGCACTGCAGTTTGTTTAGCGTTTGGCGTGACGCCATTTACATGATGGATTTTTTATTTAAGGAAGCAATATTATGAAGAACCCTGTAACGGCAAACCATCAATCACGGAGACTTTTCCAACAAACAAGTATGCAAATTACGGTCCTAAACGACGGATCGTGACTAAAACACTTCCAAATTGCCGTTAGGCGAGATCGATGTATCAGAACGGAAAAAAATAAATCACTGGTATTATTCTTTATTGGGAACAATTACTAAAGTTCGATTTTTGATTATTATATCACTCTGTATCTCAGGATAGACAATCTCCAGGGATACAGTGAAAGTAGTGAAAGAGCGGATTGGTATATATAGCGAGCTCGCCTAAAATAAATCATCAGTTCGTTCATCTACATTGTTGCTGTACACAACCATATACCGTGTACAATGAATACCTTTGTAAGTTTGCCTATTTATATTTAAGATGTGTTGTTTAGTGTCAGTGTTCAGATGTGCTCAAATTTACCTATCGTTGACATATTCTCCGCACAAGAGTACCATTTTTTATTTTGGATTAAGGAAAAGTCAATTACATTGAAATAAATTAAGCGTATCGTGGCACGTGATGTAAATAAAATATCAAGTCCAAGGTTCTATCTACTCTAAAATCCCAAAACAGTAATTTCAGTATGCAATCATTCAATTGAAGTGTTTTCTAATTTAATATTAAATACATGAATTGGTGACATTGGAATATGACAAAATATAAGTAAAAATATGTTTTCTCTAATTATTATGGACAGTGAATATACATATACATTACAACAAAATTTGTGTTTATTTAAAATTATTACTGAGAATTATAAAGAGCCATGAAGAACCAAAATGATACCAGTCATTTAAAAAAATATATTTAGCTAAAGTAAATTTAGATTAAAATTATTTCAAAAATATTTAAATGGATTATCTGATTTTATATAAAAAAATATATAAAATTGAGGCAAATAATACAAATTTTGCACTTTTGTAGTTTTCTTGTGGTATAGTATGTGATAATGATAATTTGTTTTTGTATCTAATAATGTCATATTACCTTTATTAGAATCTAAGGC
Organism: Tetropium fuscum; assembly: GCA_964058915.1. NCBI lineage: Eukaryota > Metazoa > Arthropoda > Insecta > Coleoptera > Cerambycidae > Tetropium > Tetropium fuscum. Next base: position 1,066,527 of record CAXKVY010018455.1, on the reverse strand, counting down.
CGTCCAGCCGTCCGCTCTTACTACCGAATTTCCGCTTGGGCGAATTAGCTGCAAATAAAATTACGTCCGCTCTAAGATTTGCGATGGCAATCCCTTTCATTTAATCGAACTACCATTCTAATTCTTATCGGACTGTTAATATATATTTATTAGATTGGGTCAATAAGCAGCTATGATATACTTTCACCAGAACTGGCCCAGAGCCACTACTTTCTTTTCTACTGTTCTGCACATAACGATTTATCTGCCACTGTTTCTATTTCAATTAAGATGAATCCGCACATTCTCTCCAGTGGCGCACATAGGGATTATCTGTTTTTTTTTTAAATATCCAGCTGCTTTCAGTGTTAATTTGAACCAATTAGGCTAATGGCATTACTATTTTTTTTTTAAAATTGTTGTACTTCTAGCGCATTTACTTCTTATTTATTTCTCTCTTTGAATTTTAAATTATATACCGTTGTCTACCACTATATATTCTGGGATTCCTTATATTTATAAACATTTAATCAAATTGTCTTCTGCTTTAATAACATTTTTAGTATACGAACATACACACTTCCAGGGTTTGTAAATTTGTTTATTATGGTCAGAAATAGATCACACACCAGCCTTAATAATCCCACAAAAAATATAAATATCTATATATATATATATATATATATATATATATATATATATATATATATATATATATATATATATATATATATATATATATATATATATATATATATATAAATAATACCTAGTCTAAATCTTTTCTATTACTCGTATGTTCACTTTTTACTATTCATTAAATAAAAATATAGACGATTTAAAAATACTAGTGGATAATTATTAATTTATCAGGAAAAGGAAAACTAACTAATTTCTCACAAATTATTATTATAATAATTGTATAATAATAGATAATTTCCCCATAAATATCACATCATTTTGTATGCCTAATATATCTTATTCTCTTGGTATCTGTGTCTATTATTATTCATCATAGACTTCATTAACGCATATTTTCCGTTTCCAATCCGAATTGTTTTAATTACTGATAATACAAATAATGATCACATAATAATACAAACATCTTTTCCAGGTATGTGTCTCACTCTTGTGCGCTCTCGCGACCGTAAATGCCTCATTCTCTGGCAGTTACGGAGGCCATGATGGAGGCGGCGGCCACGACATCTCCCACACCGTAGAGATCACCAAACACGTCCCAATACCTGTGTACAAACACGAAGCGGTTCCAATTCCCCACACAGTCCCAATCCCAGTACCCAAACCCGTAGCAGTACCAGTTCCCCAGCCGTACCCTGTTCATATTAAGGTACCTCAGCCAATCGCCGTCCCTGTCATCAAGACTATCACCATCCCCGTGGAGAAACCAGTACCTTACAAGGTGGAGAAGGAAGTTATTTATCACGTTGAAAAACCAGTACCTGTACCAGTTGAAAAGCACGTGCCAATCAGGATTTCCAGACCAGTCCCAGTCAAGGTACCAGTTTACAAGGTCGTCTACCATCATAGCAAGCACTGAAAGAAGCCCCAAGAAGACTGATGCATTCTCATCCATTTCATCATACTTCATCACATTCATTGTTTTTATTTCCATGGTTGTTATTTGTTGATTTTTGTTACTTATTTTTTTATTAAACATGCCTTTTTACACGATCAATTGTTTCCGTTTTTTCTTCCATCATATAAATATTCCTTGAAGAGCTAGGTAGCGTATATTTGCTAAATCATCAACTAAAGTAAACTTACATAAAACAGTATTATGAAATGTACCAAAATATAATTGTTGACTGTGGTAGACTTGAACTACACAATGTCATAGATATACTAATAGAGAGAAAAAAAGTAGCGATAAAAAAGTTACGGCGTAATAAATATTTCGCTATGAAAAGAAATGAGAAAGTTACAGCTAAGAAAAGCTCATTTTTTATTACTTCACATTTAAATTTGCATTTAAAAGTGAAAATATAAAATGCCTCAAGCCTCAAGCAATGATCAAGAGTAATGAAATGTAAATGTAAAAAAATCAAAAATTCATTGTTACACAGGCATTCTTAAGAAATTACTCATATTTATCACCATAGAAAATACGAGAGAATATTTTTGGTATTTGCATACCATGCCATAATTAATTCTCCATTTATGATAATAACATTATGAATTAATGGTAATAACATAAGCTTTCCAAATTTAAAGTTTTAAGTACACGGTAAGATACACGGCAAAAATTAGGTATATACTGCATAGTGAACATACGATGACGACGCTTGGAACAATCATTGTTATTGTTATAACATAAGAGAACAATTCCCGCTGCTGACCCACAAAAAAATCCCTTAGAATTCAAAATGGCGCCATTTAAAGAAATACTACTCGAAACACATAAATCTATACATTATATACATGCAACGGCAATATCACTACCTGGCACAGTATTTAATTATCTTACCTAGGATTAGTGCACTCCACGGCATACATGAAACATTAATTTTTAGAGGATCAAAAATATATTTGAATGATTCAACTAGTCGCTCTTTGATAAATCTTTGGTAAAATTTAACACCGTCGCTTTCAGGAGTTTAAAGTATCAACATCTTCTTTGCTCACGACCCTGCGTGCAATAAGGTCTTTGGTGATTTATTTAAATGGACTACCGAATTCAAGGAAACTATCTTTTAAAGAAGATACTTCTCTAAACTTTTTTTGAAAAGCTGTATACTGCTCGTGATGTTGGAATTCACTCGATTTTGCAGATACCGCAGACATAATTAATTCATTTAACAACCAGAAGTGTGCAGCTTCTGGACCTGCAACTGAAAATTTCCGAAGTGCAGCCGGAGTTTCAGTGAGACCCACGGCTTCACCGTGTCTCTTGACAAGTGTGTTGTTTTGCTCGTGGGCCTGGTCGACTGCCAGTGCAGAAAATGGTCTTGCAGTCTTGCGAAATACAAAGTGCCCTCTGCAAAATTCTAAGTGAACTCCCGGAACTGTGTGGCTCAGCTTAGGAATTTATATGGCTCAGCTTACGAATTTATTTATTTCCTAGTGTACCAATTCCACAGACCTTGGACTATCTTGAGGATTTACTCGAATTAAACAACTATAGAAAAGAAGTAATAGAAGAATATATAAACCTTACAAAACTTTGTAAGAAACAAAATTGCTTCCGTTTCAATGACAAGTTTTATGAACAACATGAAGGAACAGCAATGGGTAACTGTTTATCGCCATTCATTGCTAATGTCTTCATGAGTCGATTTGAAACTGAAGCAAAAGAAGAATTCGAGTATTTTCCTAGGATTTGGCTTAGGTATGTGGATGACATTTTTGCCGTGTTTAACACTAAGATTGTGGATGTAGAAAACTTCATTTCCAAATTAAATAGTCGTTTCACGTAAAGTTTACATATGAACTAGGAAATAATGGAAAACTTCCATTTTTAGATGTATTAATAATTAAAAATAGTGACAATAGGTTAGAATTTGATATATATAGAAAAGATACCAGTACGATCAGATATATCCCTAATGACTCTCACCACTGCTATCAACATAAAATGCAAGTTTTAATTTTCTTGTCCATCGTTTACTAAGTTTCCCTCTCAGTAATGGGAGGTTTGAAAAAGAAAAGTATTAATTAAAGATATAGCTGTGAGTAATGGTTATCCTAGAGATATAGTTGAAAAACTAATTAGGAAGCGTAAATTTAAGGACACACTTCGTAATTCTACGACCTTTCAAAAGGATATAGAGGCTCCAAAATATGTATCCATCCCGTACGAACCTCGGTTTACTCGTGGTTTGAGTAAGGTTTTCAAAAACGTGGGTATAACAGAGATTCATTCGTCGAGCAACAAATTATAACAACTTTTAGACAATCCAAAGGATAAAATTGTTCCAAATGAAAGGTCTGGGATTTACGAAATTAGTTGTAATGATTGTGATCGAAAATATGTTGGACAAACGAGACGATCGATTAACATCAGATTTAAAGAGCATATGGCTCATCTAAAATATGGAAGAACAGATAAGTCTAGTGTTGCACAACATGCTTTTGACATCAATCATAGAATAGATATTAGTAATTTAAGATTAGTTAGAAATGTGACCAATAATAGACATTTGGATGCATTTGAGAGCATAGAAATTGTAAAATGTAATAGTAGTATGAATAGCGGCAAGGGACCTATACCGTATAGCCCGCTTTACGCGTTGCTTAGCAACCGATGATTGAACCGTGATTAGTCACGCGTAAATTTCACGGTGATATCATTAGTGACGTCACCATGAAAATAGTATAAATATGGTAGATTTTGTAGTTTAAGATTAGTTTTAATCGTTAATCGATGATGCCAACTTGGTTGGCGAAACGCGCGTCGAGCGAAGTGAAAGTGTTTTGGTGTTTGTGGAAACTACTCCGAGTGTTAGGAATTTATATAAATTTACTGGAACCGTCCCTGTTTTTTTTTGTAATAAATCAGACATAATTTGGGTATACTGATCCTTAATGAAAAATGATACCAAACTCGAATTAATACGTTACCATCAAATTTATTTTATTTAAGAGTGTTATTTTTTTGTTGAATCCTAAGGGAAATTTTGAGTGTCCCCTTCGGAATTTATTTTACAACGTCTTAACAAAGCTATGTACGAAGCTATGTACGAGTGGAATCTAGGTACTAGGTGTTAGACTCTATAAATCGACTATAAATAAGCCTACGAAGAAATATTTGCGAAACAATTGCTCTAAGAGTATTACGTGCCTGTATTATAACTAGCTTAAATCAATTGCCTTAAACTGTAAGGATAGCAGAACGTAAACTAAAAACATATTTTCAGATAATTTCCCCATTGTGCTATCATCTGCAAAGATCATGTACCCTCGCGATGTAACTCACACAACTGCAGTTGGCACATCATTACATAAATACGGAACTAATTGTGATACTGGAGATTACGAGTGACTGCCTCAGGGTGGTTTCCAAATGCCTGATGCTGATCATTAATATCCCGAATCAGAGTAAGAATCTGGATTTCGAATATTAGATGTGTGGATTGAACTTCTGCACCAATTATAGCGATTATAAGGGGAGCGATAATTGTTTTATTATTTACAACCGCTTGTCGATAGGTTTATTAAAATTTAACACAATATACAAAAACTGAACAGTTAAAACCAGCACTTTTAACTTTTATTGCATGTATAGATTACATGATCGATAAATAAATAAGACGAGTAAAAAAATAGCAATTCGTAGCTTACTGCATGAAAAACTTCCAAGCGTCTACTTTATAATTTAATATATCTTATATTCACAGCAACAACGGAACGCCACTGAGTACTTTTTATTCTAAAGGGATCAAATTTGTCTAAGAAACAAATAAAAATTATTTAAAGCTGAGTTTTTTCAAACTTTGATAACCTTTTTTTTAAATACTCCCCGCACGCCCCTGATAAAGGGCTGATTATACTAATCAGTGGAAAATTCTGTATGTATATACTATGGAATGATTTCCGGTCAATTAGTAGCTTCTATCATAAACCAGTTGGGGGTTATAATTTTGTATTTAAATTAATACTCTTTTCACTCCTTTTTCAAACCCGAGCGCCTCTGCATCAAATTCCAGATGGGTAGGTTACATGCAGGATACTTTAGGGAACAACTTAAAACTAGTCGCGTGCTTTCTTCACTAAAAGACACACGGATATATTCATACGTTACGATATATTTTTGGAAAAATAATGCATCTTAAAGTTGTCTCAAATTTGATTTGCTTGATACTACTGCATTATTTCTTCCTCTTAATAATTTTAATAATCACCTTTATCATGACTACATATCGGTGCCTCCTTATAGTTCCCACCGGTTCGACGTTTAGTTCAACCGTAGTTCAATGGATTTAACAACTTCATCTCTTTTCAACTTTCATTGTCATCAAATGCTACATTTCCTGATGTTGAGCATTTACTTGTTTGTTATCATATAACTTATAGTTTGACCAATACTCGTTATATACAACAAATATTTTCTTTGTCGATTCACCTTCATTTACACACTGGTGCAAAATAGATTTTCTATAATTTATCCCCAAAATCTAACTAATGATGGTTTCCAAATACGACTACACTGTCTCGCACAAGATTCTGACTTCTGGAACAACCATCGCAATTAGAATGAGGGGTAGAAATATTATTATTATACATAAATAATTACCCTGGATGCCTGTTCTGCTCATTTATTACACGTTGAAATACTGATTATCGTATTAACTACTATAATTATACCACCTTTAATATTTCTTCGTCTTTAACTCCAGGTATTTCATATATTCTGGGAGGGATGATATTAAACGCATACGCCGTACGTTATAATCCGGAGGAATTTTCGTAATTCCCTTGTTTTGAGTTGTAGCAACTCCCGTTTTGTACGACTTCTGCGCTGCGGTTCTCGCCAAGCGTGAAACCTAACTAGAACTATACATTTGTAGGGATGAAATTAATATCTCGCTGAATACGCTCTCATGACTGCTAAGTATTGTTGTAATGTGGGATCGCATTTCAAATGCGACGTTGACGGCCTAACCAGAAGCAGCATGGACTTGAAAGGTTTCGAAGGAAGTATAATGAGTCACGTATGTGTATGTGTGTGTGTAAAGCTATCTATATGCTAAAACATTCATGGAACCACTTTATTGGCGAACGCTAGTTTTTATTAGAGCCAATATATTGAGATCTCGGAACGGTATGGAAAAAACGCTGCCAATATCCCTTTTCCGGTGTGTATCTGGAAAAAGGATAAAGTCTCTAGTAACCATATGATGTAAAATATAAGTTTAGTTTCTTTGATGGAATGGAACCCATGAAAACCGGAAACAAAATATGAAATTAAATCAAAATGGAGTAAAACATGGATTATGGATAGCTTAAACAACTAATATTGCTCTGATATGCAAGAAAGTTGCATAAGATATTTCACATTAGTAGTTCCTTATTACTTTAAGAGTATTTTCGTTAACAGCATAAGCTTTTCTGCAGTTACCATGAATTCTTATAGTCTATGGCAGTGGTTCTCAACCTTTTTGCGGATGCGGAACACTCTTGGAAATAATAGAAACATAGCGAAACATCTTGTTTATTATTAACTTATTTACATTAATTGAGTGACGTAGCCAAGATTTCATTTGGGGGGTCCGAGCATCAATGCCGGGATATTAGATCTGCCCCGTGAGACTCTAATAGCGCCACAGAAGAAATTTTTTTAAATTTTCACGCGTTTCCTGGCATTTCAGAATTTCAATGAAAAATCCATTTATAAAAAAATACCCTCTTTCACAATTTTGCCATTCAATACCTTTTTCAAATAAAGAAAACTATTTACATAAATACTTAAATTACAAATAAATTTATTGAAATAAAGTAAAATGGGTTTTTATATATTTTTATAAACATTACATATAAACAACATTATATATAAACATATAAACAGCCATGAGATCTAAAACTTTGTCAGGACTTTGTCAGACTTGCTCGACTGGACTAGACTGACATAATGGCAAGAAAAATAAATTATATATAAAAAGCAGTTGCGGGAGATGATTACCGAGTAGGCAATATTGCCAAGTTGTGCAATTCTCCCGATTATTTTTTAAAATTTTTGGAATATTAAAATATTTTCTGATAAAATAATAACGAATAGTTTAATATTTTGCGGAACACTTGCACGGGCTTATTATTATTATTATTTTAATTATTATTGTTATGATTATTATAATGATAATATCTAACATGTTAAGGTATAATTGATAGAAATGTTGTTCCAAATAAAAGTAACATTTAAAAAAATCAATATGAAGTCAAGCAACAAGTTTCAACAAAAACAAAACATTCTAGTGGGATTAAACGAGCGATTTGCAAAAAGTAATAGTATTTACAGATTAAGAGCACTGACCTTTACAGAGAAAGGAGAAAAGGTTTATGCAGACACTTGTTCACATCAAATGAGTTTGATTAATTTTAAATACCCAGCACATGGTGAAACTAATGTAATATGAACCTCTCAGGAAGAAAAACCAGTTTTTTTTAACTAGAATTTGTTTACATAAATTTTAAAATACACTTACTTGGACTACTGTTGATAAAATCTTAAAATTCCTGATATCGAGAGATTGCTGTGCCTAATTCTGTGAAGTATCTTTATTAGTATACTGATAATATGATGAATATTTGCATTTATAATTATGGAAGAGCAACTAGATGTATATAGTAGATATTAGTGTTAAAAGAGATTTCATCAACATATATATTTTTTGTAGATTTTAAACGGGCCTTTTCTTTTTATTTTGAAGAGAACATTTAACAAACGAGAGTCCTAAGTATCAGATAAACCTAATATATTAATAAGAATAACCATGGAAGTACATTATTAAGCGTCAAAATTAAGGGTTCTGTGGGCGGGTATTTAATGTTCAAAAGGGTTTCAGGTAATGGGATCCCTCTAGTTATTATAGTATTAACGAGTGTTATCTATCTCAGTATATCCTTCAATAGTGTCCGTTATGCTCAGACCCGGACATGGAAAAATATCTACATTTTTATATCTTTAATGTTCATATCTGCCATGTTCTAATTACTCGACATTTTATATCGGCTTCATTTGCCTATTTTCTTTCATATTTAATTCACGTTCAGATGTATATCCGAGTTTTAAATATCTAACAGCGCGAAAATTCTCATAACAGTAAATATAATGCTTCCGTTTCTATAATTCGGAAAGGTATTCAAAATAAAAACCATAAAAATAAAAATTATAAAATGACCTGTTAAACCACCTCAAATACTGTGAAAGCGTTTGGTTTTATATGGGAATTTTTAGGGGAATATATTCTACACTGTTGATTCTAACGCATCAACTCTAACAAAACCTCAATGGCATTTGGGATTCTATGACATTGAGTGTATTTACATGTTCATGTTGTTTATTTCCAGCCAGTTAAAACCTGGAACAATATTCTGAAATCATTCCGAAAATTAAATTAAAAATAAATGTAATCAGTATAAAAACATTTCACACTGGCTGCTCCCACTTGATATTCGCTGCTTACAATTAATTAAATTTCATAAAAAGTAATTAAATAAAATATTTTTCACGTGGCTAATACTTTAAAGGTAGATCTCATTGGCATAAATATTTGTCACAAAAACAGTTTGTTTACAACCTCTATAGTTATTATATTTTAAATCGACCAGGCGAATCGGTGTGCTTTAACGCGGATTATAAAATTAAAGTAAATTCCTAGTCACTGTCACAAATGAATGGGATTCAATACTTTCTCAATATGAAATTATACGATGAAATTATATACGTAAGCGCAATCAATATCAAGGAGAAACGATGCAAGTATTCCTTGATGTTTGCAAATATCTAATCCGAGTATCACCACATTTTTGACGTAGACGGCTTAGAGTAAATCGACGCGTACTTGATGAAATATATATTAGAATGGGTATGATACAGTATTTTACAGATTTCAGTTACAGACATTATAATATAAAAATATAGTAGAATCCGGTTATAACGACATTCAAAGGACTCAAAGCGACGTTATATCCGGTTTGATGATATAAGCGCTTATCAATTTATGTATTATGTACTACATCACGTCACTTAAATTATATACGTAAGCGCAATCAATATCAAGGAGAAACGATGCAAGTATTCCTTGATGTTTGCAAATATCTAATCCGAGTATCACCACATTTTTGACGTAAACGGCTTAGCGTAAATCGACGCGTACTTGATGAAATATATATTAGAATGGGTATGATACAGTATTTTACAGATTTCAGTTACAGACATTATAATATAAAAATATAGTAGAATCCGGTTATAACGACATTCAAAGGACTCAAAGCGACGTTATATCCGGTTTGATGATATAAGCGCTTATCAATTTATGTATTATGTACTACATCACGTCACTTAAATTATATACGTAAGCGCAATCAATATCAAGGAGAAACGATGCAAGTATTCCTTGATGTTTGCAAATATCTAATCCGAGTATCACCACATTTTTGACGTAAACGGCTTAGCGTAAATCGACGCGTACTTGATGAAATATATATTAGAATGGGTATGATACAGTATTTTACAGATTTCAGTTACAGACATTATAATATAAAAATATAGTAGAATCCGGTTATAACGACATTCAAAGGACTCAAAGCGACGTTATATCCGGTTTGATGATATAAGCGCTTATCAATTTATGTATTATGTACTACATCACGTCACTTAAATTATATACGTAAGCGCAATCAATATCAAGGAGAAACGATGCAAGTATTCCTTGATGTTTGCAAATATCTAATCCGAGTATCACCACATTTTTGACGTAAACGGCTTAGCGTAAATCGACGCGTACTTGATGAAATATATATTAGAATGGGTATGATACAGTATTTTACAGATTTCAGTTACAGACATTATAATATAAAAATATAGTAGAATCCGGTTATAACGACATTCAAAGGACTCAAAGCGACGTTATATCCGGTTTGATGATATAAGCGCTTATCAATTTATATATTATGTACTACATCACGTCACTTAAATCATATACGTAAGCGCAATCTATATCAAGGAGAAACGATGCAAGTATTCCTTGATGTTTGCAAATATCTAATCCGAGTATCACCACATTTTTGACGTAGACGGCTTATATTAGAATGGGTATGATACAGTATTTTACAGATTTCAGTTACAGACATTATAATATAAAAATATAGTAGAATCCGGTTATAACGACATTCAAAGGACTCAAAGCGACGTTATATCCGGTTTGATGATATAAGCGCTTATCAATTTATGTATTATGTACTACATCACGTCACTTAAATCATATACGTAAGCGCAATCTATATCAAGGAGAAACGATGCAAGTATTCCTTGATGTTTGCAAATATCTAATCCGAGTATCACCACATTTTTGACGTAGACGGCTTATATTAGAATGGGTATGATACAGTATTTTACAGATTTCAGTTACAGACATTATAATATAAAAATATAGTAGAATCCGGTTATAACGACATTCAAAGGACTCAAAGCGACGTTATATCCGGTTTGATGATATAAGCGCTTATCAATTCATGTATTATGTACTACATGACGTCACTTAAATTGGCTTTTCGAAGCTCCTTGGCCTTTGTTTCGTTGTCGGCAAATGCGTTTAATATTTTTCCTCCGCTGTTACAAGTCATGTGAACTGTGGAATTGAAAAAGCGGCTAATTGCACTTCGATTTACCTACTATGCAGATTTTTTTTTTAAAATTTCCACTCTGTTTAATTCTAAAAGCTTTCGCTTAGTACCTTCCTCACTCATTTTTGCTACCATCACATATGTTTGACAAATAAATTTTAGTAAATTTTGACTAGGTACATATCTGGCATTCATTGTAGTAGCCCTAATAGGACCATATAACTGAGGACAAAGTACCAACCTGTCATAAAACTAGGTACATATCATAGTCTCATAATATTCAATGGGCGCTGCTTTTATTACATTATCGTGACTTTATAATTGCGTTTTCGCAAAAACAGGGGTCGATATATCCTATCAAAATTAGTATTAGGCTATGTGGGACTTTTCCAGGTACTTTAAAAATATGACGTTATAAGTGAGCTGGCGGTATAGCCGGTGGCCTATAGAGGGTTTCTACTCTGTTTGATAATATGAAGCTTATGTTTTATATACATATTATATCGTTTTCTGGTTATTATGTTTTATATTATGTAATATTTTTTGTGTGCAACATTGAATTGAATAATCTCAGCAATCTATAAGCTACCTCATATATTTCTAAATAGGTGCACAGGTAAGGATTACTAATTTATTTGGTAGAATATTTTAATTTTATTAATATATAAATTATATAAAATTTTAATTATATAATTATATAATGAATTATAATTTTAATTATTTAAATAAATGAAATACCTCTAAAACATAAAAGTGCTTTTACGTAAGGGGTGACTTGTCTAACTCTGCTGGTGCAAACAAGTGAATAAACGTAATGTATTTGCCGAGTTAAAGCATGTGGAATCTCAAACAACAAAAAATTCTGACGCAAATTAAATGTATGTGTAATATCACTCTACGGACTAATCTGTCTCATGAAGTAAATTAATAACTTTAGTTTATGTGACTTCCCCCAGAGTAAAATAATACTATGCGGAATCCGAAGCCAAAACTTCAACGCGATGCAGTTACATTTGTTTACTGATTTGTCACAATTGAAGATTGAAGCCAGATTAAGTGAAAACAATGTTTGCTATATTTTAATATATGCATACGTTGGAAACCGTTCAACGCCGGTTTTTTAAATTTCTAAGCTACCGTGGACCGTGTATCGACACTCTCGTCTGGTAAACAAGCGCAAATGTTATTCTGTAATTTTTCTTTCGTTGATGAGTTTAAGGAACGTTTGCTTCTGATTACTCAACACTATCAAAAATACTAGACAATCATGGACAAGGAGATGTAGTGTATATGGACTTTTCAAATACTTTTGATAGAATAAAACGCCACATTCTTTTACAAAAATTAGACCTTTTTGGATTTAGTACTAGTTTATAAAATTTCTTTGAAAGTCATCTCAATGACAGACGTCAATATGTTTATTACAATGATTATAAATCAACAGAGTATATACACCTTATTAGTATTAAGTACCTCAGGGTAGCAACTTGGGACCATTACTTTTTTAATGTTTATAACTGATATAACGGAAAATCTTACATGTTCTAAGATATTATATGCAGATGATCAACACCGTAGGAGCAAGGTTGATTACCTACCTGAATAAAGGCCAAAAAATTAATTGGCAATTGTAGGAAAACTATCCGTCCGACATATCCAGATTTTTGCACAAATAATTTACTTTTTGAAAGTTATTCTTACGCACAATAGGGATGCCGCGCCGTAGCTGAAAAATTGTAAAAGCTACGAATTGTCCATAAAACGCTCCTTTTTCGCGGGGTTTCCCGTTTTTCTCGGCTGAAAATGTAGCCAGATAGTTTTGGTAGAGCTCATTTTATAGGTTCTTCAGTTCCCTACAAGTTTTGTATTCTAGTCAATATGATTGCACATGTATTACTAGAAACTCAAAAAACGATTTTCTTGCATTTTTTAAAAAAATATTTCGGATATATTTAGTCTTCGATATATTTTCTGTTTGTAATTCACGTTGAGCTACAAAAATAGAAAAATAGTTCTATTTTTGTACACTTTTATTATTAAGAACTTTTATTATTACCTTCATTCCATTAAAAATGGACCTTCAGGTCCATTTTTATATTTTCCTAAAGACAACAGTTTCTTTTATGATACCTACTTCCTTAATTATTACTAATAATTAATTATTAATCCTAAATATTATTAATAAATACTTAAATAACCAGACGCCCTATGTCCGCAACTTACAATACTACTGACGTCATAGTAGGGAAACTTAAGTATTTACAAACGCCGCTAGATGTCTAAGGCTTAGCTTAACTCGCTAGGATTCCGCAGACTTCATTTATGTAAAAAAACTCAAATTATTATATTTAGGTTAAAAGTGCATAAAAGTTCTGATACTATTCCCAGTTTGATGCCATCATCACCTGAGCTGACTAACAATTATTCAGAAACCCGATGTTATATAATTATAAAACTGTTGTTATTATATCCACTAATCGTTTATTAATTACTAATTACAATTTAAAACGATGATTAAGAACTTTTCCGAGCGGTAATAATTTCTATAAGACTGAAAATGCTTTTGACAGATAATAATTTCGCTGATAATAATTATGTCTACCTAAATAAAGAACCATCTATGCAAAGTTAATAAAATAATAACGATTCAACAATTACTCCATACAAACACGAACGGCTGATGACAATTAGCTGTAATTACAGAGCTGTTGTAAAACACAAATAGCTTCTTTGTTTCTAGACTTGGAAACTTGGAACTAAAGAAAATGACATTGCGCGCTTAATTAATACTTTCTACTTTAACTGTTTATTTCTGAACACTTATACAAATCTGTTGAATGGGATTCTCCGACACAAATATCGCTGGAATAGTAGGTCATTTAACTAGAGCAGTTTTAGTTTTTACGCATTCTTTGTGCAGCATAATATCTTTAAGGCCCTACTGTATATACTATCCTGTGATCGTAAGCTTCATTAGATGGCTGAACCACTATCTCAATTTTAGCCTCAAACGGATTAATGCTATCTCTCATATATCTGGGGGGCATGCAAATGATTGTTCAATGTATACAAAAGTCACATCTCATTTACATCTCAAATAAAACCAAGGAGTTGGCAAAGGAGACGGATTATACCTTCTTCCACTTTAAGGGAGCCTTGATAGGCATAGAGTTTTAAAATGCATACATGCCCTCATATGAACACAAATCTGGGATTATAATAACTACAGGTAAGTAAGTAAGACAGCTATCTAAAAATCATAATATATAAAAGTTTTAGGGTCCTATAATATCTATTACAATAAAAATTAAGTATACAGGATGAGTCAAAAAGTCATGACGACACAAGGTTGATTTTTCTTTAGTGAAATACCCCACATATTATTCCATATTTCAATTATTTTATAAATTCTAAACAAAGTTCATATAGAACACTATGGACCGTTTTCTATCGAACTTTGAAAATCACTTTCTTATAAAATGTACAAAAATGTACAAATGTATAAAATGTACAAGTTACCATTGAAAGTTTCCAGCTCCATAGCAACGCCGCGTCGTTCTTTAGTCTAACAGTGATTGTCTTAACGACACATGTCAAAAACACATTTTCGCAATTTTCCCGTAAAAATAGCACATTTAAGTCGAGCGTATTGAAGTTTTAATGATCATCGGACATGGTGATAGAAGACGAAGTTATGAAGTAGGTAGTGCATATTTTTGCGTGAATGAATTGCGTGACGATCGGGAACCCGTTTCTAAATCAATAGTTTCACAAATATTGCATGGTTTTCATAAAACTGGAGGTGTTACAGATCGACGAAAAAGTGGAAGACCAGTAATGATATAGTAAAACTAACACAAAAATCGGCCAAACTGAAATACGAAAAAAAAGTTCTTTCCACCGCCAAATGGTTCCATCCGCCCCTTAGTAAGCTGTAAAAAGTTACACAACCACGAGCGTCGGGTTTCGGTGGGAGGGGGTGGAGATACCGTAATCAACGACGTCGATATGAAAAATGATCTTCAACCCACCAGACTGAGTGAACTATTTCATGCTCACTGATAATGAAATTAACGATTCAGCAATAATTTCTAACATTTTTATTATTTTGAGTCCCCCCTTCAATATAGATATTTTAATATATTTCCTTGTTTTTCACATGAGCTTTCTATTCATAAATTTCTCTTTTTAACGAGATGTGGAAAAATTATGGGGACCATTTGACATAGAAGAATGAATGGGAAATCTATGACAAATTAGGCAAAAAGTGGGTACAATGAACTATGGCTAATAACTTGTATTGGACATATTTACAGACAAATACCTACCTATGATAAAAGACAAACTATTGATGTAATGTGTATTTATATATACATGGATGTATACATTCT
The DNA here is from genome assembly GCA_964058915.1 of Tetropium fuscum. Classification (NCBI taxonomy): domain Eukaryota; kingdom Metazoa; phylum Arthropoda; class Insecta; order Coleoptera; family Cerambycidae; genus Tetropium; species Tetropium fuscum. The sequence continues at coordinate 1,050,859 of CAXKVY010018455.1, read as the reverse complement.
ACATACATACATCATTCAGTTACTAATTTATACTGTACTAATTTCAGGTTTCTTTTTATGAAAGTGAACGTGAACAAAAAGTCAAGTAACATTAATTTAATTAAAAATACCAGCGCGCAATTTTAATATTCAACCCGGCCAAAACATATTGCCCCTTTGATAATTGTATATAGAAATTTTACTTAGTTCTTTCTGCAAAATCAAAATTCAAATTTCGCTTCAAAATTCAAAATTCAATACCGTATTACATTTTTAATATAAGCAATTTTACTGAAAAATAGAACCTGGCCCAAACAAACTCGCCAGTTAAGACAGAAACCTAAAGGCAGTTAATTGTGTATTCGTGTTAGAAACTTATGTGGATTGCGCTATAACGTATACAACTATGTAGACTTTAGCCTGATATTCTAAAAGCCTTCACGTATCCTTATCTGACTTTTCGCAAAGCTCGAATATAGTGTGGTTCTGCACTCCATCACACAATATCAGCAATTTATTGCGCAAGATAGTCGGGATCGTGCAAAAAGGAAATAAAACGCTTACCTTCTTGCTTCCTAGCAGAAAGATCACCGGCAGTATTAAATCGAAAGGCGAAATCGATGGCAATCATGTGCCATGTAGGAGAGTGGAACGGAAGAAGGGCACGCGACCTGAAATGAATTATGCTCTCATTAGCCTTAGTACACGGTATACATTGGCGTACGTGACGGGATGACGTTCGGGGCCATTTTTATTTTAGCTATTGTGGTGGGTATTGAGTGGATCTTCTTGCTTTTGATAAATAGGTGTAAATAAATATATAAAAATTCAAAATATGTAAAACAAATAAGTTTATGTAAATTAAGTAATGACAACAAAAAGTAAAATTATTATCCTGATTTATTATTTGCCTTATTTTCCGTATTATCCATATGTAATTTCTTTAACTTACTAACTAACTACAAATAATATAATAACAAATTGTAATAAAATATGTGTTTATATAGAAGGCATGTTACAAATAAAATAGGGTGATTTTTAATAATCGATTTTTTTCTGTACAAATAATAAAAAAATATTCGGAGTGAAATGCCTTGATGTTACCGAAAGTCCTAATGTATAATTTTATATAAGGCTGGTCAAAAATATTGCAACGAACGCGAGTGACTGATTCCAATGAATCAATGATAATTTCTGTAAATTTTTATATAAATAATCAGATATGAATGGGCAATGAACATATAAAAAATGCAAAAGCCGTCCATCCTCAATTTGTTTTCAGTTTTAAAATTAATTGCAGAGTTATAAGCAGTTGCGAATATAGCTTTTTTAACTTCAGAGCATTCAGGCTTTTTTCTCAAGCAGCAAAACTGCAGTCGATCCATGTGAAAATATTCAGGTGTTACTGTTTAAAAGTTGTATAGTTTTTGACATAATTTTGTCAAAAAAGCGACGTTAAATGCTGGTTTTTCCATCACCATTATTTTAAATAGCGGGAAAAATGATTATAAGTACATACGTATAATTTTTATTAAATAAATAACTGAGTATAAGGCAACAAGAATTACAAACAATTTGTTTTACTCTTTTTGCTAATAAACCAAAATCGTAATAAATATATGAATTATATTTTGCCTTAACTGAGGTCTTTAACTATTACCAAAAAAACTTTGTTTTCCATTGTGCCAGGAAAACAACAGCATACGATTTATATGCATTTATTATACCCAAGAAATCCTAATAAAGCAATCTTCCAGACACCAATCGCACTTTGAATAAATTAAAATCGTAATTCATGTTCCCTTCTCATAAATTGGATCGTAATAAGACATAAATTCCGCGCAATTTCCATTACTCACGCATAATTGATAGCTTTTTTAGCCGCAAATCCGCACTTACAAAGAAAAAATCATCGAATCGGGTGGATGCGCCAGTTAGGCTACCGTCTCGCTCTCTCTCTCTCCTCAAACCCCGGATGATTTATTCGCGTCGTATAAATTACTATCGAACCGTGTATACATTTTTATAATGGCCAACGTATAATCCAGCAGCTGTAATCCTGCGATCCGTCAGTTGGGAAGACATCCGACGCGTAATTGACGACCATGACGTCGAGAGGTTGTTTTTGTGATTCCAATAGCGCTCATTCAGATTGACGATGGCAGTATGAATATATCATACTGAAAATTTCTCAAATAATTATTTTTATTCCCGAGCATTGTTTAGGAAATATACGAGGATCTTTATACTTGAAGCGGAGAATTGAGCTCTTGAATCAGACTTGTGTCTCGTGGAACAATATAATTGTACATCTTAACAGTATTTAGGATTCTGCTCAATTTATTTCGAAAATGCTTAGTGGCACCGTCAACAAATTTCGTTCGGTTCTACGCAACTGCCGTCATGATGAAGCACACGTGAGCGAAGTGCAGATGCTTTTGGTCCAGATACATACAAGTGAGGTTTCTCCTTAAGTTAAGTGATTATTTTTTATTGAGAAGAAAAATATACCAAATACAAATATTTCATGAGTAGTATTCCAGTCACTCATTTATTGACTATATATATGAATATTTGAAAAATATGTTTCCTTACTAAATACCCAAATGCAACACTTATGTCTCTTGACAGGTATGTTTTTTTGTATAAAGATGGCTGACAAATTCTTACCAGTAAAATGGTAATCCCTTACATCTTGCGCTTATTCGGATTTCAATGCGACGTCTGGAGGCCGAATGCGTAACTAATCTCTAGTACATTATATATTGATTGATTGTCATTTTTTTGACAAGTTCAACACTAAAATTGAAAACAAAAATTTGATTTCCAATAGTTTCTGCACCTTTCCACAATAAACGACATATATTGTTAAAAATCTTTAACACGTTGACCAGCAGCGACGTCTCCATAGACCACTGTTCGTGCTGCGGCACCTCAATTTTACGACGTCTATAGTCGCCTTAATAACAATTTTGAAAAATGTAATAAAGAAAACCGTAATAATTATTTTCCTATAACGTACACTGACGTCGACAACCGTTTATATTTTTGATCGGTAATCAGCTTATTTATGAGTCAAAAAGCCCGTAAATATATCAAGATAATATTTTTTTATCCTCATTATTAGTGAAAATTTATAATATATGTGCTTCAACAGATACAACCAGTAATAACAGAATATCCTTCAACGTGTTAAACATTAAAAACAACATAAACTCATTCCACACAATAACACAAACGTCAAAAGTGGGTCAAAAATAACGCTACTTTTAAATTCAATCAATGTCTTTCTATGAGATTACTTGAAAAGATTAGTTTTTAAAACGAAGCCTAATATTTAGATGATTTAAAAGAACGAGAAGAAAGAACAACAGAAATCAACAGACTTAATCAATAAAGTTCATTTTATAATATTTACAGTTTCTTTAGTATGTGTTAATGCTATTATTGCTCTTGCAGAATGTGATATAGTAATAAATCTTTATATGAGTTCTAAATATCTTTATGGGGAAATTTCTATGGAGTTTCCCCAGAGAACAACTTCATAATATATATGAGAGTGAAACAAAGAAAATTCTAGTCGGATTGAAGGTTGCCTTATTCAAAATATGTTATTATATAAATTTGTTTAAACCAATGTGTGTCGAGAAACTCGTGCAAAACGTGAAAGTCAAATAAAATATAGTAGCTCCAGTTGCGATGTTAGAACTACTGTATCGTCAGTATAAAATACACATTTTTCCAAAAGTAGCTAATACATTAATATAAGTTATGAAACGCCGCAGTCCCAAAACCGAAACCTGTGGCATATCGCTCTAAATTGTTGACGTATTAGGCGTGTTAGTTTCTCGAAACATATTTCCTCCTGGAGGAAAAATAGGACTTGTTAGGATTTAGTGGTAGTCCTAATTTAAATCTCTCATTTTGAATATTGGGACAACTTTGCTTTGGCGATGCGTTGGGTATTTAATTCATCAGAAAAATCATCACTACGACACTGCTGGCCATTAGGTTGGAATAATTCAAAATTTAATTTAACTTTGAATGCATTAACCTTTGGAATAATATGGAATATCAAAATACGATATTCAGGACGTTTTTTGGAAATTTCATTGTGTAACGCTCTCTTCTTCTTCTTGGTTTTAATCTCGAACGCCTTGGTTTATATCTCTGTAGTGCAGACCGACACTTTTCCCTACTGGCAGTATTGCAGGGGCCTCGACTAGCTACGAGTGAAGACGGGCGGAAATACAAGGGTCACGTGTTCCACACATAGGCCTTTGATTACCTTATCTTAAAGAATACACAGATGAACGGTTACATCAGGTTTATTGTAAATCTAGCTCCAACAGATTTATATACAGATTATATACAGACTAGATATTGGTGATTCAGTTTGATTACTGTCAAGCGTGGTTAATGCGATATTAAAAGCGTTATGAATAGGGTTTGGCAGAAACGAGGTCTCTGAGACGAAGTACAGACGAAGTGCATGACTTGAAACGGGAATCTTCCTGGCGAAGTACAGATGAAGTGCACGACCAGGAAGCCCGTTGGAACTATTCATTCATGTCGATTTTGGGATGACCGCGGTACCTTTTGTTCCGTTGCTCGTCACTTCACTACTTTCAATTACTTTTTCTATTTTCACTGGACGGCCTAGACGGTTTCTTCAGGTAGGGGCTATCAGGCAGAGTTGCTACCTGAATATATAACTAAATATTAATACACAGTGAAAATGAAATGGAATTTTACGGCCAAAGTAAGCAATGAGTTTTTTTCTTATTTTCAAGCTTGTATACCTCTAATTGTCTTAGTAGCTAGATTTGTCATTTCTTATAGAGGGTACCTGGGAAAAGATATAATAATCACGAGTCACAAAATTCTGTGAATTTAAATAAGCTGTGTGCAAAACTCTGTATAATTAAAATGAACGATAATTTTAAGATTTTATATCTGCGAAAGGAAACCCTAGATAAATATATCGAAATGTTCTTTATTTTTCGTGATCGGATGAGTATTACCATAATTACAATTTCGTTGTAATTACACGGTAAATCCATATATAAAAAATATGCATCCAAAATTACAATTAAATTTTGAATTATTCCAACCTATTGACCAGCAGTGTATAAGTAGTATTTTGTGCCGTTTCATAGTAGAGTAGAATAGGCATTTTTTTCTAAATTAATATTAGAGGTATCGATTAAGTACGCCCATCAACAAAATTTACGTTAACAACGGTGCTCACAAATTAGAGAAAAGTTAATTTGATGTCACCTACATACCTAATTGTGATAAATTTGGTGTAAGTAGTTTATTTTAGGGACCGAAATTTGCTTCAACTCGTTGGATAATGAATAAACCTGTCCATAAAAAATGAGGCCTCGAATTCGGTTGGGGCTATCTCACGCCACATCGGGTAATTGGATTGAGATCAATTATCCCGCTACTATACCTATTATCTTCTACAAACTCTGTAACATGTGTCAATTAGGTTAATTAGAGATTAACAGGCACGGACTACTAGAGGAAACTTAACTAAAATCATACCAATTACAATAGCCTATACTGAATACTTAATTAAGTCCATATGAAATTCTTCAGCAAATTAATATTTTTTTTGTAGCAGATGGATTGTCATCTGTCTTTCTTTTTTGAATTGGATTCACAGCACCGGCCAAAGCCAATGACGGTGATGGTGACAATGTGTCAACATTTCCCGAAGAAAGAAGTACTATAAGAAACCTAGTAAAATTGTATCAAGGAAAAGTATACGCTGAGGTGAAGAAATGGTCTCTCATTGTGAGAAATGAACTAACTGAAGTAAATATTATACCCGTAAACACATACAGCAAAAATGAGATGTCTGTGTGGAAGGGGGCTACACATGATATACCGTGCCGACACCAGGGACCGAACCTGAGAAAGAATAGGAATTCCGGCCGGCAAAAGTTTGACACCAACGCTCGACCGCCGACCCTACCGTGACGATATTGATGAATTGTCCCCATGAATTTTTTTCCAACGTACCTGAAGTACAAGGGCGAAAAAAAGTTCTTAGATTCAATAGGAGCCCTAGATATTGTCAATTGGTTCACCACTGTTTTCCCTGTGTTCAAGTGGATTTTTAAGAGTAAGTTATTTAATCTTCCCACCAGTGGCGTCCATTCAAACATGTCCTCTGATATTTTCACCTAAAAAGTGGTACGCCACTAACATTTTTCCATGTGGATATTTTTTATGATTAGCCGGGTAAATTCCATCTGAAAAATCTCTCTTGCTTGTTTCTTGTCAGATGCACAGTTCTTTATTGAAATAATTAAATGTAATTTGAAACTGATTATTATTAACATTGATAATGATAAATTTTATTTTATAAAAAATTATGAAAATTGAAATGACATGTTTGCAGAGACGGCACTGGTGGGGCGATAAAATTATTTGTCTAACTAATATAAGTCGTTTAATATCCTTTTAACACATACTAAAATTGAAAATAATATCTAAAGTAAGTACCTACTTTATGTAATATTAAAATAATTTCGATTTAAAAAATAAAAATCCAACATCCTGTAACAAAAAATGTAAGCCGTTGCGGGAAAAATGACTTACAAGAAATTACACCCACATGTAATACTAGCATGTCATGTCATTATATTACCGCCATGTATGTGTAGGGTAACATCTACTCGTATAACCACACACATAACCTTTTTTCTTTATAAAAAGTGTTGCTTGTTGAAGAAATAAAACATTGTTAAAAACAATGCATTTTCATTTAAAAATATGCATTTTACCTCAAAGTAAACTACCATTAATTTGAAATTTTGAAGAAAATAATTTTAGAAAGCCGCTAATGATTAATTATTTCATATTTTTCTTAAACAAATAAAGAGTTTAAGCAGGTAAACGATAATAACAGATATAGAAGGAGATTTCTTTGAAACATTGGATTATAAATAGGAAAGTAATTCTTTCACATTGACCTCACTAAAAATCAAATTCATATTCTTCAATTTGTTCAACTCTCTGTATAGCCATTCGGGTCAGAATATGACCATGCAAAAAGTTCCGTCAGCAATTTTATTGCTCTGACCTTTAGAGGGGGTTACTGGAAGTAAATGGCGACAACATTCCGCCGATGCGTTAGCCGTCATCTTGAATTTGATAAGGAATCGTTTTTGCTCAATATCTCGGCCATTTTAAACGTTTTAACAAAAATGGGAAGAATTTAAGTTGTTGTAAATTTGATTATTAACAACTTAGAATAATTAAAATGAAGCCATGCGATAAGTGTATCCACTGCAATATATGGAACAATTATTATGTGGCATTTATTGTAACGAAACCCGTTTGGAGTTTTAAAAAAATAATGTTGCTGCAGATTTTACATACAAGCAAGTTATACACGTGTGGGATATATTTGTGCTGATGTATTTTAAAAACATCTAAATTTCAATTTACATTTTCGTGCTTGCAGCTATGACCGCCAGCTATGATATTATTGCTCATGCAAATTTTCTGATATTATCTTGGACATAAATAAGATTTGTGGCGAAGGGAAGTTAAACCGGTGAGAGTTACGACCTTAATGAGTCTAACATGTAATTCGAATGTGATCGTGTGTTTAGACATAACTGTAATGAAATTATTATTCTCTCCATTTATAATATGTCGTGGTATATTTTCAATATATTATAGTTAACAATTTATGTGTACTGGATACCTCGTTTATGTGCAAATATAGATCAAGTGTGTGATTTTTTGTACTCACGCTATTAACAGAAGATTATGGCAAGCTTAATTCTGGTTTTCTGGTTATAGAAAAATAGCGTGGTAATGGTCATTTCTGTTATTGAGGGCAGGTTAAAGTAGGAACTGGACAAATGTAGAAAAAAATATTCTCATATAACAGAATCAATAGATTTTACTATTCCAAATTTATTTTATTTTTATTTTTAGATTATTTTATAAATGATACTTATAAAGCACATAAATATAACAACTGGGAGGGCCAAAAATGTTGCACTATTTACGTTTGCACGTAACTTTTTTGTTTATGAACCGATTTTACCCAGATTGATGTCGTTGCTTATAGAACAGACTACAGACAAAAATCAAAATGGCCGATTGTTTATAATTCAAGATGGCAGCCGCGTTTGCGATTAACCCTTTTTTGGGTTAGTTAATTTTGAAGCAAATATATCCAAATGACTCATCCAATATAAAACATACCTTCCACTACCTTTTAAGATCTCGATGAGAAGAATTGGTCCATCGGAAACGGAGCTATACGTCATAATAAAAAACGTCTTTTTATCATTTTTCAACTCTAGTACTTAAATTTCACTTTTTTCTTTGGCCTCTTTTGTTTAATAACCGATTTACACCAGAAAATACAGAAAATAATGGACTATTAATAATTTCAAAATTGTTACTCAAACATTGAAGCCTGCGGCTGTATATGCGGGAGCACCGACCTGATAACTCGGTTGCAAATTAAAAATTCATATTATTTAATTAAATAGTTTTAAAAGGAATTTTAAAAAAGGAACCTGCATTATTTAGCTGCCAAGATTGCTGAAACAGTAACTGCGGACCGGAGACCTGGAAGTGGCAGGCCAGCATCAGGAAATACGGCGGTAAGTAAAATTTGCCATGCAGTTACTACTAATTAAAACTATTATTGATAATAATGTCTTTGAAAATGTTGGCCGAAGGAAAAAGTGCAATTTAAGTACTACGACTTAAGAATGATAAAAATACGCTTTGTATGATTAAGTATAGCTCCGGTCCCAATGGAACGATTTTTCTCATAGAGATGTTAAAATGTAGAGAAATATCCGTTTTTTTGTATTGGATGAGTCATTTTTGCATCAAAAAGAACTAGTCCAACGAAAGTGCTATTTTCAAACGCAGCTGGTAGGTACCTTGAATTTTTAAAAATCGACCATTTTCAAATGTTCTGTTCATAGTCCATTCTGTTCTGTAAACAATGAACTAAGATGATTAAAATCGGCTAATAAAAAAGTTATGGGCAACCAAAAAAATATAGTACAACAATAAAAACATATTTCTCAAGTACTAGGGAGCACGTCAAAAGAACACATGTTTAATTTTCCTCCTTTATACATGCAGTATTTTGAAAAAGTTCAATATTTCCACGGTCAATAGTAGCCCAAAATTGGTATAACGTTTTGCAACCAAAATGTTTTAGTACCTGTTAAAGCGTGGAGCTAATTTCACACACATTTGTTTATAAACCCTTATACCTATATGCCCTTTAAATATAATTTTAGAAGTAATTTGTACGTAGTACAGACTACAGAGTAAATAGTAGTAAGCACACAGTGCAGAACAGAGTACATAATACACAGTATCTTGATAAGTACAATGCAGCCTTACTAATGTTTTAGGTATTGTTGCTTGAGATTTTCGGCTAAACAAATATATGGAGGCCTAATTTTTGTTGTAGTCGACGATTCGATTTTCATTGAATCATTTTTATTAAATCAGACTCCAGAATTCAATACTATCATTAAAGTCGAGGCCAAAACACCAAAAAAGCTGAAGTCTAACATACTGTATAACATTCAATACGGAAACTGTGAAGTCATAAAGAAGTCAGACACGTAGATGTTCGTTCATAACAAGTGTTAACGAACATCGAAATAAAGAAAATAATATATACATAATCCATCAAAGAAAAAAAATTGCTTTTCCATATATTTATTTTAGCCGAAAATCTCAAAAAGTATACAAAGTATACCTAAAAGTATTCCTAAAAGTATACAAAGTATAAAGTACAAAGTAAGGAGTACAGAATAGAGAGGAGTACTACAGACATCACTCCAAAAATATACCTTTTTTATATTCATGCTGTTTTAATACGTATAGATATGCTAATAGCTGGAAATCGAATTTTTGCACGAAACACAACTCCTTTCTATTGTATACAAGTGGGGATGTAAAAAATGAATACCTGCGGAAATATTGTATGATTTGGTAGCAATAATAACTTTGGAAGCAACGCAAGTTGCGCAAACCAAGCCAAATTATACAAAGCAAGCAGAAATATTACGAAAATCTAACGATATTTACATAGCTTCAACTTCTCCGCGTCCAATTTACCTTTGTTTACGTTATATCCTGTACACCGCACACACAATTAAGAAATTCGCGTACTAAGTAGCGTGGATGGTGCAGCGCCGGTGAAATATGCAAATGGCTCTGTGTATTCAGTCGCGAATAGCGCTATTAATTAGAGCCGGTGCGTGTTTTAATATCCTTGATGTTTTCTTCATTACAACATGCTGCTATCTAGCATGTCAGTAAGTGTGATTTAACGGCGATAAGGGTAATTTTGACAGATAATAACTCTGCATGGCAACCCTAATTCTGTTAGCGGTTCGCTGATGCTACTTCTATTTCGGCGCCAAACGGATTTATGTATTCTCCTTGAGAAATGCATTTGTCTCCGACGTTACACTTGAGCGCGGCACCTCGGAGTTTATTTTTCTTCGGTACTCCTGACGTATATGTACAATTAGAGGAGGTGTAGGGCAGATTTATATTTATATATTCTATGTAAGAATGGTATTTGTCTTGAGAGCTCACTTGAGGTTCCTTCTGATTTATCGCTTCACTTTTCTTTGTTATTTGTGGCATATAAATATACATTAGGGTCCTACTGCTGTAACATCCATGATACTTTAGTTTGTCTAGAGCGTTTCACGTTAAAAATGAATTCAGAGGTGTCATTAATCATTAATTAGATATAACTTTATTTTCCAGGTGAGAAACCCAATGAAATGAAAAATATAACTAAACTACTAATAACTACTGAAATAATATTATGTGTATACCTATGCTGCGAAATTCCTTTTCGCTTACCGATAGAAAAATGTATGCCGAGGCCGCCTCTGCGGCCGATGCGGAATAATCTCGAGGCCGCTAAAAAAATTCGCGGCCGTAGGTTCGTGTATACACTATTTTTTTGGGCAACCGTATGTATGGCTATAATTTTTGATTAATAACTGACAAAACTAGGTATACTTAGATTTTAGGTATAAATGACAACACAGTTTATAATATACTTATGGTAGCATCAGTTCTCAGCGTTTTTATGAAAGGTTCGCTCGTTGACAAATCGTGAAAATGTCAGTAAGGGTACCGAACGCGAAATTGAATTTCGCGGCCGCTACGGATGACGCGGAATGTCTACTTCGCGTCCGGTTGCACAAAAATACTTTTTGCTTTTGACAATAATAATGAAAAGAAAATCACAGATATTGCAAGTATTAAGTCGGGTATTGAAAATATCAGACATATCTTTTTGTTTACTGTAGTATACAGTTTCTGATTAGTTCCACCGTTCTTATATATGTCAACATAACAAATTTATCGGTTTATGGTGACTGCTTGTAGAAGTTTAGGATAATGAAAGTGAAGCATTTATTATACCCAATTGAAATAGTGGCTAGAAGAAAACTTCAGGCAAAACTTGCGAAACTTATTTTCAAAAGGCGACGTCGAGAATGGCTCTCGTGCAATACTTAAGACTGTTTTATTTTTACACTTGTGATCGTCCTCAAAATCGACTACCGTCCGATACTGATGATTACATGATTTGGTTTTGTAAATTTTATTCAGCCTCCAAGCATTGTATCCGAACGGTAAATTACCCTTACCATTCTTGATACTTCATATACCCAAATTACTTCATATACCCCGAAACCGAACTCTCGCTGCCTAAGTAATATTGGTTTTGGTTGGCGCCGATTGCGAAACGTACAATAGGAAAACATGAGAGTCAGTCATACCGCCATTCGTCGTTGCCATTGTACGATATTATTCTAAATATGGATAAATGGAACAATAAAATATTTGTTTTAATTATACCAAAACCAGCAACATAAATGATTTAATTTGGAAACAAAATTAAAATGGTTAGTATGATTTCTCAAAGGCACTTACGAAGAGTCGGGCATTGCGCATAAGTAGTTCTTCTCCCATTATGTCGAATTCAGTCAATACCACAAAGAAATTAATTTTAAATTTATTGAAATTTTTTTGTTAAGCATTATTTTATATATTATAATTAGTTGCATGTTGCTGAATAGCGCCTAAAAAAATCTGTTGAAATTATTAACAACTATTGCGTGGAGTAGTTTTTTTTAATATTAGTTATTCACAAGTATAGACTTCCAAGTATAGACTTCATATACTTCCCTACTTTATAATTATATTGAATTCAATCATCAATTAAGCAAGTATGCTGAATATTTCCTACTTACTACTTAACTGCAGACTGAATAACTTATACATCTATGGTAGCTGCCGGTGTCCGTCGGGGGATCGAAGCAGATAATATTGCAGTATTTTCACTTATGCGTATTTGAAACACAAACATTCTATTGAATAAGCTATTGATATATTTTTAAACCGAGCTATTCATATAATGTTATTTGAAATTAAAGATAAAGCTTGGCCTTTAAAATTTGAAGGATATTATACTGTCTGACTTTGCAGCCATTCAAAAAGAGTAATATTTACTAGTCATCCTACAAATAAAATGAATCAGTAATTCGTTTATTTCCGGATACAGCAAAGTCTGAAATTGTGAAAATCTCCGTATTTTCTGACCTTTAGCATGTCGAATTTCCCGAACGTTTTCTTAAAGACGGGCCCCACATATACACGCGCCCGCGTAAAAAATTTTTCGACCCGGTATTTTAAAGGATATTTTGTCTCCTTTTTTTTTGTAAAATAATACCTATACTGATCTCAGACCCAAAAAGTCATAGGTAAAAAAGCAAAAAAATAAATAAAAATTAAATTTTTTGTTTTTTTAATTTTTGCTTCAACATTCTCGGCATAAAAAAATTTCTTTAAAATTTTTTGAATAAGCCATCGAAAATTAAATTCTATACATAAAGTTTTATATAAAGTATATCGAAATTTTGCATCTCTTGCGAGATATATTGAAAAAACTGAAAAGGTGTATTTTCACCCCTATCTCCAATTTCGACCCTCTACTATAATTGTATTCCTCTATTTTTTCTTCTTAAATGAACCATTGACTAATTCCTGTAATAAAAAGATAACCAATAGCCTATTTAGATGAGGGAGAACCTAGTTAATGCGGATTTATCGAAAGCATTCGGTACGGACAGCCATCGTCTATATTACAGTCACTGAAGGATATTGGTATTAGAAATAAGTGTCGAAAACTTTTTGTAAATTATACTAGCAACAGATTTCAGCGAGTGGACGGGTCAGTTATCAGGGTGGATGGTGACTGAGCTAATCTGAGCCAGTAGAGTATGGCGTACCACAAGGCACAGTCTTGGGTCCCCTATTTTCTTCTATTTGTGTAAATGGATTATGTTCCTTACAAAGCAGTGGGTCGGGAGATTATATTATTTGCAGATGATACAGCCATATTCTACAAGAGCGAACCGTGGAAGGATCTTAAATTAAAAGTTTAGAAATATTGTGCAAGATAAATAATTGGTTTGATTATAAACTGTCAACATTTAATTTTGAAAAAACGAAGTATTCACCGTTCAGTTACGTCATAAGAAACATATCATCGTTCCATCAACTACAGCTAAATCTGTTTGAACAACTACCCGCTATTTTCTAATTGATAAAAAAAAACCTAAAAATATGATTTATCAATTGCATATATTTCGGAAAATATACAACAAAAAACGTAATCTACCTTCTTGTACCATATAAATTCATAAATTTTATGCCTAGGTGGTTGCTCTACTTTAAAAATTGATATTGACAAATATCAATTTTTCATTTTTCAAATATCAAAAAATTTCATGGTTGCATAGTCCAGATGCTATGTTATGTTATGTCTTTAGCTTAAAAAATATCGGCGATATAAGGTTTAATATAATTGTATTTTCAACGACTTAGCCAATCAAAATCTATAAAAAAATATGGGTTGCTATTTAAAAGAAATGATTATGACATCACCGCTTTTACAAATATAGCGGGAAAAATTCACTATAGATGTCAAAATGTATGTCACTAAAAAACAAAATAGACCTGTCCTAGCGTTTTTGCAACAAACTAAGGAGGATTTATTTTCCGAATTAATTTCACACTTTTTTACTCATCCTGTACATGGATATGATTTAACTAATGTTTGAAGTTGATTTATTAACTTCTATTAAATACTGTCTATTTTTCTGCATTAAATAATAACAAAGAAGACATCAACTAAGTATGTTAACCTTATAACCATTGTATTGTCCTCTATTGAGAAATTGATTTATTCAAAACATTCGGTAGATAAACATATTCAGAATCCTACTGCGAGGGAACTCAATTCTATGTCCTTCATCGGCGATGTCGTTAACTTGTGCAGAACATTATTTGGATACGCTATTCAAATATGCTGCTCCTTGGAAGAGGTCTAGGATATATTCTGGTTATGAAAATTGCTTAGAAAATTTAAAACGCCACGGGATGATAGCAGTGCATATAAACTTAACATAATGCCATAAAAGGATGGAGTGTGAATGCCCAGGAGGCCCATGTGTACCTTCCTGTAAAGAGATTTTCATTTACTTGAGCTGACTTCTTGCATAAAAATGCGGTTTACTTTTTAGTTCAGTGGGATTATGAAATTTTGTATTAGACAACTTTTCCGGTACAATTTATTATGACATGTCGCCGGCTTAGTTAGATAAAAAGGTATTCAGGAAATATTATATTACCAAAGAATATACACATAAAGTATACATATGTACTGTATATACAGAGACACATTTTATGATTAATATAATTTTTGTAATATAAGTGGAAATATGCGTACTAATAGTTCTAAAGAAAAGTATATCACGATAATGGATAACTAAAAAGTGTAGGTTTCATTATAGACTTATTAAAATAGTAGGTGATGATGTGAGATGTGAAACCCTGAATACTGTTTCACATAACAAAATATGAATAATATTTGTATAGTTTCTATGGTGAAACAATTCTCAACTGGTCCGGATTAAATTTCTTCTTAATGTGGACTCTTCATAGATGGTGTTTCCCTTCTCTTAGAATTGTGCTAGTATTGAATAAACACTAAATCAATGTGTTTAATGTTGGAACGATGTTTTTTTTCAAAATCTTCTATTACTAATTCTGCAATTGTACTTGTGAACCTATTGCCATATGTTTGGTTGTAATATGTATTATTGCATTGAAAATGTGCAATTTAATGTTAGTTCCAATGCATACAAGAACTCTTGTATTGGTAATGAACTATTATTATTTACTTCGTAGATTTTTATTGGTAGATTGGTATAAAGAGAAATTATATCTAAATATTTTTTTTTGTTATTAACATTTATTGTAGCAATAAATGTTTTGAATGTCCAAGAGTTTTTATATAATGGTTTGTTTTTCTAACAACGTTGGTTAGAATATTTGATAAAAATTTAGCTATATTATAAAATGGACTTTGGATATATGAAACAATAGGTCTTTATGGAATATGTGGTTTATGTAGTTTTGGTAGACAATACAATTTAGGGGCGAGAGAATCATTAATTTTTAAAGTCTTAGTCATATCTTTTGCGATATATTTTTTAGTTTCCCATTTTTTTAATGAAATTATTACGTTCAGTTTGATATTTTTTTTAATTGGATTATTTCTCTAACGTTGATATATTGTACCATCATTTAGCATTTTTTCATCACTTGTGTTCATGATTACAATTTTGTCTAATTTATCTGGTTGGAGGATCATAATTTTTAATAGCAATTTAACAAAATTTTGAAAAACAGAATTCACAACTACTACAATTCTTAACCAACACTAATCGATACAAATAATACTCATGAAACATATATTGCCATACCATATATCCCACAACTATCAGAAAATATTTCAAACCTTTTAAAAACGTATTATATTCACACAGCACAATAAAATACAAACAACTTAAAATTCCTTTACACAGCATTAAAAGATAAAAACTAACTTGAAAAAATTACATTGTATCTACGAAATTCCATGTAAAGAATGTATTGAAGTCTACATTGGTCAAACAATGCAATTAATTGAAGCACGTTTGAGAGGTCACAAATATTTAGCTAATATTACAGGCCTAAAAAAAACATTCTAATGAAACAGGCCACACATTTAACTACGAAAATACTAAAGTTCTGTATAAAAATCAAAATTTTACAACACACCTAATTGCAACAATTTGTTAATATAAAAATATTAGACATATTAACAAAAAACATTATCTCTATATATAAACTTATATACTTACATACATACCTACTTACAATAACTATAGGTACATCTACATAATATTAAGATAACCAAATTTTGAGCAATTAGTAATAAAATATGCCTAAGTTAGTAGGGTTTCTTCACTGCTCTTAACTATGATACTAATCAAGCAATCGATTAACCTTAAAAATGTATTAAAACTGCCATTTTTGCCTATGTCAATTATGTAATAAAATAAAATCATCATCTGAAAAAGGCCCAAAAAGGGACCGAAACGTTAAGATTTTATAATCTGTTATGATTATAAAATCACATCACTCTGAAGATCCTCAATGAAGGTGAAAGAACTTGTGTAACTTCTAAGTGGTTAGTTTCCGTATATATGTCCAGATATGGAACTGGTAAGTCTGTCTTCCTTATCATTCATCTATTTGCTCATTTCTCTATGTAATGAATTGCTACAAACCCAAGATTTCTTTTCGCAATATATATATATATATATATATATATATATATATATATATATATATATATATATATATATATATATATATATATATATATATATATATATATATATATATATATACATAATAATTAAACAGTACGATCCATCAAAATCAAATTAAAAGTTGATCCCGTTTACCCGTTTCCACTGACAAAAGGTGCAGTTGAATTTTTTACAAAAAATTTATGATATAATTTCTATATGTAACCATTTAAAGCGAAATGTATTTTAGACAAAGTATATCGTGACACAGCACAAACCGACAGAAATATTGGGATTGTGCTGGTCCTGGCGAACAGACAACTTAAAACAAACAGTCCAACTCGGCGGATTCTCCTGGTTACTCTGCAAATTCGGTCATAAAGTTTCACGTTTTATGTGTAGAGAACTGTGACCCATTTACTAATGGAGACGCTATTGGTATAGGTCTGAAAATTTATTAGATTTAACCATTCGCTTTGCGATTTACTGTCTACGATAATATGAAATTCCACGTAAAATAATGAAATATCGCGGTAACGGTAAATTGTAAAATGAAGGATATCTAAAGGGTATCTAAAGCAATTGAACTAGTATTTTCATTTAATTCTCTAGTGTAAGTACTTAACAATATTATTATTGTAAGTACTTAACAATTATTAGTGAACAAGAATAGCATACAGCAATCGCATTATATTGTTATACTATATTGTTTCTCATTAGGTATACGTATTAAGTTTCGATATTACGTATTATGGTAATTTTAAGGGTTCATTCAGACAAAGTGATTTAGTCAAATAGTGTTAAATGGCTAGCAGAATAATCTAATTTTATTGCAAATTTGATTTTCAAAAGGTCGCATACAATTATTTTGATAATAGCAACGTAAACTTTGAGCTAGCTAAAGTAATCCTATTCTATTTATTAGAAGTTTACTGTAAGTCACTATACTCGTAAGTCTATTTATTAGATGTTCCCACGGAACTGCAGGATATTTTGGTATAGTAGTTGATGATCAATCTTATAAGATTATTTAATACTATTAAAAAAAATTCTCGATCAGTACTATTTATAGTTTGATAATTTGATGACCATATCCATAAATGTTCTTATTTTGTTCCACACTTAAATCCGATTCAAAAAAATTGAACCTGCACTTCAGTAGTCGCTATACATTCAAGGGGTTTTGTAACAATAGTTCAGTAACAAAGTAAATTTTTAATTTAATTTTTTTAAGTTAATTTTTTTAGTTAAAATAGTTTTGTAACAAATTAGTTTATTAGTTAACTACAAGACGTGTATATTTTTACTGTTCAGTTCACGCCTTGCAAATTTTGAGTTCCTTCGTCTCGTGAGACTTTTACCATTCTCTATAATTTATAGACACAATGTATTTTTGTGCACCACATCATATTTTCTTTCACCAATTTCACAGCTCTATTGTATTTATTCTATAAATAAGTAGCACAATAAACTAATTCAGCTGCCAGAAAGCCAACATATTTTACTACATGATATTTAAGTAGTTCTCGAATGACCAAAGTCTGATCAATATGTGCGGATATATACGAATTTAGCTATAAAATAAAATATTGTAATAATATTTATTTCAAATATTTATAAATAATTTAAAACATCTAATATATTTAGAGTATTTAATATATTAGTACTTCCACGTAATACGTATTTGGGCGGCCATTTTTAACAAACACTTATATTATCTCAGTATAAATTAATATTCTTTGTCGCTATATTTGAAATAAATTCCATATCTTCGTAGTTAATATTATTGCTTCACTTTTTATTATATAAATAATTTTTGCAATAATTGAATATCTTTAGGTACTTAGAAAATTCTCCTACAATGCTGTAGAATAGTTGGAAGTTATAAATGATATATTTGAGTATATCTCCACCGACGCGACGAAGAAAAAGACTAAAACGCATAAATAGATAAAATTGAGTCAACAATATTATAAATGTAAACTGCTGCATCTACCTACTAGGTAAACTTAAAGTGGCGGACATTATACTCAAATAATGTTAGGAAAAAATTACCAAATTGACCAAAATATTTCAATATGAATTTTTTTCATATTTATATATTTAACTCTGCCTTCTGAACTAACGTCTATTCTTTAGATTTTTCTATAATCCAATTCAATTATATCTTAACCAGCTAACGCAATATTTTTATCAGAAATATAGTACATGATGATTAGTTGAATACTGAAAAAAAAGAAGTCCACAATTGATTGGTGACCATACGTTCTTCTGAATTTTCAGAAAATGAAGAGGTGATTTCTTAGAAGTTTAAGTAAACATCTGATGATATCTGATCACTTGAATGGTTTTTCGCCAAAATCAGCTTCGCCATATATCATAATAAGCAAGATTAAGGGGTTATCATTTGGGTTAAGACTATTTGCAGATCAAGGTATTATATTAAGACAAAGATCGTCATATAAATCGCACGATTTTTAATTTCAACCGTTTTCAGGCGATTCCATAATACATTACGTTATATTATAAAATGTGACCTCTAACAATCGATTTTGCTTCTTTAGCAGAAGTAAATAGAGATACTATACATAAAATTAGAAAATCTAAAATGGACAACGTTCAAATTTCATAATTATTACAGGCAACTAAACCTGTATAAACTATAACTTCAAATAAAAAGCGATTTTGCAAATATTTTTGTGGAATACGTACCATAAGCGGGTTCCAAAAAAGCACTCACCGGCGCCGGAGGGAGTCTTAGCGAGCCAGGAGGCAGTCTCCTGAAACAGGGACCTCGGGGGGACTGCGGAAGGTCCACAAAGGAACATCGAAACACGAAGAGCCTGGGCTCCAGAGCGCAACTGTTTACCCTCAGATCGTTTGAAGTAACCACGGTAACGGGTAATGTGACACCTCGTGTCAACGCAACACATCCCAGTCGTCGTAGACGCCGCGACGCCAGGCGTCGAGCTTTCCCTGGCGGGTAGCTGGAGATGACTGGCTTGTTGCGGCTCTATAATTGAGGGCCGCGAGCGTAGAGCGTAACGCTCAGGCGCGGAAAAGAGCCTCGGAGAGGATAGCGCAGTTTTAATAAGGGTAGGAAAATTGGAGGAAATCGAAATTGTTATTCATCGGTAAGGAAGGTCTCATCTAATTTTTGAGAATGTTCGCCGGGTGGGTTATAACGGGATTCGATGTAATTGAGCCTTTTAATTTTATTTGTTTCTACTTCATGGAATCGAGTGGCCTGGATTCTCGAGACCGGTTGATTAGAACCCAATGGAAATAAACACGGAAGGAACGAGAGTTTATGGCTTATTTGCTGTTTTCTGTCCTAAAATACAACAGTTTATTGGTGAGAGTTAATTTATAAATAAAATTGATTAAATTAATTATGCTCCATATAATTTATCTATAGGTATTGTATCTTCATTACGTATTATGAAATTATGTTTGATGAATCATATAATAATATTTAAAATATAAATAAGTGATGAATTACTTTTCAAAATAAATATAGAGGCTATTCAACGAAAGGTTATATATTACCTATTATAGATAGCTCGCAAAGGAATTGGAATTTGGTTCTTAAAATTTGGTGAATTACGTTTTGACAAATGGTCTATTTTTCTAATTATTTTCATATTTCGAGAATTTCCGGTTATACTGGAAAGTGACATTAACTTCATTATTTCAAATAGAAGACCCTTTATATTAAATTTTTTTTAAACTCTTCATTGAATTTTAAGGTCACTTTGTTGATGTAACCATACTTATATTTTCATTGATAAAACTAACACAACTGAACTGAAAATTTTGTGACAGATTATTGTAGGCATGATGAGTTTTCCAATGCCAATACATTTTTTCTGAAATATGTTAAAAAGATATTACATTTTTTTTCAGTAAAACTGTCAGTAAAAACCTGATATTTTTTAAATTTATTCAATAGTATATGTTTAAATTAGATATTTTCGTAATTACATTGACTTCTATGTAGTGATTGAAGTAGAAGATGGAATTTAGTTTTGTTAGTGATGAATTAACGACAGAATATGTGAACAAAAAGATAATAATTATCTTTATTTACACAATTATTACAAGGAACAGTTATTCAAAACACAGTTGTTATAAATTGTTTGTTCTGGTGTACTAACTGATTTCAATATTCTATTCTCTAGTTTCCAAACATGTCGAATATTTATCTTGACTTATTTTATTCCAGGCTCGTAAGTTACTAATAAGATTTTTGTGATGTTCATGGTCAATTTTAAGGTAGTGTTAAATTGATGATCATGCTAAGTGTCAGGTTATATTTATAAGTTGTTGGTCACTTACCCCTGCATTGGCAAAATGGTAAACTGTACTGGCATAAAATTTGAGAAATTTGTTGACACATTTACAGATAAATTAGATTTGACATTTCCAGTACAAATGAGCTAGGCAAAAAATACCACTAAAAATAGTAGACCATGGGTCACTAAAGACATAATAAACATAGGGGTTCGTCTTCGAGATATCTTAAAACTATATAGTGTATGGATATTTAGCATATTTTAAGCTAAATAACCATAGACATTAATTTAAACTTAAACCTCTGCATTAGCCCATGCAATTGACCAGATTAGTAGTACACCTTGCATTCTCTGATTCATTTGAAATGTAAACAGTTTCATATATCTTGATTATATGCCTATTATATAAATCCTTACTTATTTTTACTTCACCTTTTTTAAATCTCCTGACTTCCATAAAATTTATTTAACTATAGGCGATCAAAATCTCAGAATCCCTTCATAAGATTGTTTCAACATTTCACTTTTTAACCTCTTAAAATATTCAGGACGTAAAATTGCCGCGCCAGAAACGTTTTAACTTGTACTAGATATATTTGGTTATCATAAAAGCGGCTTAAAACATTTATTATGCTGAAAGCGCGCGTAAGTAAAAGTCAATTTTTGACGGATCATGATGTATCATGCATAATTTAAAAAACCTGTTTCACAAATATAATGGTTTACTTAACACGACCCTTACGTTCAGTTATGTAATTTTCTCCCCCTCTCAATATCAAGAGCTCAGCAACATCTAGAAATATCGTAATGAAATTTCGTACGGGTGTACGAATACAAGTTGTACCTATTTAGGGAGTTGGTTAGATTCTGGTTTGGACCAGAATCCATATTGGTTATAATATTTTTTAAGTAGGTATATTAACTACAATATTAGGAAGACAGAATGACGAATGGCGAAAGATCAAAGAACAAAGAGGTGAAAATTGGATTTAGAAGCAGAGCGTAGACAGAAAATAATGGAGATGAAGTAGATAAAAGTTGTAAGAAACGCAGACAAAAACTGATAGTTTATTGATATTATATTAGGAGCGGAGAAAAAACGGTTACGGAAATTGCAGAATGATGAATATATCACAAAAAAGAGTTAAATAAGAAACAAAATTTATTATTACTTAATATTTAATTAATAAAAATTAAAAATTAATATTTACATATTTCTGCTCCTGTTACAGTAATACTCGTCATTTAGGTATCGAAATTATGTTTTTAAGGGTCAGGAATCGATTAAGATGGTTTGTGAAGTTGCCTGCTATGTACTATAATTATTTTGCATTTTAAATAAAAATATGAACAAAAGGGGAATGCAATATTTTATTTAGAAAGTGATATTATTTACACCAGAAATTATAATTTGCACAACATTTTTATAGATCCAGAAGTAAAATCTGTTCAGGACAAGTGAGTGTAAAACTAACATTTCTCAGTCATCATTTTTCTTTTTTCTCAGTCTATCTTTAAACTATTCACCATATTTGCAATACTCGGTGCATGTCAAATAGCGCAATTTACATTTACATCTACTAGTAGCGCATGCTGTACAACTCCACTGTATTTGCGTCCATTTCTTATTGAAATATATGTGGGTGGTAGCTCTGATAGCTGTGTATCTGCTTATATGTAATAACGATATTAAATTTATATTATTTATTCTAATAAAATTAAGATAAGGAACTTGCAAATCATGTTTCTCCATCTGAAATGTTTACGAGAAATCTTAGATCAAATTGAAGAGATTTTTTATTTAAACAGAGAAGAGAAGAGACATTTTAATTAAACAGCTTATATAAATTTACAGACGTTTTGTGACACATGCTTATTAAATTTTTTTTCCAGGCGGGCACCTTTTCAAAAAAAGGTCCTGATTTCAATGAAACCCCCACATATTCGAAAATAAGCGAGATGCCAAAATAAGACAAAATTAGTTTTTTCGAATTGGTCCATAGGCTACCCTGGTATAAAAATTTTATCTCGATTTTGGTTTTCCTAAATTCTCGGTAAGAATGATATATTGATTTTTTGTAGGGGTGTAAATTAAACGTTTACACCCCACACCTCGTATATTCCTTTTTTGAGCACGATAGGAACATGATATTGAGCACGATAGAATGATATATTGATTTTTTGTAGGGGTGTAAACTAAACGTTTACACCCCACACCCCGTATATTCCTTTTTTAAGCACGATAGAAACATGATATTCACGCCAATTATTACCAATGAAATTTTCAAAAACGTCCTGAAAACCGTATTTTGATTTTCTATATTATTCAGAAGATTGCAACCAAGATTACATTAAAATTTTGATTTATTCCAACCTATTGGCCAGCAGTGTATATCGAAGAATAAGAACAAAATCAGTGTAATTTGACAGCACTATAAGGCATGTTATACCTGCCCATGTTATTGTCATGATATGTTCTTGTCTATTTATTTAATTTTTATCAAATTGACATTTGTTATTATTTTTGATAATTTTAGGGATTCCTGTAGGTTCAAAGTAAATAAATTTTGATTACTTATTTTAATTTTTATAAATGGCAAGTTGTAATTTATAATTTGTATAATGTACGCCCTTGGATGTTGGTAGGAGTTAAGATATGTTATCTTAGTATTTGGGTTGCTAATTAAAAATTTTGAGTCTCAGTCATAGACTTGGGCTCTATTATTTCCGTAGTTATCTCTTTTATTCGGTCCCATTCTGTCTGTGAAATATTTCTTCTCGTCTTTCCTTCTTCATTCACTTCTTTATTATTATTTTGGTTTTCTTTACGTTGATAAGTTAATTCTTCATTGCTTCTGTGTTGATAATTTCTTAAGTTCTGTGTTTCTTGACCATTATAATTTTTTCTACCCATATAATTATTTACGTAGTATTTGTTGTCATCTCTTTTGTAGTGCTTATTGTCACCTTCTTTGTTTTCTGTTCTGTCTCTGTTGTTTTTATCCTTTCCATATCTATTTGTCTCATAGTTATTTATTATAAATCTATCGTTATTATATTTTGGATCGTCAATGCGTCTTAAATATTGTAGTAGTCTTTCTATTGTGTTTATACCTTGTATTAATATCACGTCACGTATATTGTCATTAAAGTGTCTTGCAAAATGTCGTATTATTTCGCTGTCTGTCATTCTTGGTTCTAAGTGTCTAATTTGACTATATTTGATTAATATATATTTTTCTCTGGATGTGTTCGAGTTTTCCCAATATTTTCCATTGTCTGGTTTTGTCTGGTTTTATTAAAACCATTAAAAATATTTATAAAACGGCATCTACTAAATAATAGTGGCATTAGGTAAGGAAATTATAGCAGGTAAATTTTATTTTTATTTAAATATAAAATATGATGGTATATAAAACAAGGTACGATGATATCGACATTTTTTTAAAAATAATTTTTTTTATTGGAAAAATAGTGTTTTCGAAAGGGTCCCATTTTAGTTTTATTGTCATTGGACCTTGGAATCGGATAACGGGAAACGCACCAGATATATCAGAAGAAATGGCGAATGCGCCGGCCACAGTTCTAATTTATAGATACTTAAATTATTTAAAAAAATATTTTCTATCGTATATCAAATTGTGAAGCTGAAAACCATTCTTGAGTCAACTTTGTTATCATAAAAATCAGTGCAGGCGGAGAGGTGGAGTTAAACCACAACACGCGGGCAGAAGAAATATATATATATAAAGAAGATACTTACCCATTATGTATCTGGACGTATATACAGAAACGAAACATTAAAAGTTGTATAAGTTCTTTCGCCCTTATTGAGCCTCTTCAGAATGATGTACGATTTATTTAATTGGTAGTTTATACTTGAATTTACTATCAATACCTACCATTCTCACAGTGACACTTTTATGGGGCATTAATTTTGACAGAGAACTCACATTCATAGAAAACGACTACATAGTCTACTATTTATAATTGTTCTCCCTGAACATATTAATGATTTTCTAGAATACAATCAATTTATGATACAATTATTGTTATTATTGGAGTCGGTGCCAGCCAAGGTTTACAAACGTAAGGAAGTATCTTAACAAGTTGATTGTATGATGTTGATTGGCTGGCTTAACAAGTTGATTGTATTATAAGTAGTAATAGTAGAATAACGTAATTATTTTTTTACTTTTTAGTGAATTTTTTTAGAATAGATATTATTCAAGTCGGTTTTATTTTTTGTTACAAATATTTTATTTCCTAACAGTTTCTGTGTTTTCCTGCTTTGCATAAAGGAAAACTAACGTCCCATAAAATCCAACGTGATACAGGTTGAAAACAGCTATCCAACGCGTACGTAATTACTTAATGAACTCTATCTTGACGTTTAAAGAGCTCCTTGATGGATCTAACTAAAGCCCTGTCCTACAACCCGGCATGAACACCTGGAAACGGAGACTGTGTAAACGAGATTTTGTCCACTCCGTGAGGATCTAATATACGACGTGCTTTTTAACTCCCTATTAATCTGCAACATCTCAGAGTCTATCCAACTCGTTCACTATTATTAAAGACAATCTTGAAAACAGTTGAATAATAGTTTGAGAAAATATAATGATATTTTCTCAAACAACTCTTATACAGCTATACATTATTATAGTTTATTTTTACACCATAATATCATTAATCAATCAGTCCTGGGCAAAGCGTCATTTTCGATTTTATATGCAAAATTACTTTGATAACTCACAAAATTCCTGCGATGCGACGCAATAATCTAAAAATATTGTTGGGAAAGCAACTGGCCCTCCTTGGCAGACCTTATGTCATCTGCACGTATCTTTATTATCTCATCAGTTGCGTACCTTGTGACAAAAGAAAGTGTGACAAAACTGGCCCTCCTTGGTAGATCTTATGCTATGTTCACGTAGTAAAAGTGATTAAATAAGAAAATAGCAGAAGCTGAGTGATTCGAACTCATAACTTATTGTATAAGTACATGCCATACGCCTTACCTGCTGAGCTACTACCGCTATAGCAAATGCCTGATGAAGTAATTATTTAAATTTTTTATTGAAGTATGCACATAGCGCATAGCTCTGATTGCTGCTAAATTCAGACACGCTAATGTACATTGTGTACCCATACCCATCTAACATTAAGTTTTATTTTGAAATGACAACGATGGTTGAGTTCTCATAAAGAACTCGCAACTTTCGACTTTGCAGCGAACACTGACGAAAATATGTCCGCTGGGACAATTAAAACAAGGCAAAGAGGCAGAGCCAAAAACGTTTAAAAAGAGACGATGTGTAAAATTCCTGGGGTGGTGGAGCCCAAGACTTCTCCTTTACTGATACTAATCAATGATAGGTGAAAGTGTTTTTAAACTGTACACATTTTTTACTAAATTCAAGTATATATCTATCTACTTTGACTACATACTTTATAGATCACGAGGGACGATGATGCATAAGCTAGAAAATATGTTAAGGGACACACATTTACATAAAGTGTCAAATTCCCTTTTTATATCCCTGTTTCATCGTAATTTACCAGAATCTTTATTTCCAACGACAAATGATCCTCAAATATTACATCCTACATGTAAAATAACCGATATATGGCATTATTGACCCCGCAATGTCCTTATATATGAACGATTTGATACGAAATAAAATGGATATTTATGCAGGCTTTCTGTGTAAAAAGGCAGCGCTACACAAAAGGTATATAATAACCTTCGACAATGTTAACAAAACTCCCAAGCGAATTGCACTAGCGGCTATATCATCGTTCTCTTAAATTTCTTTTTTATGCGTTGGAAACATCAGCAGAAAGGCATTTTACTGCCTGAAAACTAGAGCACGAAAAACCGCATTATAAGCATTTGAAGTGGCCGGGAGAACGCTACTTCGACATATCCAGCGCGGGCGGTTACCGCAAATTCTTGATTCATTTTACACGTTGCTGCCTGTCAGCTGGTACTTAATTCTTCTAAAATACAAGTCATAAAATTACCTTTTCCTACAAGAAATATATTGCTGGTTATGGACCTTTTAGGTAAGAACAATTTGAAAGAATATACATTATTTTTCTTCGTATCTGTGACTGATCTACAGTGCGTTAGAAAAGTAACGGATAAATTAAATATTTCTTAAGACTGACGTTTCTATCTAAAATCCTCGAACACCGATTTTTATTTTTAAATCCGCTTATTTTGATGTAATATACAATAAGATGGTGTTCCTGATAACTTTTTTGAATGGCGCAAAAATTATTTTTTTCGTCACATTCTTGTAGACTAGCTGCTTATGAGTTTGGCAATACAGCTCACAAAATCCGAAAGTCAGTTGCAGTGCGACAAAATAATGATCGTATGGTAACTCTAATAGTCAATTCAGTAAACGTTACTTGACTGAAATAACTGAAAGAGTAGGCAGTGTCTACAAAAGCACGTAATTCACAAGTTCTTCCAAAAAATATTAATTTAGTAGACGTTTGGTACTTAATACTTGTAATACTCGTCTTTCGTAAGTACATGGGATGCTTATATTATCGGGTTACATGATACCATTGTTTTAAAAACACTTTCCAGTGTAGTAATATCTGGCGTGGTGGTAGTAAGTAGTAGTAAGCTAACGCACTAAGCGCAAGCTATAAGAAATAATTTCTGAGGACCATGGTAGAGAAACTGCCGCAGGCTGTTCATAATCAGCTCACCGTGCTCACGTTTTTATAGGATTTTTTATTACGACCCTACTTGTTTTTTACAATTAATGTCACCATAGCCACGTTCGGCTGAAAGAAAAACGGTTTCCGTTTTATTGCTTTCCAATTTTAATAACCAAAATGATTCCAGTAGATATATGAAAATGATATAACACGAATGTAAGGATTGACGCAACCTTTATATATTTTTTATATAAAATAATTGCGAATTTTGACATAATAACCGTTGAGTATCACTAATGTATGTATGTATGTATGTATGTATGTATGTGTGTTTGTGTGTGTGTGTGTGTGTGTGTGTGTGTGTGTGTGTGTGTGTGTGTGTGTGTGTGTGTGTGTGTGTGTGTGTGTGTGTGTGTGTGTGTGTGTGTGTGTGTGTGTGTGTGTGTGTATGTGTGTGTGTGTGTGTGTGTGTGTGTGGGCGTGTGCGTGTGCGTGTGCGTGTGCGTGTGCGTGCGCGTGCGCGTGCGTGTGCGTGTGCGTGTGCGTGTGCGTGTGCGTGTGCGTGTGCGTGTGCGTGTGCGTGTGCGTGTGAGTGTGCGTGTGCGTGTGCGTGTGGGTGTGTGTGTGTCTGTATGTATGTATGTATGTATGTATGTATGTATGTATGTATGTATGGATGCATGCATGCATGGATGCATGTATGTATGTATGTATGTATACATACATGTATGCATGCATGCATGCATGTATGTATGTATGTATGTATGTATGTATGTATGTATGTATGTATGTATGTATGTATGCATGCGTGCATGCATGCATGTATGTATGTATGTATGTATGTATGTATGTATGTATGTATGTATGAATCTTTGAGCGAGATTTTGACCCACCTCGTAATGTCATATTAAACTGAAAGTTTGCACCACATATCAGCGACCGATGACATTATAATAATTTGACAACTTTAGAGAGCTATCAGTAAATGGTATGATGTAGTTCAGAGGTGGATGTGTTGCGTATTTTGGAGTGCGTGTGTCGTCTAGGTACGGGGAAGAGGCCTTTTCCAGGGTTGGGAAAAAGGTATATTTTTCTGGTGTTGCGGGCAAACTTTTTTCTACAATTGATGATGATGTAGACAATTTCGTACCTTTTTCAACCACCCAGTAGCGAGGTCTATTCCTCTGTGGTTCCACGTTACTTTGTACGCGGGATTAACTCTTTTTAAAATAAAGCATACATTTTACCAGGCTCTGTATTCATAATTAGGAAGATCTGCTACATTAACTCACGAGGCAACACATTTAGCGGCGCGGCGTACCAAGGAGTAGATATTGGCCCTAGGATAGGGCTGACTTTTGGCTGAGAAATCTTCGATCTCACGGCGCCACTAACAGCTACTTAGCCGAGTATGCGCCGCCAACGTGACGTGGTGTGTTAGGAACAGTTTTTTACAAACCGTTTTTTCAAAACGTCGCTTTCTTGAAAGTGGATTCGATTTGAAAAAGGGGAGAGACGCGAAGATATTTCGGTACGAGGCCAAAAAGTGTCCGGTGCTGTATATGTAATTTAGTTTCTATTAGATATACCCTACAGTCATATCCTACTTAAAGAGAGCCATCTAACCAGAGAAGGTAGGTGAATGTTTGTCGTGTTGGTAATAGTTACTATCAGATATTTTACGGGGCTGTACTGTTTTTTAGATCAGTCGGCCAGATAGGAAATAAAGGATTACATACCCGTAATCAGTACCTGGTGGCCTGTCCGGTAGTCTATCGAAAAGAGAGTATACTCGGCGTAGACTTTGAAATCGGTGCCCTAAGACGCCCTGACGCCCTGTGCCGAACTCAAACGGAAGCCAGTCGTATCCACGGGTCATCAGTCACCAAAAATGTGCTAATGGAGCTCCGCGAGTGACCCGCGGTCGAGCCCAACAAATAAGGTCAGACCCGTCTTTATTTAACTCCAACAATTGTCGTGAGATATGAGCAGCTCCCCCTGTATTTAGAGGCTTAAGAATTATCCGTCAATATCAATAAAATTGTTACTAGAGAATAATAACACTTCGTATTGTAAAGTAGTAGCCATTAAGTACTTAATTATTCAGAAATATCATGTTGCTAAACAAAAACTATGTTAACTTAAAATAGCGCTGTTTCAGGGGTTTAGTTAAATCATGTTTTAGATGTAAAACTAGTGTTAACTAGATCCTACCATTTTTATATTAGACGAATCTACTAGACATGCTATTTTCTAGTTGTTACCTATTATTCAGCTGTCATGATAGTACCATTAAATTTGTTGAATACTATATAGTTAGTCTTTTCTTAACGACGTCGTCCGCTCTATATCACACGAATAGTGTGACGCAAGGTTATCTAATTTCTTGATTTAATGAGAACAAAATTAGGTGGCGCCCATTTAACCTGCAAATTTATTTTCTTAGATAAAAAAATCCTTGCCTAAACCCAGTGTTCGCCGAAATAAATCTGCTGCCACGTTGTTGTACCTTTTTGTTAAAGATAAGGTTACAAAGTCTGAAGGGGAAGGGGTTCTTGTTATCTTTAGTAGTATCTGTGTCTTTGTACCTTTAAGTGAGTGCGTTCTAGTCTTAGTGCTTTATCTAGCGTCGGTTCTTGTTTCATACGTCTTATCCGTGGAATAAGGGCAATAGCATAAATAATATAACCTTCTGCTGATGTAAGCGGTCAAAATATACCTGTTGCTGTCCATTATGATCCCTAAACTATTTTAATATCAATAAGTTTGACTCAAGTTACATAAAAATCCTTGAAGTTCGCTAGATATATCGTCATAAAAAGAGAAATAAAAGGATGATTTGCCTGTAATATTAAATACTTACGCAGCCTCGGCGAATTTGATTGATGTTAAATAAGCAAATATAGAACAAATTAACGAATTAATGAACCTCTTGCTTTGGATAATAATACAGTTCACGTGAACCAGATAATGGGGGTGGATTAAGAACACTTCTTCTTGTGGAATAATTTAATAAATTCATTAAATTTAGCCATTTACTTAACAAATTTTCAATTATTTTGTTTGCTCGATAAGTTTGCCAAATCCCTTCAACAATATTATTTTACCCAATCATTAATGTTGTATTTCACCAATCATAGATATGACGATATATCGAATACTATTAAGATGATACAAAATGAAACCTAATAATATGTAAATTTCTCTTGAATTATATTATTAACTCTTATTAAGTATTTTATTATGCAATTAATTTTACGTATGTTTATCTTGAACGAAGCCAGCTAACAAATTTAGTATAAGAACGGGAAAGGTATTTTATAAATCTAAATATTTTAAATATTTTACTCTGTAAATACCAATGGTAATTGACAGACATTGCTGTATATCCTGTAACAAGGCATTTTAAGTAGCTTGTTTCACATTTTTTGGCGCCACCACTTCTTAAACGCATCGTATTTACTGGTCATATTATTTTTACGATTTCGCTGGTAATAATTTTTCACCTACTTCGGCTGCCCTTTAATCATTATTAGATACACTTTCTTCCCTTATAATCGAGCTCATGACTAGCAATGACAATGTCTCCAAATTAATCTTGTCACCACGCTATATTACTATGGTAACTTGTCAAGCACTGACTCCCATTATTTTCTGTATGGTGACACTTCGAAAGAATGCGGCCGCATTGGCGTGTACCTCGCTTTTAGTAGTGGTGTCAAAAAAAATGTGTTAGGCAGAACCCCTTGAAATAAAACTTTAATGAAAGATTTTAACGTATATAGTAAAAAAAAAAAGTTAAAAAAAAGTTACAATTAAAAAAAAACTTAAAGTTACTATTAAAAAAGTTACAATGAGCGAGTTACGCGTCATGGTTTTTTATTGCAAAATGATATTGAAAACGGTACTTTCTTCACCTTTATCAATAATGGAAGAAATAATTATTTTAGAGACAAAAATTTCGAACAAAAGCTGTTCAGTAGACGATTTTACGTGAGGCATTTAAAAATATCACAAACATTTGTTAGATCCGATATTTGGTGCCAAATTTAAATAAGGTGAAAAATAAAAATACGATAAAATATAGGAAACTTTTGTCTCAATTCGTTGAAATTGAAGTATAACATAGCCATTATTATGCTTAACAAAATGCGCTGCGTCCGATTAAAAAATTTTCATCTGGCGACCTATTGCACAATTGTTAAGTTAAAGTTTCGGAATGCTCCTCAGCCTGTCAATTTCAATTTCGCTTCAATTTAAGTACGAATAATAACCTATATACATTGTGACTGAAGTAGTAGTTTTAAATCCCTTAGGAAAATTATAAACTTTACCTTCGGGATTATTAAAAGTACTACTTCAGTCCCTCGATATATAATATACACTTATGTACAATATTGTCCGCCTGAATGGGTGCCGTATGGATAAAAATACTATCGTAAATTTGATAAATGATTTGAACGTCTTTAAGCAAAAACAGATGAAGACTGAGTGCTCGCTGGGGTGCATATCTTATTTTCGGGATAAAAACACTGGCTGTTACGGGGGACATTCCTTTCAGATAAATTTTAAAATGTAATTTTGTTCTAAACGACTAGGTACTTAACAGGCTAATTTCTTAACAACTTTTGTTATTATCAATTACAATTAATCATTGCATTATTGTCTCATTTTAACGTTTATTTTTTCTTTTGTGAAAAGTTTAGAGAAATATTTAACAACACAAAAAAATATCGAGGTAGAAAGTGTCGAGAATATTGCAACCAACTGCTCAATGATTAAATATTTATATTGCTTATTATTTTCGGAAATTGTACTATAATTATAAATTATAAGATCGCATACAATAAATGAAATCTCAATATTGGATCGGATTTTTTGAAATATTTCAAATGTCAAATGTCAACGGTATCAATAAGCAGTAACGAATTTCTCTCTCTAGTACAAGTCTCTATTTAACTTTATGTACATTGTACAGGTTGAATAAAACAGATTTTACAGTTTACAAAACCTAAGGAAACCGTTTATGCAATGTGCGAATCACACGTTGTATAAAATAGAATTTCGACTTAGGTATTTTGATTTATGGTAAGCGCATTCTTAACCAATAATTCAAAGAGGATTTATTTGAAAAGGGTTTTTGTTCTGCTCGCGCGAACTATGTGGCTGATTTCATCTGCGTTATAATATGCCTGCTCGACTTTCAGATAAATAT
This sequence comes from Tetropium fuscum, assembly GCA_964058915.1. Classification (NCBI taxonomy): domain Eukaryota; kingdom Metazoa; phylum Arthropoda; class Insecta; order Coleoptera; family Cerambycidae; genus Tetropium; species Tetropium fuscum. Next base: position 1,017,938 of record CAXKVY010018455.1, on the reverse strand, counting down.
ACTATGTAATCTTATAAAAGATGGCTTATTTCCTAATGCTTAATAGATATTAAATACATTACGCTTGAACATCTGTAATTCTAAGACTCTAAAACTAAAAAAAGATAGGTAAAAAATGATGGTACAAAAATGTAGCTTTTTCCTAAAATTTTCGTTAAAATTTTGTATTTTTGTTTATTTCTGTAGGATAAAAGTTAACGGAGATATAACGGTATATGATCTTATAGCTCTTGAAATTACCTGTAAAATGGTTTGCACGAATGGACTACAACGAATGGACGTTGTAGCTTCAAAATTAAAAGTTATGGTAAGAGAAAACAATCACATTTTTCGTACTATTTTAGATACTGCATAGTTTTGTACGGACTTGCTAAAGACATACAACTAATTAAATTGAGTCGTGTCGAAGACTTATCAGCATATCTCCAGAAACTACGCAATGAATAATTTATTAAGACTACCACAAAAAACAGCTCGGTAAAGTTGTCCACTCTGGCTCCAACAGTTGCAGCCCTGAATGAAACCATTCAAAAGGTTTATTTACAAATCCAAATCAGCAATAAAAATAAATGTCCGATTAATTGGAGGTGGATGAATACTGAGGGATCCTTACATCCAATCGAAAAAATTCAAGTACTCTTGCACCAGAAGAGTTTCTTAAAATGATATAACATTTCGGTGATTATTTTCATCGAATTGTCCATCGAAAATATAGATTTATTAATTCTATGGACTGCACTTTCTCAATCCGCGAATGCTTACTGAAGCCGGGCAAAGGCAAAGTTCCACAACAGATCTACTCACCTTCTGGTCTTGAAGAAAACAGCGGTTAAAAATATACTATTTTTATACGCTTTCAGCGACTGCTTTCAGATTTGCTTGCCCTAGCTCAGCTGTTTCAGACTCCAAATACAGATGCAAAAGCTATCGCAAAAGCAGGGAATCAATTTTTACTTCGTTTGTATGGTTGCAAGGATGAAAACATGACTTCAAACGGCTTTAGACATTAGTATTTCATTAGGACTGCTTACAACAGTAAACACAACATAGCCTCTTTGACTCCCCATCTGAAACTGGTGAGCAACACTCATTCAGGATGTACCACCAAGTCCAACTTTGGCAAGGAAATGTCATGGAACCTCTAAACCTCCCGCTCCACCAAAGCTTATCTCCTGTAGGTGTTAAAAAGGCTGCCCTGGCGCGTGTTGGTGCAAGAAAAAACGGGTTGAAATGTTCATTATTGAGTGTAATAATTAATGCTATACTAGCCCTAAAGATATCGTCGAGGATTTGGATGAAGAGGATCCACAAGCAGTGGAACTCGAATTGTTATTTGAAAAGGTTGATCAAGCTTATGAGATTATTTTTGAAAAAATATAAAAATCCGATGGCCCAGAGTCCGAAAACACGAAAGAATTATCAGATTAGTTGTTTCTTAACTTCGTCTTTTGTTTTCCTTCCTACAATGGATCAACTAATCTACTTTAAAAACGACACTGAACCAAATTATATATTTTTGCCAACGAACTTAATTTTCAACTTGACTGACAACAGTTTCTTTGTTTCAGTCTTGTATGAAACCCACGTAGTAACAGATGACGGATCTGATAGTAGTGGCCAAAGTGACATAGATAAACCTGAGCCCTCAGCTGCATTTAAGCGGAATAATTTAAATTTATCGCTCAGATATGTACTTATTTATTTTCTTTTGTCACAATTTTCATTAGTTATAAAAGTATATTTTTTAAATATGTTGATGTGTTCTTAATTTTCAACTTACCTGAAAATAGATGGAGAGGTTGGGGTTGAGGATGACGGTTCTTTCAGATGTTGAAAAATAAGAAAGATTAAAGAAGGAAGTGGTTAGAACAAAAGATAAAGGGGTGAAGGGAGAGCAAACGTGCACGATATAACGCCCTACCCTTAATTTGGTTTTACCTTAATTAGTGGCCTCTCATCCAGGAGCCGTTTACTTTTGGTTTTTTTAAATTTTCCCTATCGGCTGCTTAGATTTTACGGGGGTCGTGGGTATGTAATCAGATGGTAAATTAGAGGCTCTCGTAGTACTTAAATTACCCTTAGTATGTATCACTGTTTAGATAGATAAGTCACAGATAGACAGTTATTGAATTTATGTCTACTTTTAATTTATATTTTACAAACAAAATACTTTGGACGCCAGGTCAGCAGTACTGAAATAGTACAGTAGACCGCAGAAATGTAAAACAATAATTATCAGCTGTACCTTCTGTTAATCAGATCTTCACTTAATTAAATAAAACAGATGTCTTATAAAAATAATATATTACAATAAATAGTTAAAGACCTGGGGTATAGGTTCAAAATGAGATTAATGCTATATTAAAAAATTACAGATGAACCTGGGGGGCTCAATAATCACAGTAAAGCTAAAAAATATAATATGTAGCCTGAAGGGCTCTAAATTAAAACAATAAAATTGAAGCAAAAACTATTGACCCTAATCTAAGCTGGGAAATCCAACATTTACAAATAAATTATTTGATAAACCTTGGTAAAAGATGCAAACAATATGTTACTATAAGACCTGGCAATTCCTGTAATTTAAGACACAATTTATTATACCTAGTCCTGGTAGGGTTTTGGAGATCCCCTTGTGGAAATTGGACGTGGCCCAGGATCCTATGGTGCTGCTATCTCAGCAATAGCGACGATCTAGCAGAATTGGAATTTATCCCAAAGTTACAGCGGTGAAGTGGAGGAGAGATCTTCCAGTCCAGTTTTCGCAAAATGAAGCAATGTTCTGCAGAGCTTGGTTACAGGAGGAATTGCTTCTCGTTCGTCTCGTCAATAGAAGAAAAATTTACCAGTATCAAGTTTATCTTTACAATACAATTTGAAAGTAACCGAATATGTCTGAATTTCCAAGCTTGACTGAGAAATCAGGAGTAAAATTTCAAATTTACGAAAAATTAAACAGTTAATTAAATTAATTTAATAGAACTAAATTAATAAAAAGTGATCTGAGTTTTAATTAGATCCTAAAACCAAAAATAGGAAAATATTGAACCCACAGGTGAATGGGTACTTAATTATTCGAATAATTAAGTTAATTGGTAAGTTATTTATTTAATGACGTATATCAAATCGTATATCGGAGAAACACCCCTCAAAGTCACCGAAAAACCCTTTTTTTCAATTGTTTCAACAATAATTAAAAAGAATACACTAAAAAATGTTGAAATCGGATGACGTTCAAAACTTATACACTGTCCTAAGTACAAATAATAGTGTGTATCAATGCCATCCGATTTTGATTAAATTAACCCCTTATTTAGCCACCCTCCGAACCTCATTAAAATTATAATAATGCCAAAATTGTTGTAAATTCTTTTCAATGAATATTTACCGACTGTTATATCGATGGCACTTGGGAATTATTGAAAGATAAAGTAGAAGGTGGTATAATTTTTTTTTAATAAAACATCTTTTCCTATCGGCTGTATCCAGCCGTCCTTACCCAACTTTCATAAATTAACATAAGTAGTGATTTAGAAATTACCCGTAATGAGTACATAAAATATATTGGTATTTACATTGACAAAAACCTAAAATAGGACAAACAATCACTTTATGTTACGAAAAAGATTCAAATTTTTAAATGTTTAAATGAAAATCTTATATCATTCTTTGATCGATGGAATTGGGCAAAAAAACATTTTAAAAATTATCCACATGAAAAAAATTAAGTTACTGATCAGATCTTCTATACAATCAGTCATAAGTTCAGAGTCTGAATTCAGAGATCAGAGTCTGAATTAAGATATTAATATCTGAAATCAGAGATTAACGTCTAAATTCAGAGATTAAAGTCTGAAATCAGAGTTTAATGTCTGAATTCAGAGATTAAAGTCTGAGTAAAAAAAAATTACAGACATGGCCCTTCTAGGACTTTGTACGATTCTGTAGCAGCAATAGTTCCATATTTTGTAGTTATTTTGAAGGAGAGGTTACCGTTTCAGCACTAACGCAATTACTAGATAAACCATCATGTATAAATTATGGTCTGGAAGCCATCATCGACGAATAACGGGATAAAATAGTAAACGAAAATTACGGATAATAGTTAACACCAACAGACAGCTCTATCCGTGACTTATTTTTTCACTTCTGTATTTTCCAGGGTCTCACTACATCCACTCCAAATATATATTTAGAGGATTTTCGGTTCATTGCATTCAATCTCTTATCGTTACGCTCAGACCTATCGAGACCCAGCCATGTTGCCTTTAAATATTTTTTCAAGCGTTTTAAACCCGTCCTTTAGCGAAAATACAGTTATATGTAGGGCTCGATGTGGCACTGTTTCGGTTTCAAACGGAATTGTTCAAACTCATATAAAATTTCTGTTGAATTTATGGGCACTTATTCTTGATTTCGTTTTAGTGCTTTGTTGCCGGATAATATTCGCGTCTGGTCAATTCTAAAGCTGCGGTTGGGATAGTTATTGTTCAAGGGATAATAATATTCTGGTTTGCAGATATGGTATGTATGATATAGGTGATTTCTTAAACATTTTATTTACCTATGCTTCCGCAATAGATAAACACAGAAATAAGACAAACGCAAACTGCCAACAACCGTTGATTTCCTTCAGAGAATGAACTCGAAATTAATATAGAAATTAATATAATGAATCACAGCTGATGTAAAGTAACATAGTACTATGTAATTTTCTCACTCAACGTCAACTGACAATTACCAGCTACGTAGCTACCACGGTACGGCACGGTACGGTTATACCAGATTGTTGCAAAAACATTTAAGATGGCATCAAATAGGTCGCCACGCCTACCTTTTCTCTGAATAAAATTCAGTCAAAAATAAGTAATAATTTCAAGTAAAATTATTTAATCAGTTTAAGTAGTTAAAAGTTATATAAAATTGGACTGCATGTGTTTCCATACCTAGCTTGTTATAATAATATTTTAAAATTAAGTGATATTGGATGTAAATTTGGATGGAATTTTTTTGGTAAGGAAACAGTGAATTAAAATAGGCAGTTTCCAAGAAAGTTCACTCCCAGGTTTAATCCTCGTTTCATTAAGAATTTCAGTCGGTTAAATAACAAGTGCGTGAAATCAACAAAAATTAAATTAGTGCTATGGGAAATAGTGTCCAGATCCAGCAGAAATTACGATAATTGTAGATTCCAGTAACCAACATTCCAACCCAGCTTCCTTAAAGTGCCGCTAGAAGTGATTTTGAATAAATTAATGTCTAATTCCATGATAACAATTCTTTTTTTTCTTTGATTCTAAAATAATTTTAAAACCTATATGCCACATGTATTACATTTTATAGTATAAATTTGAGAAAGGTAATATCACACAATAGCAATAGTTGATTTTCCAGTTTCACTTAAGATACTCAAATTTCAATAAAACAAAATCAAATGATTCAGCTTATTTTGAACCTCCTCTAAGGTGAGGTGATTTTCATGCTCTAATATTATATATATATATATATATATATATATATATATATATATATATATATATATATATATATATATATATATATATATATATATATATATATATATATATATATATATATATATATATATATATATATATTTATATTTATATATTTTTTTTTTTTGTGAAAAGTAATCTTGGGTTTGTAGCATTTCATTACATAGAGAAATAAGCAAATAGACGAATAACAAGGAAACATATACACTTACCAGTGCTATATCTGGACATACATACGGAAACGAACCACTTAGAAGTTGTACAAATTCTTTCACCTTTATTGAGGATCTTCAGAGCAGTGTACGATTTGCTTCATTGATCATTTATACTTGAATTTAAAATATTAATACTCCAACACTTGCAGTGACGTTTTATGACATTAGTTTCTGACGGAACTCAAATTCTTAGAATACTATTTATATTTGTTCTATTTGAACATATTATATATAAAAGCATTAGGCATACAGTTATCCAGAAGATGTTAAACTTTAAAATGCATAAAATCTTGTGGAACCTATTGCAAAACAACTACGTCCTGCAACTATATGCTAGAGAATATTGAATTACATATGCAATAGAGTTCTGAAACATTCAAAGAGGGAGTGATACAGAAATTGCTTGCTTACTCAAAACTAAAATCATTTGTTGGTCTTATGGATTAATTGTTTTTTCGAAAATTCTAAAAAAATCCAATTTTCACCCTGGATATATTTATTAGCTTTGAAATTCTTTGCTATTCATATTTGTTTTGTGAAAAGTAATCTTGGGTTTGTAGCATTTCATTACATAGAAAAATAAGCAAATAGACGAATAAGAAGGAAAGATACACTTACCAGTGTTATATCTGGACATACATACGGAATAGTGGTTCGTACTATGCACACGGAAACGAACCACTTAGAAGTTGTACAAATTCTTTCACCTTTATTGAGGATCTTCAGAGCAGTGCACGATTTGTTTCATTGATCATTTATACTTGAATTTAAAATATTAATACTCCAACACTTGCAGTGACGTTTTATGCCCGAACCCAAGATTACTTTTCACAAAACAAATATGAATAGCAAAGAATTTCAAAGCTAATTTATATATATATATATATATATATATATATATATATATATATATATATATATATATATATATATATATATAATCCAGATAATTAAAAATCATTGTTTGGAAGGACTGGCGCCCATTGAAATGAAAATCTCCAAGGACTATCTAAGGACTAAACTAAGGAAATAAATAAACAGTAAGTATCTACAAACCAAACAACCAACACCAATTATATCACTTAAATTAAATTTATTTTGAAATCTTAAATACTAATATCTTAAATACTATATATATATATATATATATATATATATATATATATATATATATATATATATATATATATATATATATATATATATATATATATATATATAGGGAAAGGGAAATATTAGTCGTTATTGCGTCTCAATATTAGCTCCGGTTTTTTGCCATTTGCCTGTTTTGGAAATCCCCTCCGCGCGCCTTTGGCTAAATTACCTGGGGCTGCTGCTCAGCCACGATCTGATCATCGAAATGTAAATAGCAGAGTAGTATAAACATCTAGTCTCCTCTAAGTACACAGAAGCAGTGCCTTCGTGCCCCCGAAAGATGGTCGAAATCCTTGTCAATATTTATTCTGCTTAGCAAAGACAAACCGTACTTTAAATTCGCGCAAACCGATCGGGTCCTCTGCTCTGATCATCAGCGCAAAAAATACACAATTATCCGTTTGCTCTTTATTGGTTTCAAACAATACACAACAAAGTAGAAAGGGTGAAATAATAAAAGTGGGGAGTGGGGAATTAGTGCGCTTTTCTCCCTGAAAGGAAACTCGTGAATTGAGAGTAAAAACAATTAGTTCCATCTCAAGCCGATCGATTCTCTCCCAGTGTCCTGTCGGGCTTCCTTAATTTAAAAGAAAAGCAGTTACGTATACGCTTCCGGGTATTGTATTCCTGAACTATAGAAAATCCGCAAAATAAACAGAAAACATTTCTCGCCACCTTTTCGATTGAACTGAGAAAAGAACTGTCAGGGGTTCCGAGACATATATACTCACGTTAAATTGTAAAAAAAATCGTGGAAGAATGTTTTTAGAAAATTAAAATTTAACCTTGCACTGGAAGGCAAATATTTTGCTTACATATTAGTTTTCTTTAAAAAGTTGTTGGGTTCATATCTGTAGGTACTCGCATAGCACAATGCATGTCGGCACAATAGATTCTGTTATGTTCCATTAATATTTGTTATTATAGGAAATCGTAAAGACGCCAGAACGCCACACGTGTATGTCAGATATCTGCGATCTGTCTGAAAAAATATGACCTCGCGTTATTGCCAATATAATAATTATTTTATTTGCTTACATTTACCTACAAACAAGTGGGTTCTCATACGCGATAAGGATATATTTTATATTTGAGTTGTGTTTGTGTTATAGTAGTGTAGGTACATTTAGAATTAAATGAAAACATGAAATTACACAGAAATGTTATTGTATATGTTATAGTGTGTAGTGTATTAGACATAAGGTACGAACTGTATATTATATTCACTTCGCTGTACATAATTTAAATCTTGTTTCAAAGGATTCAGTACCAAATATTGCTGAACCTATTCTGCCGTCATAAGTAAAAGTGCAGTATCTACAAAAAAATTAAATTTGGGGTTATGTGCTTATAAGGTCAATACATGACCAATAAAGCGATTTTTGATGTTAAAACACAGCATTTATCTGAATTAATCCAAATAAACCACAATTTTAAACCACAGTATCTGCAAAACATGAAGCTTTTTGAAGTTAGAATGCAGTATCTACGTATAATAAACTAAAATGCAGTATAGATATTGCGTTCTTGCCTCGAATATGTATATACTGTATTTTAACTTCAAAATGCCGTGATCTGGTATACAGATACTTTGCTTTCCCGCTAATAAACTGATGTAATAGGTAACTGATGTTTTAACCGACAAAATTCTTCACACTTCAAATTCAGTCTTATAAATTATTTTGTACGCTACCGACAATATTAATTCATAAGGCAAGTCGTCTGCGAAATATTAATTTTGTTTGACAAATCTGCTTGTTTGGACCAGGGTTTTAGTTCGTGTTACGAAGTGTTATAAATGGTAAGTAGATTATGATTCTATGACATATTATTCTCTAACATATTATTTATAATATATTTTATATATATATATTTTCTATTCTGCTCAAAAATGAAGTAAAAGTCGAAGAAGTGACAATAATAAAAGTATAAAACCTCCTTTGAGGGAGAAATCTGCGAATTACAATTTCTCAAAAAAAGTCTGTAAAAACCATTTACCATATTCCAGATGCGTCGCAGAAGCCAATTGGAATTGACCAAGGTATTAAGTCGGACTTATTGAAAAACGTCCTACCATTAATGCCAAAAAATCGACCTTCCCGTGATATAAACAGATTTTCTATAGATGAATTTATTATTGTATTGTTCTTTATTCGTCCATTTGGATTTTATTTCTTGTTTTCCATGTTCCACTTTTCCATATTTTTCTTATGTTTATATTTAATAGAATAAAAAAATAGAAATAATGGTTTGGCGTTTTCCTTAAAAAAAAACATTTTTTATATATAATTGGTAGTATTTATTTCGAAAAAGTATCCTTTTGTATCGCAAGTTGTTACATACTGCATATTAGTTTATGGTAATATATGGTTCTGTTTGAGGATAGAATGCAGTATAATCATAATTTGCTAGATACTGCGTTTTAATTTCAATATTTGCACTTTTTCTTAAAACTATTTTAAAGTATCTGATTTTTTTTATGAAAAAACAAAATAATATCAAAACATTCCTAGTTTTATTGGAAAAAATGGAAAATTTTACTATTAATCAAAAAGCTACATTTTAATATAATCAAAGATATTGTACGAAAACTTGACGCTACATCATTTTCCTTTCTCCTGAACAATTTGCAATTATGTAGTTACTGCACTTTTACTTATGACGGCAGTATTACGCAACCCTATGGTGGATGACATAACCGCGAATATAATGTGCTTCGAGGATTATAGTGGCGTGACGGGCATTGCTATAAACGCCTAGACGCGTTAGAAGAGTGTAGAAATATCGAGAACCGAAGGCTAGCTCTATATAAACGGTTATCAGTGGCGAAGTGTTTCGCAGTAATTTGTGCGTAGGATGAACACACGTGATATATTCGTATTAGAAGTGGGATTAGACTGCCATATGATTTGGTGTTTGCCACACATGTAGAAGAGAATCATTTGCAGTTGAGGATTATGCAGAACAACTGGCCGACTAAAAAATATTAACGAATAATATTTTTCTTGGTATTTTATCCCGTTTTGTTCTTTTATACTTAAATGAACATTTAATTGTTGCTTGTCGTATTATAAGAGCATTTAACTTCGAATTGGCAGAAGTAGTTACACCCTAGGATTCTAGGTGACATCCACATTCTTCAGGGGATCTCCAGAGTCTACCAGAAAAGGTATACCTTGTATATTTTTATTACTCCACAGGAATTACCAGGTCTTATGTAAATTTTCAGTATTATCAGTTTTACCAAGGTTTACTAGTTATTTTATTGCACATGTCCAAATTTTCAGCTTGATTTAGTGTCAAGAGTAATTATTTATTTAATTTTCATTGTATTAACTTAGAGCCAGCCCTTCAGGCTACGTTTTATATTCAAATTTTACTGGCATTTTAGTGTGAATTTGAAAGCCCTTCAGGCTTATTTATTGTAAATTGTAACTAATTTTAAGTCACATGTAAACCATCCATTGTAAACTTCATTAATTGTCAACATATTGTATATAAGAAAATATATCTCTTTTATCCTACTAAGTGACTCACAGAAGTGGTAACTGATAATCATTGTCTTAACATTTCTGCGGTACGGCAGTACTACTCTAGTACTACTCTAGCTCTAACCTGGCAACTAAATATTTATTTTTAAATATAAATTAAAAGTATAAAGTAAAAGAGATAATTCAAGTCCGTACTTGTAGAGCTGTGACTTCTCTATCTAAGGTGATACCATTAGGTACCCAGTTAGTATATATATATATACATATATATTATATATATATATATATATATATATATATATATATATATATATATATATATATATATATATATATATATATATATATATGCTAACTGGGTACCTAAGCGCTATGAGAGCCATCTAATCACTTACGAACTCCGGAAAAATCTGAGCAGCCGATAGGCAAAATAAAAAATCCATAAATATACATCTGCTGGATGACCATTAATTCAGGTAAAATAAAGGAAGAGGTGTTATATAACTTTAATATATGAAGGACCCGGGATGATTCTTTAGTTTATCATTAAATTATCATCAGAATATGCATATGATATTACCCTCCAAAAGGCATACTGGGTAAATTCACGTCTCAAAATCTGGTGACCTCACGGTCTATTTGTTGCATGGCCAGTTTCAAATATTGAACATATATTGTCGATCCGGGTACAAAATATCATGTGTAGCTAATAAATATTTAAATAAATATTATTTATTCCCAGAGGATACTAGAGATAAATAAGGTCTCCATAATATACACTTCTAACTAAGGATGTTATACAAAGTTACTAAAGCAATAAAGATACGCAATAAAAATGCTACTCAGGTAGTCTCCTTGAAGCTGTTTCTTTATATTTAAGTCCTGGATGATAAAAGGCCGAGAACGAGCTGCTGATAGAGAACGTGAAGCACTCATAAAGTACGAGCGTTTCGAGAGACACTAAATTAGAATCAATACATGTGGACTTTAGATTTATATGGCTTTAATATCTGCTTCGGCCGTTCAGAGCACCTCACACGTTCTCTATTCGAATGAAAACTGGGTAACGGTTTTCTGCGACGGAAATTGGGGCATAGGGTGACCTTGAGACATAGCACAATTACTTATGGCTAAGTCTTCGTTACGTATGTATGTATAATTTGTACAAACATATTATAAAATAAAATCCGGAGAATTTTAACTTTCTTTTTCATAAAATAATTACTAATTATTCATTATTAACTATTATTAGTTGTGGATATAAAAACGATGAAACACTTGTCGATGTGGCAACAAATATTTGCATCAGTACTAAGTAATCGACACACTTACATCATATCATAATAAAAATAGAGAATAAAATAAATATTGTTAGATACACCTAACTCTCTTTCTACATAAAATTCTAGCTAATAAGGATGCATATTTTGTCATTACTTGTTTTCCTAAAATAAGTTACTTTTCAGTTTCTCGTTGTGGCATTTAACTATTTAAAAAACACGTTGTCATACATTTTATGCTTTCTTTTTATATGTATTCTAGAGAAGACAGATGCCAATCTGTGTGTCTCTCGTTACATTCGATATATCTTTTGTTTTGTTATTAATTAAGTTTCAACCAATTGCCTACACACTCTTACATCCTACACCTTCATATAATAATCATCATTATTGTTATTTACAGTGCCTTCTATTACTCTCTATCACTCTTTACATTGTGTTCTCTTATTTTTTTTGCCTTAAAGAGTCCTTTATTGTCATTCAAACACAAACATAAATGATTTTATTGATTTATTTGAGGACACTTTATCAGATTTGTTACCAACTTGCAATAACATCTTTTGTATGGGTGACATTAATATTGATAAAAATCAAGGTTTGGAAAATTGTAAAACTATATAATTATCCCAAAAAAATATTTTGCAACATTGTCTGCAATTGCCTGCAAAAAAAATCCACTTGTAATAAAAACATTTAGATATTTTAAACATTTTGATTACGTACATTTCAATAACGATCTTTAGTCACTCCCTTTGTAAAATATGTTTTTTTTCACAAAATAGCTACCACAAAAATACCATTTTTACGCATTTTTTTTCACATACTTAATTAATTGCTGGAAATAAAATCCATTTATTATTATTATTATCATCCGATTGATTTCTTGATTCAGGATTGATAAATGGTCCGATATTTGGGATTAATTATGTTATAATTCTTCACCTGTATTAAATCTGGTATTGGTGACCTCAAGATTCAAGGTGCAGTCGAAAGAGCTTGGTTACCGAAGGATAGAACCGCAAACAGGTCACCGGAGCAGTCTTCCCCCACATCGACAAAGTTTTCGACAGAATGTTGCATGATGAAGTTGATTGAATACTATCTGCGAGAGCGGACTGTCTAACCCAAAGTTGGGTGGATGCGCAAGCATCGACTCTGGACCTTGACGTAAAATACTACATCGATGCCGCAATGAGGAAAGCAAAGCTACTGCTCCTTGGTCTACCCGAGGCTGGCGAAATATACAGCATTTTTCAGAATATCTTCATCATCCATACTATCCTACGTGACGTTCCACCTGATCTACTGTCCACAGCCACGGGACACACCGAAGATGTACGACAAGAGGATCCAAGCAGTGGAAGACATCACTCTTCCAACTGTATGAACCCAGAGGACGACGGGAATCCACAAATTGCCCACGGAATCCACTTCAGAAAAGCCTATATCATACAAGATCCGAAGTTGCAGACATGGATAATGGTAAGGACATAAGGACACAGGATAGCAAGAGTCCCTTATCTACTCGGTCAGTTGAGAATAGTACACTTGGTGCACATCGTTTTTCTCAACACCCTAAAATCACCATATGTGCTTAATTAATATTTACTGTTATTAATTAAAACCGGTCAGTCAAATTGTTAGTTTGTCAGAAAGTCTAAATATTTTGACTAAAATTATGCTCAAGCTTTTAAATGGATTAGCTTAAATTACCCAAGCGCAACCTCTAGAGTTTTACGTCTAGAGACCTCGTACCAATAATAAATCACAAATACACGAAGTACAATAAAATATGTTTTATAATTTCAGCTTTGCTGTGGCTTTTCTTTTCCCGGCGATAAAAACCAGATCACTCTTCGCAGTTATTTACAGTAAAACGGGGGTTTTATTTGTCGAGAATTCACCTGAGTGTGAAGGAGACGTGAGAGATTTTATTCTTATTCTACGACACTTCTGCCACAATTCCGTATCTAACAATAATTTACCGCACTGAAATATTGATCTCGTTGGACCTCCTGCAATAACCGACCGGCCATCGAATTTAAAAAAAATAGGAATGCGTTGTTGGACTTCAGCACGTTGAAAATTGTTAGACTAGTACTGGATGAATTAAAAATGTATTTTATTGGGTGAAATTGCTTGAACGAAATCGTGAAATTACCTCTACCCTAAGTTTTGAACACAATATTTTGTGCAAGGCCGCGATGTTTTCCATTTTTTTACACCCGTTTTTTTTCGAAAACTGCCGTCTTGAACTTTCGATCTTGTCCAAATCGGCAGTAAACAACGGGAAATAATCAGTAAAATAATCCTTTGTTTTACGATTTTTTCAAGTAGGCGGACTGTCAGATAAACGTCAAATTAACACATCAAAAGCTATGCAGTATTTGTGGCATACATTTGTCTCTTTAAAAAATTATTTTTTCAAATTTCCTCAGAATCAGCTAGCAGCCCTCTGCTCCTGGTAATTTTGAATATGTTAATAAAACAATCTGCTGTTGGTAATACTCTGGACGCAAAATATAATATATTCGGTATATTCGGCCAAATTTAAAATGGTGAATGTTCTTTGTGTGTGTGAGTTTTTGATTCCTGGATTTTCACTTGCAATGCTACTAGAGGTCAAATTATATCCGTAAAATTTTTAGAGCTGACGAATATTTTGAAAATTCCATTTTATTGTTTAACATGATAATATAATGTTGATGTGAAATTTTTATAATAATTATTGATTCCTTCTCATCAATATCATCAATTGTTACATTCAATAATTCGCTTCTTCTACATACCCCATTAATGCCCAAATTAATTAATAGTTATTGTAAATTACAAAATGTTCTCTTTATATTTTTAGTAATTTTTGGATACAGTTATCGAAAAATAAAATTTGGATACTCATGAAATTAAATACTATTAAATGCTTAATTCTCTTAACAACATGTTTGTTACGTTAAAGACCGCGTGTTGTATCCATATTTGCATGTGTGTAATACTTCAGCATCTATTTAATTTGTTGTGTTTACTTTATTAAGCTATGTGTGCCCAGGCAACAAGAGGCAAAGAAAAAGAGAAAAAACCCGCGGCCTGTAACGTAATCTCGCAAGCTCGACGGTGTTCCTATTAGCACGAGAAGCACATTGTTGTTCTTTATGTGTAGAGCTTTGTATGTTTTCGAATAGAATATATTATTGTGGCGTCCATTTCCACCTCAGTTTACGATATCATATCGATGTTTTATTTCATGACCTATGCACCGATCGCCCTATCTCTTTAAGGTCATGTTATATTAGTGGCTTACTGCGATATATACGTTTGGCAATTAATTTAATATATATATATATATATATATATATATATATATATATATATATATATATATATATATATATATATATATATATATATATATATATATTTTTTGTGAAAAGTAATCTTGGGTTTGTAGCATTTCATTACATAGAAATAAGCAACTAGACGAATAAGAAAGAAAACACACTTACCAGTACTATATCTGGACACACATACGGAAATGAATCACTATGCATATGAAAACGAACCACTTAGAAGTTGTACAAGTTCTTTCACCTTTCTTGAGGATCTTCAGAGCAGTATACGATTTATTTCATTGATCATTCATACTTGAATTTAAATTACCAATACACCAACACTTGCAGTGACGTTTTATGACATTAGTTTTTGACGGAACTCATTCTTAGATTACACAAACCTAGTCTACTATTTATATTTGTTCTATTTGAACATATTATATATAAAAGCATTAGGCATACAGTTATCCAGAAGATGTTAAACTTTAAAATGCATAAAATCTTGTTGAACCTATTGAAAAACAACTACTTTTTCCAACTATATGCGGGAAAATATTGAATTATATATACAATAGAGTTCTGAAGCATTCAAAGAGGGAGTGATACAGAAATTGCTTGCTTAGTCAAAACTAAAATCATTTGTTGGTTGTATGTATTAATTGTTTCTTCGAAAATTCTCGAAAAAAATCCAATTTTCACCCTGGATATATTTATTAGCTTTGAAATTCTTTGCTATTCATATTTATTTTGTGAAAAGTAATCTTGGGTTTGTAGCATTTCATTACATAGAAATAAGCAACTAGACGAATAAGAAAGAAAACACACTTACCAGTACTATATCTGGACACACATACGGAAATGAATCACTATGCATATGAAAACGAACCACTTAGAAGTTGTACAAGTTCTTTCACCTTTCTTGAGGATCTTCAGAGCAGTATACGATTTATTTCATTGATCATTCATACTTGAATTTAAATTACCAATACACCAACACTTGCAGTGACGTTTTATGACATTAGTTTTTGACGGAACTCATTCTTAGATTACACAAACCTAGTCTACTATTTATATTTGTTCTATTTGAACATATTATATATAAAAGCATTAGGCATACAGTTATCCAGAAGATGTTAAACTTTAAAATGCATAAAATCTTGTTGAACCTATTGAAAAACAACTACTTTTTCCAACTATATGCGGGAAAATATTGAATTATATATACAATAGAGTTCTGAAGCATTCAAAGAGGGAGTGATACAGAAATTGCTTGCTTAGTCAAAACTAAAATCATTTGTTGGTTGTATGTATTAATTGTTTCTTCGAAAATTCTCGAAAAAAATCCAATTTTCACCCTGGATATATTTATTAGCTTTGAAATTCTTTGCTATTCATATTTATTTTGTGAAAAGTAATCTTGGGTTTGTAGCATTTCATTACATAGAAATAAGCAACTAGACGAATAAGAAAGAAAACACACTTACCAGTACTATATCTGGACACACATACGGAAATGAATCACTATGCATATGAAAACGAACCACTTAGAAGTTGTACAAGTTCTTTCACCTTTCTTGAGGATCTTCAGAGCAGTATACGATTTATTTCATTGATCATTCATACTTGAATTTAAATTACCAATACACCAACACTTGCAGTGACGTTTTATGACATTAGTTTTTGACGGAACTCATTCTTAGATTACACAAACCTAGTCTACTATTTATATTTGTTCTATTTGAACATATTATATATAAAAGCATTAGGCATACAGTTATCCAGAAGATGTTAAACTTTAAAATGCATAAAATCTTGTTGAACCTATTGAAAAACAACTACTTTTTCCAACTATATGCGGGAAAATATTGAATTATATATACAATAGAGTTCTGAAGCATTCAAAGAGGGAGTGATACAGAAATTGCTTGCTTAGTCAAAACTAAAATCATTTGTTGGTTGTATGTATTAATTGTTTCTTCGAAAATTCTCGAAAAAAATCCAATTTTCACCCTGGATATATTTATTAGCTTTGAAATTCTTTGCTATTCATATTTATTTTGTGAAAAGTAATCTTGGGTTTGTAGCATTTCATTACATAGAAATAAGCAACTAGACGAATAAGAAAGAAAACACACTTACCAGTACTATATCTGGACACACATACGGAAATGAATCACTATGCATATGAAAACGAACCACTTAGAAGTTGTACAAGTTCTTTCACCTTTCTTGAGGATCTTCAGAGCAGTATACGATTTATTTCATTGATCATTCATACTTGAATTTAAATTACCAATACACCAACACTTGCAGTGACGTTTTATGACATTAGTTTTTGACGGAACTCATTCTTAGATTACACAAACCTAGTCTACTATTTATATTTGTTCTATTTGAACATATTATATATAAAAGCATTAGGCATACAGTTATCCAGAAGATGTTAAACTTTAAAATGCATAAAATCTTGTTGAACCTATTGAAAAACAACTACTTTTTCCAACTATATGCGGGAAAATATTGAATTATATATACAATAGAGTTCTGAAGCATTCAAAGAGGGAGTGATACAGAAATTGCTTGCTTAGTCAAAACTAAAATCATTTGTTGGTTGTATGTATTAATTGTTTCTTCGAAAATTCTCGAAAAAAATCCAATTTTCACCCTGGATATATTTATTAGCTTTGAAATTCTTTGCTATTCATATTTATTTTGTGAAAAGTAATCTTGGGTTTGTAGCATTTCATTACATAGAAATAAGCAACTAGACGAATAAGAAAGAAAACACACTTACCAGTACTATATCTGGACACACATACGGAAATGAATCACTATGCATATGAAAACGAACCACTTAGAAGTTGTACAAGTTCTTTCACCTTTCTTGAGGATCTTCAGAGCAGTATACGATTTATTTCATTGATCATTCATACTTGAATTTAAATTACCAATACACCAACACTTGCAGTGACGTTTTATGACATTAGTTTTTGACGGAACTCATTCTTAGATTACACAAACCTAGTCTACTATTTATATTTGTTCTATTTGAACATATTATATATAAAAGCATTAGGCATACAGTTATCCAGAAGATGTTAAACTTTAAAATGCATAAAATCTTGTTGAACCTATTGAAAAACAACTACTTTTTCCAACTATATGCGGGAAAATATTGAATTATATATACAATAGAGTTCTGAAGCATTCAAAGAGGGAGTGATACAGAAATTGCTTGCTTAGTCAAAACTAAAATCATTTGTTGGTTGTATGTATTAATTGTTTCTTCGAAAATTCTCGAAAAAAATCCAATTTTCACCCTGGATATATTTATTAGCTTTGAAATTCTTTGCTATTCATATTTATTTTGTGAAAAGTAATCTTGGGTTTGTAGCATTTCATTACATAGAAATAAGCAACTAGACGAATAAGAAAGAAAACACACTTACCAGTACTATATCTGGACTCACATACGGAAATGAATCACTATGCATATGAAAACGAACCACTTAGAAGTTGTACAAGTTCTTTCACCTTTCTTGAGGATCTTCAGAGCAGTATACGATTTATTTCATTGATCATTCATACTTGAATTTAAATTACCAATACACCAACACTTGCAGTGACGTTTTATGACATTAGTTTTTGACGGAACTCATTCTTAGATTACACAAACCTAGTCTACTATTTATATTTGTTCTATTTGAACATATTATATATAAAAGCATTAGGCATACAGTTATCCAGAAGATGTTAAACTTTAAAATGCATAAAATCTTGTTGAACCTATTGAAAAACAACTACTTTTTCCAACTATATGCGGGAAAATATTGAATTATATATACAATAGAGTTCTGAAGCATTCAAAGAGGGAGTGATACAGAAATTGCTTGCTTAGTCAAAACTAAAATCATTTGTTGGTTGTATGTATTAATTGTTTCTTCGAAAATTCTCGAAAAAAATCCAATTTTCACCCTGGATATATTTATTAGCTTTGAAATTCTTTGCTATTCATATTTATTTTGTGAAAAGTAATCTTGGGTTTGTAGCATTTCATTACATAGAAATAAGCAACTAGACGAATAAGAAAGAAAACACACTTACCAGTACTATATCTGGACACACATACGGAAATGAATCACTATGCATATGAAAACGAACCACTTAGAAGTTGTACAAGTTCTTTCACCTTTCTTGAGGATCTTCAGAGCAGTATACGATTTATTTCATTGATCATTCATACTTGAATTTAAATTACCAATACACCAACACTTGCAGTGACGTTTTATGACATTAGTTTTTGACGGAACTCATTCTTAGATTACACAAACCTAGTCTACTATTTATATTTGTTCTATTTGAACATATTATATATAAAAGCATTAGGCATACAGTTATCCAGAAGATGTTAAACTTTAAAATGCATAAAATCTTGTTGAACCTATTGAAAAACAACTACTTTTTCCAACTATATGCGGGAAAATATTGAATTATATATACAATAGAGTTCTGAAGCATTCAAAGAGGGAGTGATACAGAAATTGCTTGCTTAGTCAAAACTAAAATCATTTGTTGGTTGTATGTATTAATTGTTTCTTCGAAAATTCTCGAAAAAAATCCAATTTTCACCCTGGATATATTTATTAGCTTTGAAATTCTTTGCTATTCATATTTATTTTGTGAAAAGTAATCTTGGGTTTGTAGCATTTCATTACATAGAAATAAGCAACTAGACGAATAAGAAAGAAAACACACTTACCAGTACTATATCTGGACACACATACGGAAATGAATCACTATGCATATGAAAACGAACCACTTAGAAGTTGTACAAGTTCTTTCACCTTTCTTGAGGATCTTCAGAGCAGTATACGATTTATTTCATTGATCATTCATACTTGAATTTAAATTACCAATACACCAACACTTGCAGTGACGTTTTATGACATTAGTTTTTGACGGAACTCATTCTTAGATTACACAAACCTAGTCTACTATTTATATTTGTTCTATTTGAACATATTATATATAAAAGCATTAGGCATACAGTTATCCAGAAGATGTTAAACTTTAAAATGCATAAAATCTTGTTGAACCTATTGAAAAACAACTACTTTTTCCAACTATATGCGGGAAAATATTGAATTATATATACAATAGAGTTCTGAAGCATTCAAAGAGGGAGTGATACAGAAATTGCTTGCTTAGTCAAAACTAAAATCATTTGTTGGTTGTATGTATTAATTGTTTCTTCGAAAATTCTCGAAAAAAATCCAATTTTCACCCTGGATATATTTATTAGCTTTGAAATTCTTTGCTATTCATATTTATTTTGTGAAAAGTAATCTTGGGTTTGTAGCATTTCATTACATAGAAATAAGCAACTAGACGAATAAGAAAGAAAACACACTTACCAGTACTATATCTGGACACACATACGGAAATGAATCACTATGCATATGAAAACGAACCACTTAGAAGTTGTACAAGTTCTTTCACCTTTCTTGAGGATCTTCAGAGCAGTATACGATTTATTTCATTGATCATTCATACTTGAATTTAAATTACCAATACACCAACACTTGCAGTGACGTTTTATGACATTAGTTTTTGACGGAACTCATTCTTAGATTACACAAACCTAGTCTACTAT
Organism: Tetropium fuscum; assembly: GCA_964058915.1. NCBI lineage: Eukaryota > Metazoa > Arthropoda > Insecta > Coleoptera > Cerambycidae > Tetropium > Tetropium fuscum. The sequence continues at coordinate 997,302 of CAXKVY010018455.1, read as the reverse complement.
TTATATTTGTTCTATTTGAACATATTATATATAAAAGCATTAGGCATACAGTTATCCAGAAGATGTTAAACTTTAAAATGCATAAAATCTTGTTGAACCTATTGAAAAACAACTACTTTTTCCAACTATATGCGGGAAAATATTGAATTATATATACAATAGAGTTCTGAAGCATTCAAAGAGGGAGTGATACAGAAATTGCTTGCTTAGTCAAAACTAAAATCATTTGTTGGTTGTATGTATTAATTGTTTCTTCGAAAATTCTCGAAAAAAATCCAATTTTCACCCTGGATATATTTATTAGCTTTGAAATTCTTTGCTATTCATATTTATTTTGTGAAAAGTAATCTTGGGTTTGTAGCATTTCATTACATAGAAATAAGCAACTAGACGAATAAGAAAGAAAACACACTTACCAGTACTATATCTGGACACACATACGGAAATGAATCACTATGCATATGAAAACGAACCACTTAGAAGTTGTACAAGTTCTTTCACCTTTCTTGAGGATCTTCAGAGCAGTATACGATTTATTTCATTGATCATTCATACTTGAATTTAAATTACCAATACACCAACACTTGCAGTGACGTTTTATGACATTAGTTTTTGACGGAACTCATTCTTAGATTACACAAACCTAGTCTACTATTTATATTTGTTCTATTTGAACATATTATATATAAAAGCATTAGGCATACAGTTATCCAGAAGATGTTAAACTTTAAAATGCATAAAATCTTGTTGAACCTATTGAAAAACAACTACTTTTTCCAACTATATGCGGGAAAATATTGAATTATATATACAATAGAGTTCTGAAGCATTCAAAGAGGGAGTGATACAGAAATTGCTTGCTTAGTCAAAACTAAAATCATTTGTTGGTTGTATGTATTAATTGTTTCTTCGAAAATTCTCGAAAAAAATCCAATTTTCACCCTGGATATATTTATTAGCTTTGAAATTCTTTGCTATTCATATTTATTTTGTGAAAAGTAATCTTGGGTTTGTAGCATTTCATTACATAGAAATAAGCAACTAGACGAATAAGAAAGAAAACACACTTACCAGTACTATATCTGGACACACATACGGAAATGAATCACTATGCATATGAAAACGAACCACTTAGAAGTTGTACAAGTTCTTTCACCTTTCTTGAGGATCTTCAGAGCAGTATACGATTTATTTCATTGATCATTCATACTTGAATTTAAATTACCAATACACCAACACTTGCAGTGACGTTTTATGACATTAGTTTTTGACGGAACTCATTCTTAGATTACACAAACCTAGTCTACTATTTATATTTGTTCTATTTGAACATATTATATATAAAAGCATTAGGCATACAGTTATCCAGAAGATGTTAAACTTTAAAATGCATAAAATCTTGTTGAACCTATTGAAAAACAACTACTTTTTCCAACTATATGCGGGAAAATATTGAATTATATATACAATAGAGTTCTGAAGCATTCAAAGAGGGAGTGATACAGAAATTGCTTGCTTAGTCAAAACTAAAATCATTTGTTGGTTGTATGTATTAATTGTTTCTTCGAAAATTCTCGAAAAAAATCCAATTTTCACCCTGGATATATTTATTAGCTTTGAAATTCTTTGCTATTCATATTTATTTTGTGAAAAGTAATCTTGGGTTTGTAGCATTTCATTACATAGAAATAAGCAACTAGACGAATAAGAAAGAAAACACACTTACCAGTACTATATCTGGACACACATACGGAAATGAATCACTATGCATATGAAAACGAACCACTTAGAAGTTGTACAAGTTCTTTCACCTTTCTTGAGGATCTTCAGAGCAGTATACGATTTATTTCATTGATCATTCATACTTGAATTTAAATTACCAATACACCAACACTTGCAGTGACGTTTTATGACATTAGTTTTTGACGGAACTCATTCTTAGATTACACAAACCTAGTCTACTATTTATATTTGTTCTATTTGAACATATTATATATAAAAGCATTAGGCATACAGTTATCCAGAAGATGTTAAACTTTAAAATGCATAAAATCTTGTTGAACCTATTGAAAAACAACTACTTTTTCCAACTATATGCGGGAAAATATTGAATTATATATACAATAGAGTTCTGAAGCATTCAAAGAGGGAGTGATACAGAAATTGCTTGCTTAGTCAAAACTAAAATCATTTGTTGGTTGTATGTATTAATTGTTTCTTCGAAAATTCTCGAAAAAAATCCAATTTTCACCCTGGATATATTTATTAGCTTTGAAATTCTTTGCTATTCATATTTATTTTGTGAAAAGTAATCTTGGGTTTGTAGCATTTCATTACATAGAAATAAGCAACTAGACGAATAAGAAAGAAAACACACTTACCAGTACTATATCTGGACACACATACGGAAATGAATCACTATGCATATGAAAACGAACCACTTAGAAGTTGTACAAGTTCTTTCACCTTTCTTGAGGATCTTCAGAGCAGTATACGATTTATTTCATTGATCATTCATACTTGAATTTAAATTACCAATACACCAACACTTGCAGTGACGTTTTATGACATTAGTTTTTGACGGAACTCATTCTTAGATTACACAAACCTAGTCTACTATTTATATTTGTTCTATTTGAACATATTATATATAAAAGCATTAGGCATACAGTTATCCAGAAGATGTTAAACTTTAAAATGCATAAAATCTTGTTGAACCTATTGAAAAACAACTACTTTTTCCAACTATATGCGGGAAAATATTGAATTATATATACAATAGAGTTCTGAAGCATTCAAAGAGGGAGTGATACAGAAATTGCTTGCTTAGTCAAAACTAAAATCATTTGTTGGTTGTATGTATTAATTGTTTCTTCGAAAATTCTCGAAAAAAATCCAATTTTCACCCTGGATATATTTATTAGCTTTGAAATTCTTTGCTATTCATATTTATTTTGTGAAAAGTAATCTTGGGTTTGTAGCATTTCATTACATAGAAATAAGCAACTAGACGAATAAGAAAGAAAACACACTTACCAGTACTATATCTGGACACACATACGGAAATGAATCACTATGCATATGAAAACGAACCACTTAGAAGTTGTACAAGTTCTTTCACCTTTCTTGAGGATCTTCAGAGCAGTATACGATTTATTTCATTTATTTATTAATGCTTTTATATATAATATGTTCAAATAGAACAAATATAAATAGTAGACTAGGTTTGTGTAATCTAAGAATGAGTTCCGTCAAAAACTAATGTCATAAAACGTCACTGCAAGTGTTGGTGTATTGGTAATTTAAATTCAAGTATGAATGATCAATGAAATAAATCGTATACTGCTCTGAAGATCCTCAAGAAAGGTGAAAGAACTTGTACAACTTCTAAGTGGTTCGTTTTCATATGCATAGTGATTCATTTCCGTATGTGTGTCCAGATATAGTACTGGTAAGTGTGTTTTCTTTCTTATTCGTCTAGTTGCTTATTTCTATGTAATGAAATGCTACAAACCCAAGATTACTTTTCACAAAATAAATATGAATAGCAAAGAATTTCAAAGCTAATAAATATATCCAGGGTGAAAATTGGATTTTTTTCGAGAATTTTCGAAGAAACAATTAATACATACAACCAACAAATGATTTTAGTTTTGACTAAGCAAGCAATTTCTGTATCACTCCCTCTTTGAATGCTTCAGAACTCTATTGTATATATAATTCAATATTTTCCCGCATATAGTTGGAAAAAGTAGTTGTTTTTCAATAGGTTCAACAAGATTTTATGCATTTTAAAGTTTAACATCTTCTGGATAACTGTATGCCTAATGCTTTTATATATAATATGTTCAAATAGAACAAATATAAATAGTAGACTAGGTTTGTGTAATCTAAGAATGAGTTCCGTCAAAAACTAATGTCATAAAACGTCACTGCAAGTGTTGGTGTATTGGTAATTTAAATTCAAGTATGAATGATCAATGAAATAAATCGTATACTGCTCTGAAGATCCTCAAGAAAGGTGAAAGAACTTGTACAACTTCTAAGTGGTTCGTTTTCATATGCATAGTGATTCATTTCCGTATGTGTGTCCAGATATAGTACTGGTAAGTGTGTTTTCTTTCTTATTCGTCTAGTTGCTTATTTCTATGTAATGAAATGCTACAAACCCAAGATTACTTTTCACAAAATAAATATGAATAGCAAAGAATTTCAAAGCTAATAAATATATCCAGGGTGAAAATTGGATTTTTTTCGAGAATTTTCGAAGAAACAATTAATACATACAACCAACAAATGATTTTAGTTTTGACTAAGCAAGCAATTTCTGTATCACTCCCTCTTTGAATGCTTCAGAACTCTATTGTATATATAATTCAATATTTTCCCGCATATAGTTGGAAAAAGTAGTTGTTTTTCAATAGGTTCAACAAGATTTTATGCATTTTAAAGTTTAACATCTTCTGGATAACTGTATGCCTAATGCTTTTATATATAATATGTTCAAATAGAACAAATATAAATAGTAGACTAGGTTTGTGTAATCTAAGAATGAGTTCCGTCAAAAACTAATGTCATAAAACGTCACTGCAAGTGTTGGTGTATTGGTAATTTAAATTCAAGTATGAATGATCAATGAAATAAATCGTATACTGCTCTGAAGATCCTCAAGAAAGGTGAAAGAACTTGTACAACTTCTAAGTGGTTCGTTTTCATATGCATAGTGATTCATTTCCGTATGTGTGTCCAGATATAGTACTGGTAAGTGTGTTTTCTTTCTTATTCGTCTAGTTGCTTATTTCTATGTAATGAAATGCTACAAACCCAAGATTACTTTTCACAAAATAAATATGAATAGCAAAGAATTTCAAAGCTAATAAATATATCCAGGGTGAAAATTGGATTTTTTTCGAGAATTTTCGAAGAAACAATTAATACATACAACCAACAAATGATTTTAGTTTTGACTAAGCAAGCAATTTCTGTATCACTCCCTCTTTGAATGCTTCAGAACTCTATTGTATATATAATTCAATATTTTCCCGCATATAGTTGGAAAAAGTAGTTGTTTTTCAATAGGTTCAACAAGATTTTATGCATTTTAAAGTTTAACATCTTCTGGATAACTGTATGCCTAATGCTTTTATATATAATATGTTCAAATAGAACAAATATAAATAGTAGACTAGGTTTGTGTAATCTAAGAATGAGTTCCGTCAAAAACTAATGTCATAAAACGTCACTGCAAGTGTTGGTGTATTGGTAATTTAAATTCAAGTATGAATGATCAATGAAATAAATCGTATACTGCTCTGAAGATCCTCAAGAAAGGTGAAAGAACTTGTACAACTTCTAAGTGGTTCGTTTTCATATGCATAGTGATTCATTTCCGTATGTGTGTCCAGATATAGTACTGGTAAGTGTGTTTTCTTTCTTATTCGTCTAGTTGCTTATTTCTATGTAATGAAATGCTACAAACCCAAGATTACTTTTCACAAAATAAATATGAATAGCAAAGAATTTCAAAGCTAATATATATATATATATATATATATATATATATATATATATATATATATATATATATATATATATATATATATATATATATATATATATATATATATATATATAGTTAATATATAATATTTTAATTTATCGATGGAAAATACGGTTTGATTCTGCCTATATATGTTAGAATAGAATATGTAGATGTTTACTTACTTTAATTGATGTTTATTGTTGGAAAATCTTAATGTTATGGGCGCCAGTTCCCAGTCTTCGGGAACACTTGTAAAGTTACTAATTATAGATATTTTGTTCTCATTTGTTTTGATTTTATTTGTTCTGAAAATTGAAATTTTATTGACTTTGATAATTTTTATTTTATAAAAGAGAATTAAATTCTTTCCTCATGAATAGAGTTCAAATTAAGATTAGTTTTAGGCAAATGAATTTAAAATATGGGAGTATTATTATTATTGTATTTTTTTGCAAGTATCTTATAACCTGATGTTGTCTATCAGTGAAATATTATTATTAAGAAGAAAAGATTATTTTGTAAAGATTTGTTAACATTTATTTTATGGAAATCATATTTTGTTAAGGAGGTTATATGATTTTTTTTAATAAAATAAGAATATAACTACTATACTAACCTACCTAAATATCTTAGACTAGTAATATATATATATATATATATATATATATATATATATATATATATATATATATATATATATATATATATATATATGTACAGGACATTCAGAGTCCTAATAAATACATCAACAAAAAAATGGAAATTTTGTGTATACATCTACACAAGCAATAAGCATATACAGTCAGCAGGGGTTGTAAAAATATGGTTTTGTTGTTTATTACCTTATATTATATATATATATATATATATATATATATATATATATATATATATATATATATATATATATATATATATATATATATATATATATATATATATATATATATATATATATATATATACAGGACATTCAGAGTCCTAATAAATACATCAACAAAAAAATGGAAATTTTGTGTATACATCTACACAAGCAATAAGCATATACAGTCAGCAGGGGTTGTAAAAATATGGTTTTGTTGTTTATTACCTTAGGATTATCAAAGGTAATCCAACGTAAACAAAACCTGTGAACAAAAAACACTCGCACTACACTGCACTATTTTGAGAATTTTCCCTCTCGCGTTGTTATGCTGAAATCTGCAAACTCGAACTCGAAAATGGCGTCTCTGAGATGTAATAGCATTTATCTGATGCTGGACGGCTCTGGAATCAACAAATCAGGATATCTCGAACTACTGGATGTGAAATTTTACTCTTTATGATTCCTCTTCTTTAATTAATATGAAATCCTACACGGATATCTGGAAGCTCGTAGACCTATGACCTCATAGCAATCTACTTTGTTGAAAAACTTGCTGTAATCTCTTGTATTCTGCATAAAACTAGATACACCCGTTGACAAACACTTTAAGTTACTATTATCTATTTTAAACTTAATATTTTTATAGATACAACAATTACGTGGCGACCTCCTTGAATGCCTTTTGCATACTCCTTATTCCTTATTATTTATTACTAAGGAAATGGTTTTTACGAAACAAAATATAATTTCCTTGTTGCCAAGCATGACAACTTTTGTTTGAACATTTGAAGCCTTTACTAATTTAATTTTCATTATTTCACAAAAAATATGCACTGAAAGTAATTTTCAAAGTATATCCAGGATATTTGCACTGTTTAGTTTACTTTACGGCTGTTATTTTCGGTTGCTTCCATTTTGGATACCGGTCAGCTCACTTGACAGTTATATCTTTCTTCGAGATTAAGTCACTAATATAATCTGAAACCCTACTTTCGGTGTTAGTTATTGATTAACATTTTCATTTACAATGCAAATTTATGTTATATATATAGTTATATATTAAGATATATACCATAATTAGTAAAATCACAAGTCTTGGCGATTCTTTGAGGTACTCTGAATTTTCTACTTTATTTTATTACGCTATGATATTAAACGAGACTGACCAACCGCGGCGTAGATATTCTTGCCCCGTGATGATTGTCTTTCCTTATTCAATGCACTATGATTTTGTTCTCATACCTCTTTGTCTGACACATTATTATTTGCCATATGCTTTCTGTTGATATGTATTTTAATGAATTCTTAGACAATTTTCTGTTCATTTTTAAGCTATTTTCTTCACTGGTCAGGATCTTCAGTGATCAATGAAATAGATCGTACACTGCTCTGAAGATCCTCAATGAAGGTGAAAGCACTTGTACAACTTGGATCATTTCCGTGTGTATTTCCAGATATAGCACTGATAAGTGTATCTTCCTTATTATTCCTCTATTTGCTTATTTCTCTATGTAATGAAATGCTACAAACCCAAGATTACTTTTCACAAAACAAATATGAATAGCAAAGAACTTCAAAGCTAATATATATATATATATATATATATATATATATATATATATATATATATATATATATATATATATATATATATATATATATATATATATATATATATATATATATATATACAAGATCAATGTGACTTCCTGCTTTACAGCGGAATATATACAAAGCTGTAATTTCAGTCCGACAGATAGAGCCTTCTGCTCGGATACATAGACTTAATTAAGTCTTTTCCCAGGACGAACGCTCGGCAATCCTTTAAAATATAGTCCATTAAAATTCTGCAATAGATTTAAGTGCTAATTCCCCAGTCAAGTTTTCAATTATGAGGAACACGGTAAGCCGGAAACCTCGCCCTCAGGGCCTTTTACAAGAAAAACGGATGACAGTTCGCGAAATCTACTTCGATCTCGGCTTTTAAGTTAGATTTAATTTTTAAGTTTTAGAAGGCAAGCGGTACTGAAGAGATTCTCAAAGGGGCTCCCGGCGCTAATAATATACTCCCACGAAAATTTTATTTCGGCTCCCACAGTGATAGAATTTGCTTTATTTCCTCAGCGTTTTGGATGAGGGTGAGTGTTTCTTAATTTTAGGTTATGGTGGCAATTGTCCCCGTTGTTCATAGAAGCAAATTTGTGAAAATAAGGGCAGTTAGATAATTACCGTACAGTATTTGTTCATGTAAATATAGATTGTAAACTAAGTACGTAATTAATTGAGATAAATAGCAGTTCCTAGCTTTAATAATCGCTCTTCGTTTTAATGCTCATTGGAAAAGTTAAAAGCAAAATAACAAGCAATCGAAATTAAAAGCTGGCTTTCATAATTTTTAAAAGTGTTTTTAAAAGTTTGTATGATACAATAAAATGATCATAAAAATCAACAATATCAACGAGCGTCTTAATCTAATATTTATAAATAACTAATCCCCTTCAAGAAAGAAACCTAATATAGAACCTGATATCGACTGAAATAAAAAAAATTGGAAAATGATAATGTAGGATTGTGCAATATATGCAACATTTAATTATGTTAGTATTTTATTATAGCGACTATAGAATAATAGAACGACTATAGAAATAATACATTACATACAGCATTGCATCGGCTCTATAATATTCAATTTGCATGAGTATTTATAACACAAAATTATTTCACACATATTAACTAACCGCATATTTAAATTCGTTTCACTTATTCATGAAATAATTAATTTTAATTCGACATAACTTGTTGAATGCCACGAAATTGCAGCTGGCATAAAACGCAAATTGTTTCTACATGGCACAAGCTGCTGCTACAGAAATGTTGAAGTAAATTAATAATGTGTGAATCAACATTTAAATTATACGGCAATACTTGAATCGGTAACAGAGAAGCTTTGCACAGAAGTTTAGAATACAAAAGGTCACCTATATAACCTAACCAATTCTAACATGACCGAACCTAACCTAACATACTTTAACCTAACCTAACTATCTTTTGAAGATCAGTTTATTCACAGTTATTGATAGTGTCACATTAATTTTACTACATTTTAAAGCTTCGATATTCTCTGGTTGTGGGACATCAGTCTCAATAAATTTACTAGTAGAAATAAAACCATTTACATGTGTTCGCCAATATTTTTGGCTGTAGATGTGACCTCGATAAGAGGGGGCCGAGCGGTACCATCGCTATTTACCCCTAATATCTATGTAGGCCGAGATCGCCCCTTAAGGGGTAGGCCAATCGTTTCACGTGACTCTCCCCACAAATATGATTAGTGTGAGTAGTGTAAGTTTCGCAGTCTCCCCCGGTCCTGGTTGATGGGCCCCACCGGCAAAGCCTTGCTCCTGGTTTTATTAAGTTTCTTCGCCGGTGTGCATTCCCTGGGTTTTAAACCCCTAAATGTTTGATATGATCTTATCCCAGTAGTGGTTTCAGGAACGTTGAACGTTGGAACGGTGTTTGAGGGATCCTTCTCTCATCGGGCTTTGTTAGAGCAAGGCTGCGCGGTTTTACACGTGTTAGATTACCGGTTGAACTGCAGATGTGGAAAACAGTCGGTGGGTCGTGAGCCGCAGGCGCAATGGTTCAGCGTTGATACTTCAGTCTCCATTTCAAATAGGAGATTAATAAAATTCCACACCGTTAAGCGTAATTTTAAAATATCAATGAGTTGATGAAATACTTTTCGAAATAAGATAAGATAAGATTAGGATAAGATGCTTTCCAGACATAATTAAATTGAATGATATTAGTTAATTAAAATGTCGGCTAATCCCATATCCTCCGCCATTTTATAGACGACTAGATTTATGGTTTTAAATGCATATTAAATAATATATTATAATCAACGACTACGTTGAAATGAAAATTATATTATTTTTTATTGTGGTTCCTACACTACAATAATGAAATTATCCTCAAGTTTCAATGATCTACTCCTTCTAGGCAAAACTCCATTTTACTAAGCTTTCAGCTTCAGTAAAAACCTTGCGCCGAGAACTGAATTCATTATTATACTAAGGGGATTTATAATTTCATATAAGGTCTTCTTAATGGTCTTAATTCAGAACGTAAATATCATCAGACTAGGAATTACTCTAACGGAAATCCCTTCAGCCTCAAAATGTGAACAATAACTATAAGACACGATGATCCAAATATCGAGATATATTCGATATCGCTATTATGTTCTATTTGCTATTATAATATATTATAATATGAATGAATCTATCAGTATAAAAATCAATGCAAACTGCATACGTCGATAATGTAATAGGGATTTGCTTTAATTCGTTCGAAGAAAATGCGTTATATTAATATAAGTATGAATTTTATTATAAAGCAAGCAAATGGAATACCAGAATATAACACTATGTATAGATTATTGGTATATTGTATAGATTGATGGTACCATTGTATATATTTGTTGGCATGATTCCGAAAGATACTGGTACATATATTATCTGATAAGTCAAAATTACTGATAATAAAAGTTAGCGAGACTATAGGAGTGACATAACAATATAATAAAATATACAACTTTTAATTATAATACACAATACAATAGAGACGTACAATAATCATTAAACTTAATAATAATAAAACATAGTAATCCTAATAATATAGTGACAGCTAATGTCAAACAAAAGCTGCATGACAACAGAAAAAACGACCTGCACTATGTAAAGCAATTGAGTATTAAAGAATTAAACAATACAACCGTAATATACATTATATTCTTATCATAAATGATAAATTATAAACATATGTAAAGAACATTCAGAATTGTATTAGTATAAGAAGTAACTGTGTCATGTTTAAATAGCAGCAATGATGGTGCGGTGAACATTCAAGTGCAAACTACCTGATACCTACCTACGAATAACATTACAATACATCTAGTTCCCAGGTAGAAAACAATGTATCTTGTTGAAAAAAAAATTGACTAGCAACGCAAAAGCTTCGAGAAGAGAGGATTGTGAAAGTTTGTTTCGAACATTTTCTTTAAATTTAATAGTTAAAATTGGGTTAATATAAATTGTATTACTTACAAGAAGACAAGAAGAGGTTATCAAAGTTCTAGAAGCAAGTTTTGGTCAAGCAGTTCCAGATTTGTTCCTGACAGATCCTGCAAATATTCAGTAGAGTTGATCCAGCTTCCAGTGCCCTAGAAATACATTTCAAATTATGAAAAATTGCTACAAAAACACAAGCTTTGTATATTAAGGTATCACATCACATTAACAAAGCTAGCTAAGAAAAATGAAAACAAATTGGCAAAATTTAAAATATAGGAAACACTATATGATTATAATCACTGACCAGATAAAATTTCTTGAAAATATGAGCTCCATACATAAGTAAATCCATAATACTGATTTCTAAACCCTGCAGAATGCTTTTATCAGCCATTTCTAAAAATTTAGAGTAAATAAGGTCGAGAAGTAGTATAGAGAACCAATGAAACAGTTATATGTAATGAGGGTTGCCTATATCATGAATCATTACACATATATCGTAGCCTGTATTAAGTTTTGCAAACCAACATATACCAACTATTGTATAATATCTATATTAAATTTAAATATAATACATAGCTGTTTTAAATTCAATATTTATTGTTTATTAATCTTTATTATAATATCTATTTTTTTAAAAGAACAGATAATTTCCAGGTTATGTTGACTTAATTTCTTAATTCTCATTTTAAAAATATTATTTTCACATATTCTTTCATGATTATTCTTATTTCTTAGTATATCAACTGTTGTGTCTTGTTAATACTATTTCCTGACACTACCTATCTCTGATTTTTTTAAATATAATAAATTTGTATATCATTACGTCTTGTGTTGAATGTGTGTACTGAGTATTAGCAACGTTCCTGAACCCACTACTGGGATAAGATCATATCAAACATTTAGGGGTTTAAAATTAAATAATTATAATAATAAATATTACATTACAATATATATATATATATATATATATATATATATATATATATATATATATATATATATATATATATATATATATATATATATACATATTGCTTATTTCTCTATGTAATGAAATGCTACAAACCCAAGATTACTTTTCACAAAACAAATATGAATAGCAAAGAATTTCAAAGCTAATATATATATATATATATATATATATATATATATATATATATATATATATATATATATATATATATATATATATATATATATATATATATATATATATATATAGAGCTACATTTAGCATGTTATGCTACACAACTTATATCCATTGACGTTTATCCACCAAAAACAAATTAATCTCTAATATGTTTTGTCTTTAAGTTGATGCATGCTTTATTTAATAGATGTGATGCATATAGGTACATATTAGCAGTTATTAGCAGTTCAGATCAACGTCAAATATTCCGGTTCGTGTAACATAAATCCATACTCTTGGGTTTCATGCAGCTAAAAGCATAGGATGTGGGTAAAATTAGATTTTCCAACAACAAACAAAATCTACGAAAGTTGATAAACATACGAAGCTGTCGGGGATGCTGGAAAACTTATCTGAAAGGGACTTCCGCCTTAAGGAAACATCTAAACTTTCCAACAGGTTTAACTTGAAAATGAGATGTGTGCTTCCGAAGAATTAATGAAATATATGTAATTTACTCCTTTAGGGACTTCCTGCACTAACCATTTACCGAGAATTTCACTCATTAGAGCTGTTTATGTTTACCAGCAGCTTCTCTATTTAGAAATTTTGAGTTTGAAGTTTGATTTAATCATAGCATGTAGAGCTATTAGTACCAAGTTATGAAAATTGCTTCGTGTTATATAGATATTTTAAAATGAAAGGTGATTGTACTTAAAGTATCATCTATCGGAACATCCACCTGTAGGTATATATCAAAACACCTACAAAGAATTGGAATTCTCTCGATCCATTAAACCAGGGCTATTTATTACTTCCATTCCATTCTATTAGTGACAGTTCCATTAATATACCCCTTGTCACAAGACAATATGGGCGCGAAGATCTTATTTGGAGAAAATACGAACATTGATCGTGTATCATCAACTGGTGGATAGACCCAGTACGAATAAATTTGTCTCGTCGGGTGCCTGCAAACTATAAAACTTATAGATATCGTCGTCCGTCAATATTATAAGTCACGTACAGTTCATCCGCTTTTGTTCGATATTCTCATCCGCAGGACTGTTGGACATCTTATAGTAATGAATAAAACTAAATGCAGATATGCTAGTTAATTTGCAATTAGTGATTTGCAATTTTAATTACCTGTTTAATGGAAGTAAGTAGGTATCTGGATCCACTAGAAAATAACATAATATTACCAATGATATGAGTAAACGCGATGTGATGAGTAAACTACAAGACAATGGAGGTCCGACACACTATTTGTTTACTTACCACATTGCCTTCCTCGATAAGAATAATGCCACATCAAGTTGTCACTGTGTCACTGTGTTACGTTCAGTCATTATTACTGTGTAATGTTTCAGTATATATTCAAATATGCAAGTAGTGAGTATATATTTTAATAATTATTGTTTTTTAATAGTCCCACGTTGGGATGGCCAAATTGTTATTAGAATTATTATTAATTTATTATGGAGGTGATATAATTGATATTGGGTTTTATATATTTACATACTATTTATTTTCCTATGGCCCTGAAGATTTTTGTTTGAGTGGGTGCCAGTTCTTATGAAAAATTGGTTGAAAATATCTTAATAAAAATAATTCATATAAATTGGTTCAAAATAAGGCGTATCTATGAATGTAGTTTTAATTGTAATTAGTAAGTTAAACTGGAACTGGAACTTTTTTTGCGACAACTTTCTCAATTTTTTTAAGTGTGAAACGTAATATATTTTTTAAATTGCTTTACAAGCCAAAAAGAAAAGGAATTATTGTCACAAAATCACACATTAATTTATTTAAAATAGAAATGTGGAAGTAAACTTATGGACATATAAAATTTTAATAGTCTTACCCTAGCCTGCTATAACCTACTATAACTTAAATTAAATTATATGGGATATTAAATCCTCTATATACAAAGTTCCTTATATAAATAAAATTTTAAGAAGTTAATTAAAAGCGACGTATTTATATTGAGATATCATTACCTTTTTATATTGTTTATTCAAAATACTTGAAACACGTTTCACTACCGCATTCGTTTGGAGACCTCTAGCGACACTATCATAAAGCTGGACTGGAATATTGGTTGCTCGAATCTGCTATTATCATAACTCGTGCTGGACACGGTTCACCGTAGCACTGATTGAATTCTCTGTTCTTTTTATACACTGGTTAATTTTTAACTTATTGAAATTCTTATTAAATTTTCTAGGGCACTGCCTAGTATAATTCACGAAGGATTTGTTTAATAGCCATAATCAGTTAATTTAAGGTATTAGAATGACAAAACCATATGGAAACACATGCAAGACAATTTTACACAACTTTTAAACACAACTTGAATTTACTAAATTATTACTTGTTTCAGATTTAATTTTTTTTGCGAAAATATGCGCGTGGTTATCTTCTTGGTGCATTTTGTTAAACTGTTATGAGATGTTATTCGGTATTTACGGACAGGGAATACCAAGAAATAAAAACACTTCCTTGGTTCCATATATTTTCTCTTGTTTTGATCCCATGATAACAATCACATTTTCTATATTTCACTATACCACAAGACCGTAATTGCACGCATACTCTTGGCCTTTTAAGTTAAATGCCTCTATTAAAGATGCAAAACTAACACGACTTTAGAGTCGAAGCTATGACCTCGTCTCCAAAGTATTTAATCTCGAAGCAAGTGCTCTTAACATTTATAACTTGAATTATGTTTAGTTTATTATTTTTCAGCATATAATCTATTAGAATAATATAATCAGTACTTATTAGCCCCATTGATTAATTTTTCTGCTCGTTAGTTATTACGTGTAGCGGATTTATATCATTGCTACGGGGACGTGGTTATATTTAACTTATCTACCTAAATATGACATCAAACCAAAATTATAAACATTATGTAGCAAATGGGGGAGGCTCGATGGCAGATTACAAATTACTCATGTTTCTAGAATCCTGAACATCTCAGAGGCACAGCCAATCCACGCATATAATGCTGGGAAATAATAGTTTTCCTGAAAAGGCGTCCCCGGAACTATAACAAAGCAAATTAATGGCAGAGCGGGTCTGAAATGCAAACGTTAACACTGTTTGGGTGCCTTATTGATATACTTATACAATTCCCTATTGTTTTACATATAACGAACTGACAAGTTCAGTGATGTCTTGGAAGTCTTATTGAAATTCAAGGAAAGTAAAATAATGTCTTGTCTTACATGGTGCGGGATTTATACAGAAGGCCAACGCGCGGGGGCGACGCGGAGCTCTGCCCTGTCATGTTCGATAGCTGGAGATTGATGCTCCTTATGGGTAAGTTATCTCGCCCCCTGCCCTCTAGACGGCTGCGCCACCGCACTTCGATGCATTTATATCGGGATGATGCTACTCCCGATCTATTTTTCCTCATTCGTGTTTGGAATATATCTGAGCGTATTAGGGGATTTGCATAAGCAAATTAGTTTTGTTTCGTTTTTTTGTTGGTGCAGGTACGAGGCGCCGATATACTCCCACAACTTTGGCATAATGCAATTTTCGTTTGCAACTTTATTTCATTTTTATAACTGTCGTCATATGAAATGATATCTTGACAAAGAAGGAAGATATATTTTACTTGGAACTCCATTATTAATTAAAAAACAAATAGTAATCAAAGTAGCTGGAGAAGTACACAACCTTGCCTTTGTGCAACAATATTTAGCTCACTTTTAATTCGAGTCCCGTGGCCAAGCATTATGGCTACGTCTGATTAGTTATTTTTCTATGGAACTAAAAACATGGCTAAAAAATATTTACAATAAAAATAATCAATACGTCTTTCAATCTTATAGTGGAATATTCTATTTCATTGTTTTTTCCCCATAGGTTTTTTTTGCTTCTTCGTTTTAAATGTGTTTTAGGTGCCTTCTTAGTACAGACGCCACACTTCATACATTTTTTATAGATTTTCCTTATGACTTCTCCCTCCCGAAAACAAAAAAATCTCTCAAAAGAAAATTTTTGATGTTCAAATTGTGCAATTTGTCAATATTTAAATGTTACCTATTAAAGACAACGATGTTAAAAAAATATAGACTAAAGAATAATAATAATTATTTTGATTGTATCAAGAATATGAAAGTGTGTTAGATAACCAGAAAAAAATAATGCTTTGTTAATTAAAGAAGTTAACCTCAGTAATTTTGATCAATTATTAGACTGAAACAATTTTTATCGAGGAGTGGAAATTTTGCATGAGACCCCGAGTAGTCGTGAGTGTCGGGTTCTTACCAACTAAAACCTCTCTTCCTCCATCTCGCTCTGCTCACTGGTACCGCGTTAGCATGTCCCTAATAATTCTGTAGACGCGCTTCACTGTTTCTTCGCTTGTTACGAGATCAGATCTTACATTTTCCTCGGCAAATAATGCCCCTATATTTTCTGCGTATCTTCCTCTGGCGTCGTTCCATATTGGACATGTAAATAGGGTGTACTCCACGTCATCAACGTCTCCACAGTACTTGCAACTGGCCGTGTCTCCCTATGCCGGTCATACAGGTACTGGCCGATGGATCCACATCTGTATATTAAGTATTAGACGATGGGTCCACCTCCCGTGTATTGGTACGTTCAATTCGCCTTGCCACCGTCTAAGTAGATTTCTCCTGGCTGTCCCTCCAATCTCTTATCGTCAACTTGATGGGCGGGACCCCAGCTATCACCCCCGGCTTTCGTTGAGATGGTTCTGTATGCCGAACATATTCTGATGTTAACCAGCAAACTCGCTAGCTTCCCAGAACTTTTCGGGTTGCTAGTTACTGAGTGCCAGACGGGAGATGCACATAGTACTTGGGGGTGGATTACGCTCTCTAGCAGTGTTATCTTCATCGCTCTCAGTCCTCCTATATTCGGTATGAGGCTGGTCAATGCCCTTGTTGTCTTCTTAACTGTCAATCAACTGATTTTATTTTACTCACACAAAGCCAGTGCATTAAATTAAAACAAAGATATAAGAATATGAAGAGACAGTTTATGTGTCAGAATATTATGGATAAGTATTTGTTTAATGCGATATATTTCACCACAATCAACATAAAAACAAATAGGGTATTTGCATAAAAAAAACATCATCAGAAATTTTCTCGCTATCATCGCTTTCTACCCCATCGCTATCATTCTCATTTTCTTCAATACCTGCAACGTTTTCCATCTGATCCGATTCCTCTATAAAATAAACGATGTATTAATATTACTTAATAGCACCGAAGGCGGGACATAATACCTTGAATTGATGTCTGGGAAATTGATGTCAAAGTAATACCTCGAATTGCTGTCTGGATTATTATCGACTTGGTCTCCTTCGAAAAAGTTAAACTAGTACTTTCCATCCTTCTCAAGATATATTCAATCAGTAGGGCAAAGAGCCCGATGGTATTTTCAAGTGCGCATTACCTCAAATATTTGCGACGCGGGTTGCTCACAAAACTTCTTGACTTACATGGGGGAATGGTCGATACTTCGAAATTTGTTGCATTTTTCATCTCACGCACATTAGTGACCTTGAAATTTTTTAAAGAAAATTGTACATTTGTATTGTAAAATTGTACGTTGTACATTTACCTTACGAAAAATCCTCGATTTTTTTCGAACACCGCGCCGTCAATGACTCCATTGAAATTCCCATGTTTTGCAAACGCTAACTGGTGTTCCTTTGAATTTTCAAAAATTCTGAATGGTTTTTTCCCTTTCTCAAAAAAGATGTATTGAAATCACAACCGGTCAAAGCATGGAACCCAGGTAGCAAGTTGCACAGATCGGGACCCAAGTGTGAATAAAATTTCGTTACATCAACGTAGCTTTTGCAAGCATTATTATAAGAATGTCGGTATCTGAATATCTTATGAGGACCTTTAAATTTTGATTTGCATTGCAATGCAAACATGGTACACAATTTTTGTGTCAGCTTTCTCATTCTCCTCGCAAGACAATTCTTCAACAATTGTTGAAACTTTCCCGTCGACAACTTCAAATTTGTGACACTGTTTACTTCTAACATACAGCGTTTTCGTCTTCAAATTCACCGCGTACTTGTCTTTCGACCACTCTTCGACAAATAATTCAATCAAACCCTTTTTGAAATTGACGCTCCTCAAATCTTTTGTAAACTCGGTGAAGCGAATTTGCTCAGGACCTGAGATTCGGAATTAGAGATCTTCTCCATTGTCTCGAGGCAAATGTTCATTGCCTTTGATGGGCGGACTAAAGAGTGTCGAATATTACCGCTATTTCTTTCGCATTGTGGTCCAGAAAAACATTTAGGCATTTGCTGGCGATTTTCCCATACCGAACAGGAATTTCCTTGATGGTATGGAGTACAAAAATCCATAAATGACCACGAGATTGACATTACCTGGCTCACAACTTCTAATTTGTAATTCCAATGACCTCACACTGACTTCACAATGACATCAAACAATGCTTTAAACTGACTAATGATTTTTTTTCGTGCACATTGCGATGAAGCAAACTATGCACTTTTGAGTACCGCATTTTTAACTGACAGGTGGGATTTCGCAACCGATCTCCTCTGGCAGGCACTTGAATTCGTATTTAGTAGTGTGTGCAAAATTATATATACATTGCCATGAGCCCATAAATACGTTCTGAAAATATCACTAAAAATAAAAAAATAATTGCAACCGATCTGAGCTGGCAGGTATGCGATTTCATATTAACAATGTTATTACTACATTCCGTAATTTTTACGTCCACAATGGAATCAGCACCGCTTGAGTGTCGCTCGCTCTCAGCCTATAACAATAACCATAAATAATAAAAGTGGAAAATTAAACAGTTAAAGTATACAATTAATAATGAAGACACATGGAATATAGTTACCAACTTTTTTAAATATTACAATGATTATGATATCATCTGTTAATTTAATTTTTCATCGTAGATTTCATGCAGTATCTTCTGTTATCTGGTGAAGCTACATAATACATTAAATTTGCATATAACGTGAACTTAATGGCCGGAAATGCATTCTGAGTTGAATTTCAAAGAGTGTCTCACTGTTTCGTTTCATATCTAATTCTATCAGAAATAAAACTAAAGTACCTCTCCATAAAAAGCCTGAAATCCCTCAATCCTCTCAGCGTAGTAATGAAGTTCCTCAATGTCTTTTTCTAGTATCGCCGAGCTAGTTGTAAATAGTCACAGTACTGAGAAAAATAATCTCGCTGTGCAGAGCATCTGCAAGTAGAGATTTTTGCTGTCATAATGGACCACTCTTTATTGCCGGAGTCGCGAGATTTTATTCCGAAATGACGTTATAACTTGCATCGGAAATGATGCTACATGACAGTATATTTGTTACGACTGCGTTTCATTTATGTCGCAGAATGTCTTTCATTTCCTTGCTTCGCTTAAAGAACCGGAAAACAAAATAATTTTTATACCGCATACCCGTATCTGTAAATGTTTATAATCCATACAATTCCGGTAAAAACGCCTCGCGGGAAGTTAAATGTAAAATGATAACAAACACGTTTTATTTATGTACAGTCTGCAGTGAAAAGAGTTTACTGTGCTTTTCACAAGTGCCAAGGAGTCTTCAAAGTTTATGTTTCAAAAGTTTATACCCACAAAGAAAAGTACACAACTAAATTAGATAGATTGGTTTATATTGCTCTACATATTACACTAGCTCTACATATTATTACACTCATCGATGCAAAATGCGAGGAATATAATAAATGTTCACCAGTGTGTTATTGTGTGCCAAAATAAAATACCTGAAACTTTGTATATTCTGAAACAGAAGTCGTAGAACTTTAAGAGTTGAATTGAGTATATGAATAGGAAAATAGTAGCAACAGTCTTGATGCAGTTACCCATATCGACTTCTTGTGATATGGCTCTGGAGGAATCTAATACTGACAAACGAATGTTTACTATCTTTTTCAAGGCAAATCCAATATTGTCCCTACTAAGCCCCGGGCTTCACGATATCATCTTTATGGTTTAGAAACGGCTAAAGCCCATCACTCTTGCGCCAATATTTGTGATTTCAGACATAGCCTAGGCGGTATACTGACATTTTCAATGTCGATGGTTGCCAATTACATGCACCTTGCTACACGTTAACGCCAAGGCTATTTAATAATAGAAATGTATTTTGTAGCTTTCACAGAAGACGTAAGAAGTTGTTAAATATTTTTTTTTGTTAAAAGCGTTCTATACTATAGGCTGCCATATTGCTATTAGTAAATTCAGTAAATTTCGAATTTTAAACTCAATACTTGTAATTAGCCTATTTTTGACGCGAGCTCTAGAATTAAAGTTTACACGATTGAACGAAATTCACAAAATATTTTTAGTATTGAAAATATTTATGGGCACTACGCGTGTATACAGGAGCCGTCTTTAAGAAAACGTTCGTGACATGCGACATGCTTTATTTGTCCAGTCAGCAAGGTCTTTATGACTACTTGCAAGGTCAGATAGTATAACACTTCAAATTTTAGATGCCAATCTTTGTGTTTAATTTGGAATAACAATATGAAGAGTTTGATAATTCGATTTAAAAATATATCAATTCATCAAATATATCATCAATTCAGCTTATTCATTGGAATGTTTATGTTTCAAACACGCCAAGTCAAAATACTTCAATATTCTCTGCTTACGGACATTGGCATCTACCATAGGCGTAGAATTTATTCAACAAGCGAAAGTTAAGTACTAAGGATTCAATACAATTATAAAGTAGGTAAGTATTATGTAAGATTTACTTGTGAATAATTGAAAAAAAAACTACTCCACGCAACAGTTGTTAATAATATCAACAGTTTTTGTCAGGCGCTACTCAGCGCGACATACAATTAATTATTAATAATATATATAAAATGCTTTAAAAAAAGGGCGATAAATTAAAAAAAATCTTTCTCAGCCAGTATTGACTGAATTCGAAATAAATAATGGAAGGAGCACTAAATCGTCTGTAAAAAAACACGCTTTCGGAAAAGTACAGTACTTTATTTTCGCAAATTGATTGCTGAGGTCAAAAAAGCAAACAAAAAATATTACATTATTGGCCTACTTCTTTATCAACACCCATGGTTATGTCACTGCTTGAAGCAGGAAGCTGAAATTAATAATAAACACGATACTTATTAAGAAAAATGTACCACCAAATTGCAAAAAACGATTTCACTGACGAGATAATAAATAACAAAATTTCGGTTACCCCTTTGTATTTCTGAAATGGTTGATTTGGCGATATGTAGGAAAACTTAAAGCCTTGGGGAGTTGTGATAATTCTTGGAAATTGCCAAAAATTGTCATTACAAGACTGTAACACATCTTTTACGAGGTTTTTTACACAAGGTCTTGTAATGGCACTTTTCCACATTTTCCAAGAATGTTTCACAATTTCTCAGGGCTCTTTCAAGATTTTCACTTATTTATGTTAAAATCGCAATCAACGAATTAAAAAAACTCATAAAACTTTAAATTACGAACAAATATCTTTAAATTACGACTGGGTTGAAATAACGATTAGTTTTTTACGTTTTCCCGATTTTCACATGAATATTTCGGAATCTGGCCTCAGATTCGTAATCAGCGACCCAAAAAACCTATAGGAACCCATCTTTGGGCCATAATTTTGTAATTAATTTGAATTAAAAAATATAATATATTATCTGGGCTGTCCAAAAACGGGTGATTAAAAAAAGGGCATGTCCGGCACTTAAATTGACTGAATGATTCTGAGGGTATAACTAACATGTTACTACATGTTAGTGTTACATGTTACTGCAACTTTGCAAGTGTTAAGGCGTGTATCATTTTAATTATTTCCAAATTAAATAAATTCATTGTTTTGGTTTTATCAAATATTTTATCTCCATTTTTACAATACATATCGTAAAACATACAATAAATAACCATGTTTCGGTTATACGTGTGTAACTGGTGCCATTAATACTTAATACAATATCAATGACAAATGACGGAATAACTTACTGATCTGTTTTCTTAACGTACGTTTCGCAATCGGCGCCAACCACAACCAATTTTACTTAGTCAGCACATATTAAAGTTATTTTAGCACATCCATTATTTGAATATACGATGTATTTAAATTTACAAATGTTGTAGGTGACGGACTCGACAATCGCCCACTTTTTCTTCGGATACAAAAAATTTCCTTTGATTTGGCGCATAATCTTTAAATTAAAATTTAAAAAAATTAGTTTTGTAATAAAAAATCGTAATCGCTCAAGAACGACAGGTTAATGTACTGTTAAGGGGCGGAAAAGCGTCCTTCCGTACTCAAAATTTTACAGTGTAGTAGATTCGTTAAAATGCCGCTAACACCATTTGTACCACTGTTGTAATAACTTTCAAAAAAGGACGGTGTATTGGGGACTATTTTTATATAGGCATTTTGGGTATAAGTGGTGGATAAACTTCTATCATGTACTAACTAGTGGCAAATACTACTGATATTGGTCCTTAATATTTTATATTAATAGAGCACTTATTAATAAAATCTACGAATTATTTTTGATTTTCTGTCTAAGGCAATTCATTCCCTTTTATGGCATTTATTTATTACATTAAGTAGTATACATGAATCGTGAACTTAATGCAGAATGCGACATATAGACAAATATGTCAAGAGTTAAACTTTGCCAAATAGTCTAAAAATATATTTTCCTAGTCGGGTTGGCTCCATTATGAGAATTTTGAGAGAGAGCGCCCGATCTAGGGGTCCGTCATTGTTGAACGCCTTGCAGAGATAAGCCGAGCTCTAATGGACCCGTATTAAATATCTGCTTGCTTTCTTACTATCATTTTTCATCATCTACGTCATGTCATACTGACGAGCCGTCGAAGTGCTTGGCTTTATCGAAAGGCTTGGAAGGGGAGGCCCATCTTAACGCTCGATATACCGTGTGAATCTCTACCCGCAAACTCTTCCAAATATTCCTCGGATCAATTTACACCACTCCACATTCACTTATGACCTATCGTGTTACCAATATTTGGAGTCCCTGACGAGTTGGGAATTACGCACAGACCTGTTTATTTGGGGGAATGAGCGTGATTCTGCGAGGGTGGCTGAAAGAGCGTTTATGCTTCCTTGCCAGACATAATAAATATGAGCAGATTTTCTCTAATTGGGGTTAAAAATCCGGAAAACACACTAATGCAGATATATGAGAATTGCAAACCTTTATTTTAATACATGCCTCTCCTAGAATCCTAGCGTCCTATATGAACTACATCTGAGCGCCTTCCGACCCTTAACAGGGCCATGTTTAATACATTTTCGTATTTTTTTTAATTTAGTGTCTTATTTATATGATACATATAATTAATATTTTTGAGAACATTTTTAATATCTTGCTTCCATTTTCAAATATATGTTATAGTTTATATTTGAAATATTTTATATAATATTTTGCTCTAGACTGGGTCAGTCTGGAGCAAAAAAAAGCATTTGCTTCAAAATATCGATCTAAAGCGGAACAAGAAGTAAAGTTAATAATTATATATCCTTGAGTCCTTATCATTATGATCCAGATCCTAATCATACAGATCCTAACCCAAGAAATCTTGGGTTTGTAGCAATTCATCACATAGAGAAGTAATCAAATACATATATGAATAATCAAAGGAAGACACACTTACCAGTTGTATATCAGGACATATATACGGAAATGAATCACTCAGAAGTTGTACAAATTCTTTCACCTTCACTGAGGATTTAAATTTCACTATACGAATCAAAGCGTATAGTTGTTATTCAGAACATTGCATTTTTCTACGTTGCAAAGATAACAATTTCCTGCCATAATCAGTTGTTACTCAGTCGTAGCTATAAAGTAAAGTTTCCGAAGCAACTCAAATCTTTCGTTATTTTTGTCAAGATATTTCGAACAATTTTTTTCAAATAAAAATTGTTTTTAAAAAGTTTAATGTCAAATCAGTGATCTAACACACACACACACACACACTTGCTTGTTTTTGTATTTACATACATTATTAATAACATTTTTATGCAACATAGTATTCGATTACAAATTTTTAGTGTAAGTTCTTATCTGCAGTATTCTAATCATTTTACGTCAATACCAAGCAACTTTCTTCAATTAGTGGTGGCATAATGTTTATATGTGAATTAAACAATTTAGAACGGAGCCCGGAATGGCTTACCGCAATTCCTTGTTTGTAAATGTCTACACAACTTATAGCGTCGATGTAGCAGATAAACAGATACAAGGGAACGCCTAGCGACGTAGCTGCTCTATATTCACCTGCCGGTTATTAAGGAACGTGAGCGTCAACCCGTAAACAATGTAATATAGACCAGCACGTGTTGTGGTATCATGTGTTTATGAAATTCCGAGATTTCAGCGCTTTGATTGCTGCTCTTATGGGAAAAAAAGTTATGGCAGGGGTGATTTACAAGCAACATAAACGTTGTCTTAGTTTGGAAGAAGTTTATGAACTGGAATTACTTGTGTTGAATAAAGACAGAAGTCGAGAATTAAATTGATAGACAAATCAAGTAGGTAGGCAAGATTTCGAATGAGTTTTCAGGACCAAATATTGAATAAGTAGCAACGTGTTTTTTAAATATTCTCCTTGAAACGAAAAATGGGGCACATAAAAATGGAGATCTATAAGTGGAGTCAGTTTTGACTCCTCTTGTAGATGTTAAGTATTTAATTGAAAACGCCGCCAAACGCAATCAAATAATGGTTATGTTGGGGTGGAGAGTATTTTTTGCACCTTAAATGTGGGATAATTGATATGTGCAAAGTAATTTCGACGTAAACATATATTATTATCATATGCATTTAGAGTTTTCTGCATTGCATGGCTATGGCCAGTCATTTTCTTGTTCAAATTATTATTTATCAACATAGAGCAATAGCATAAAAGCATCGATTTTGCTCTGTTTAATGATGAATGATATATGATTATATTTTGTAGGGACATGTCTGTTTCCTTAATGGGTATGATACATATCATTTTGTAACTCATAACTCATTTCCACAGCACCCAGGAGGTAGATTCCGCCCCATCATCCTGCTGCCCACTCCTTCAAAATTATTCGAAAGACTTCTTCCAAAAACGCTCCAGAGAGACGTTATACTTGAATACCAGTTCGGCTTTAGACAACACTATTCTACGATACAACATGAACACAGAATAGTAAACAAAATTAATGAGTCTAGAAGAAGAAAAATGTGTACAGCAGTATTCCTAGACATAGTACAACAGGCATTTTACAAAGTGTGGCATGGACTGCTATATAAAATTATAGGTAAATTCCCAAGTCCTTACTATTTGCTGCTAAAATCCTAGATCACTGAAAGGTACTTTCAAACCAAGTATAACTCTGCATCTTCAAGCTTCCAACTTATTAAATCAGTACCCCAAGGGGACGTGCTGGGCTCATTTCTCTAACTAATATACACTGCGGACCAACATACAATACCTCAATAGCAACATTTGCGGATGCCACAGTTATACTTGCGACTATAATTGTTCCAGCACTAGCATCACAACACCTCCAGTAACACCTAGATAGCCTGCAAGAATGATTCCGTAAATGGCGCATTAAAATCAACCAGATAAAATCTGCAGACATTATATTTACCCAACGAGTCACACAACCTGTCGACCAGTTAATACAATCAATCAATCCAAACTGAAGTAAAGTATCTACAACTATATTTGGATCAGAAACTAACTTGGAAGAAGCATTTTAAGACAAAACGACAACAATTAAACATAAAAGTACTGCAGTTATCATGGCTTCTAGGTCGAAAGTCTAAACTATCTATAGAAAATAAACGGTTACTATACAAATGCATAATTAAACCGATATGAACCTACAGAATCCAACTGTAGGGATGTACCAAGACAACAAACACAAAAGAATCCAAATATTACAATCCAAATTGCTCGGCTCTATATCCAACGCGCCTTGGTAGTCTCAAACATCAGACCCCACACTGACCTTCAAATACCATTTGTCACAGAGGAAATAAAAATATTTTCGTCTCTACACCACCAACGTTTACTAGGACATGAGAATAGACATATATTTGAATTGACTAACCCACCAAACATCAGAAGAAGACTCCAACGGCAGTGTCTGTTAGACCTAAGAGAGCAAATAGATGATGACTAGGAGGATTGTCAATGGATGATTTTTCTATACATGTTAACCATCTTTTTTTTAACATATTGCTTATTGCTCCACATTATATAATAGAGAGTAGATTGTAAATTTGCAATAAACAAATTTAAAAAAAAATATTTCCAATATGGCGGATTGAGCGGCCTTCTCCCAACGTCGCAAATTCAGGGTTATGATGACCACATTGTATTTTACTATTCCGCCAAATTTCATCTTGTTAGGACGTTTTACGTGGTAATACTACCCATTCCGTGGGCCGAATATAGAATGCACCCAAATTAGAAGTCCAAAAAATTGGCCACACTCAAAATGCCTTAAAACTGTTGATTATTTTTAATCCGGTAACTTTAATCAAGTCATCGTAATCAATCAAAGAATTGCTTTATAAAATGGTGTCTATATTGTTACGTTTCTCGTAACTTAGTTAGGCTAGGGTTAGTTTTAATAAAACCACATTCTCTCACTACAACTAACTTATTTATTTATTCATACTATTACTGTGACACCTTTGAGGAACACCTATCACTATGTAACAAATTAATATTACTTACATTATTCCTTTCACTAAATCTACCCCCATGGCTTCAGGAGACGTGTCAACTTGTCTATCACAATTCTGCAAATGAACCATTCACCATTCACCATTCACCATTCAATAAGTTCCATTCGAAATATCTTTACTCAGCAAATAAACTGTACGTACTATCAAACGCCAATAAATGATATAAGATACCTTACATCCTTTATAGCAATTATTCATTATTAACATGGAACTTATTTGACTTTGTAAAATTTATAATTATTATGCATTAATTTACTATACAGTGTGTTTTCTAATTTGTTGCCAAAATATGTTTATTTTTATATTTAGTTATTTAGTTATATTTGTGACAATATTATATATGTTTTATCCAAATACATTCTCTATCTATATCATTTTACGATAAGGAGAATATTGCTACTTAAAACGATTTTCAAGCGAAATGCATCTTATATTACACAAAGAAGTTTGGAGAAAGCAACGGATGTTATCATCTGCAGAATATTCGCTTAAATTCTTTAAGATTCAGCTTACATAAAACTGCAAGCTATCCTCGATATGCCTCGCTATGCAAACGATGTCAATTTCAGCTCCGGGTGCTGATGCAAGATGTAAGGCGAGCAGCTGAGGATTTTATTTCTTTAAACAGGAACAATTTTTAATTCTCTTATCGTCGTGTACTTCAGGATTTCTTCTCATGCTCTTCTATCGGAATAGTCTGACTCGGAGGCCTTGTGCCTGTGCTCTAATAGCATTTTTATGCAAACTGTTGAACAAGAACATGCAAAAGCTTCTTAAGAAATGATTTAAGGAAATTCCGCGTAATGCTTTCCTTGACAAAAAGCCTTTGCATTAGCAAACGGGGTCGATCATTAAACTTTTCGCGAAACTAATTAAAATTCTGGTCACTTAATAGAGGCGGATTTAACTGCTACACATAGTCAAGCATGCTAGAATATCCCTTCATATTTAATATACTATATAAGATATAAAATAGCAAGGTTCAATATTATTAGATTAGCTAGCTAATAATAATAAATAATAAAATAACCAACATTTTGCTTCACATATTTCAATATCACAACACTGTTGTACCCTTCATCTACGGGGTGAACTTTGGGTGAATATTATGCGAACATTTGAACTTTGATAATAATAATTGTTACCCCAGTCAAATTAGACAAAAATAGAAGGATCGATGGAAAAAATGAACCCTTTTAACCCTTGCACTTTCACTTGGGTAGGCATATATCAGAAGTCCCCGAGAGTGGGGGGTAAGCTCGAGGAGGGAAGGGGCTTGTTAAAGAAACATTTTTCAGTTTTTCTCTTTTAACTCGGAAATATTCTTTCCTATCGGTTTTGACCACCCTACTACAATTAAAGTTGATCAAATATTCTACAAAAACGATTGTATGCATATTTGTCATCATAGGACTCACTGTAAGCTAGCTACGGGCTTAGATTCTACATAAAATTGCATTACAAATCCTTCCACACATTTTATTAGTAGTTATACAAGTATGGTAATAATCCATCCCCCCCATCTCATTTCTGATGAATTTTTCAAAATTACTATTTTTGTCAATATGGTAAAAAATATGACGCTCAACAGGTTCAAATATGCGCGCCTTTAGAATTCACTTTGTATATTACAGTTGGAAATTTTGAGCAGTGAACATAGACAATCCATTTTTAGTAAATTTTGTTTCAAGGAGGTGGAAAACCGATTTTTTTAATTGAAAGGAATTGAAATACAAATAACGCAAGTGAAACAAGGATACAATAATACAAAAACGCTTGCAGAAAAAGAGTAAACTTGCACATTTCCGAACCAGGTACGATAGTAAGAGGCCGGGAACCGAACTCTGTGGCACGATATGCATTATCGTTGTTTGCTTCAACTCATTGGTATTATTTGCAAAACTTTAGACAAGGTAGGCAGTAACTTATCTGAATGCTGATTAGTGTTAATAATCTCCAGATGATGGTAACTTGGTTAGCGAAACACGCGTCTAGTACAGTGCAGTATTTCGGTGTTCGTGAAATGTTGCGTTTGGCTTTTGTGTCACGCCGAGGGTTCCCATCCTTTTCCGATATAATAATGTTTGTTACTTAAAGGCAAATAATAGCAAACACCGAATTTTACATTTCTAGCCGGGTTACGATATTTTCTTTTATTTCGTAGCGATACAGAAAAGTCAATAGTGGTATGAGCCGGAGTCTGGAACATTGAGTTAGGGTTTCGAAATTTAATTACACGTCGGAAAATCGGAAAATTACAGAATATTTTCTTTGCGAGAAATTAGGGTGAGGCCATTTCACTTTAGCGAATCGATAACAAATTATAGACTAAAATAATTAATTTAATGGTTTAATCTCAACTTGTCAAGGATAATTATAAGAAGATATCGTTTATTTGATGATGAATCGACTGTAAGATTCATTGAACGGTGATTTTTCATACTATTCAGGCCATGTTGGGAACTATGTATTAGGGGAAGATATCAATTTTATGTGAACATGGTGATTAATCTCTCCTTTATTAAAAATATCCCACTCAGGCCAGATTACTGATCAAATAAAAATCAAATTTAGCTTAAGGAGGTAACATCCTTATTTAACTACGTCAAAATATTCACCCTCCGGTGCATTAATTATTCCTGATATATTTTATATCTAACACACTGATTTATATCATGTTATTCTAGAGAGTTTTTAATTTGCATTTACTGCAATTGATATTACCTAAATTGATATACTGCTGTACAAATGTATTGCATACCTTTACAATTCTAGTCAGTATTCGTAAACGGACTCAGTACCCTCCAACCCCTATTTTTCGCGTGTTTCATTTGAAAGAGAATTATCATGCATAAAAAATGTTTCATGTTTATGAACCATTTAGGTTACCGAAGTAAAATACACAGATTGCCAGAAAGACACTTCACAGTGAAACGTAATAGGTAGAGTAAATATCATTGTAAAATTTTCGAGCTCCCTTAAGAGGACAGGACGAGTCCTCGTCCCACTTTAATCTTAATCCCCGAAATAATTTTTTTCTTAAAAATAGTACAATAATTACTTTTTGTGGTTTATTTAAATGTTATATATACTTACTATTGATAGCTTATTTGGGAATACTTCTGAACATGGTCTCTTCTTATGGGCGCCAGTTTTGTGTATATATTTGAATATATTATTAAATGTATAGTAACCCTTGTGATAAAGAATGTGAGAGAGGGATTTTATATTTTTCGATTATTTATGATTTTAACTGAATATGGGAGACCTTAAGTCAATGGGGGTTCAAAAGAAGTTATTTGAGACTTAGGTATATGGATTTTAAAAAATTTTATTTATACTTATTGACTATAAATTTGTATTATTGATTTATTAAATTTTAAATTAAATAAAAGTTTAAGCAATGTTTATATTACGATATTTTATGTCTTCATATGATTTCACTTACTGATTGTCGCCCTCGCTGGTATTTTTAAGAAGCCTCATATTTTATTTCCAACGTCTGCCTGGTACTATGTCGCATTTTTTATTTTGAGTAAGGACAGCTCACTTTGTTGCTAATTACTTATGTTCATCCACTTAACTGGTGAACACAAGATCAATCACATCTGGATCATAATAGCGTTCGGAGCAGCTGTTCGGGACACATTTTTTTTGAAAAATACATCTTTATTGGACTATCAGTGCTTTCTTTAAAAATCGTTAGTTCTTAAATGAAATGAGGTACCAAGATGATTTAAAAAACAAAATGTTACCAATGGGTGCGAAATTGCAGAAAAGCATGTAGTTCTAAACTTCCACGTCAATTATTCTACAGAGTGTTTCAAATTTATGGTCGGAAAACATCAATTTAATTTACTCCGGTAAAACATAAGCTTTGAGATTAAATTCAACAATAACCGAGAGTAAAGGCTAAATAATATTTATTTGTCTACAAGCTGATGTAAGAACTGGAAATCGGATTGAAAATATAAAAGTTATAAAACTTCAAACTATTCCAAAAATAGGGGTGGCGGAATTTTTGCCGGGGAGATTATAATAACTAGTATCTAGAATGTATTCACAACCAAGCGTCACCAAAATAACAAATACAATTGAAGGCACGCACTTGAAAAGAAATATTGCCAAGACCGCACTAACGAATCTGAAATATAGATAAATTAGCTATGATTTATTGGTAATATAATTAACATTAAATTTGACGCTCACTTCCATCAGAAGATGGATCATTTCCAACTGGTGACTCTTGGTTGTGAATACACTTTAGATATAAGTTGCAAACCACACGTTTATATGGCACAAGCCGCATTTGCCTTATTCGCAACAAAATAAGACCCAGTCGCAGTAGGAACAAAAAACATAGCAATAGAGTACCCATACAACACGGGGACAACAGGAGTTATACTGATAATACATAATAAGATAATTAAAGTAAAGCAGAATGTACTCGCTCATATATTATAGTGCAACATTGTACAATAAAGCGTTGCGTGAAATTTATGTGGCCATATAAAGCCACTCCGATTGCCTGCAATACAAGTCTTTGCCATAATAACCCCTAAAACATCGCCTATATACTATAGGGCTGTGCGGCCGATGGGCATAAAACAATAAAATTTTATTTATAATTATGTACTGTGATGATAAAGGTTTGTCACATTAACTCCGGTTATGGCCGCAGAATTGCGGCAAACTCGCTTTAATAGCCCTAAACGTCATGAGGTGGATGGAAACTAACTTTTAGGGAACAACGATTTGTTGCTACGAGAAACCAAGAGGAGAAAATTATTTCATAATTCATAGTTGGGTTTTGATGAGGCAAAAATTTGGATAATATGGAATTAAATAATACATATTCAATGTGCATCGACCACAAAGATCTGATTCACATTAATCTTTAGTTTTAGTCTTTATATAATAGAGTAAAAGACAACATAGCCCTAAAATATGAAGTATCTGTAAAATACCTCGAGATAGAGGTCAAAGAAGACACTGAAATAGTAATAAAATCAGTGAACCATAAGAGTTATAGAATCTCAGATTATAATAAACAGACCAGGTTTTATTCTCAAGTATTATTGGAGAGTCCTGACTTTTATGCTAAGGTAGTTATGTAGTTAAGAATCCTAAAGATGATAGTCAACGTGCGACGTAGTCATCAGTCAAGTACGAACCCGAAAAACTCCTATAAATGAAAACCAATAGATTCTTTACATTTTGCAGATTCAATGACACTAAAATATAATAGATATGTTGTATGTCTTTAGTATTCCCGGCAACCAATCAACCATACAAGCGGTAAATACATAGCATATTGACAAAATAAGCCTTCCAGCTGATGTAAAACTAGCTAACATAAATATAAAAATTACATGAAATTTAAAAAAATCCTTGGAAGCTACTTGCCCCAAGAAGAATAAAAATAATCGTTATATTCTAAAACAAATGCTGACCTAAAGAGATACGTCTCTAATATGTGATTACGTAATAATTTTAGACTACATATTAGCATTGAAAATACTTCTTACCGCGTGTATATGTGAGCCGTCTTTAAGAAAATGTTCGTGACATGCGACATGCTTATCTGTCGCGTCAGCAATGTCTCCCGAATGCGGAAAAGTCAAAATTTGCTGTGTTTTCGATAGTTGTGTTTAAAAATATATCAATAGCTTATAAAGTAGAATGATGTTTCAAACACGCATAAGACAGAATACTCTAATATTATCTGCTTCGCTCCTCCGACGGGCACCGGCAGCTACCATTGTCGTAGAATTTATTCAACAGTCGGAACTAGCCGCTAATCAGCACAATTGCTAAATTAATTGAATACAATTATAAAGTAGGTAAGTATGTAAGATTTAGTTGTGAATAATTAAAAAATAAACTACTCCACGCAACATTTGTTAATTATTTCAACAGTTGTTGTTAGCATCCACTCAGCGCGACAACTAATTAAAATATATAAAATGATTAACAAAAAAAGACAATAAATTTAAAATTTCTCTCTTTGGAAGTATTGACTGAATTCGATATAATGGGAGGAGCAACTAAATCGCCTGTAAAAAATATGCTTTCCTAAAAGTACATGACTTTTTCGCAACTTGATTTCTAATGTCAGAAATGCACAAAAATATAAAAATATTATGTCATTGTCGTACCTCTTTAACAACACTCATTTCAATAAACTATTTCACTTAGGAGATAATAAATAACAAAATTTCGATTACCCCTTGTATTTCTGAACCGGTTAATTTTTCGATATGTAAAAAAACTGATTATTTTCACGTTTTCCACAAACGCCGATTACAAAATTTATCATAAATAAGTGAAAATCTTGAAAAATTCTTTGGAAATTGTGGCATTCTTGGAAAATTCGAAAAACGGCCTTGTACAAGATCGTATTATGTATCGTTTCCGAGGTTTGTTTGGTCACAAATGACGAATTAGATATTCAAAACGATGAAATATTTTTCATCGCTTTGAATATATAAACACCGTCTTGTCAATTTTCCCCATTTTCCAGGAATATTCCACAATTTACCAAGTCAAGATTTTCAATTATTTATGGAAAATTTGCTATCGGTATATTAACAAACAAATCATTAATATGCGGAACGGTAGAAACGTTGAAGTAGTTTTGTTTCCCTGGCTACTGGCATAAATTTTGTGGCTTTTTCTAGTTATTGCCATCATGTGGACATAAATGGATATGTAGAAATCTAATTATGGCCATATCTAGCGCTATAATAACAAAAATACTTATTGCGCTAGCGCTATTGTACAAAAATACTAATAAATATTTTTTAAAAAAATATTTGTATTAAAAATTAAGGGTAACGTAGTTTTGTTTCCCTTGTCATAACTGGAATTAATTTTTTGCCTTTTTCTAGTTATATAGCCATGATGTGGCTATAAATGGATTCACAGAAATCTAGTTATATAGTCATATATAACTCTATTGTACAAAAATACTAATTGCACTGGCGCTATTGTACAAAAATAATAATAGAACCTACCGTGCAGGATATGTATTTTATGGTATTATATAATTGTTTCATATATTATTTTAAAAGTTAAATACCTTTGATGGCCATAAGTGGAGATCCATATGGCTATAACTACTGTAGATGTGGCCATAATTGCAGAAATGAACTTATTTTTCTTCGTTATTTTTTTGTTGCAATATGATATAAAATATATTACCTACTCTTGTATTATGAAACTTTTAAAAGATAATGTTTCCGATTTTTTATTCAAGAGTTTTAAAATTTCCACTTGAGTTATAGGTATTTAAAAACCAATACATGCTAAATGTGGCCGTATCTGGTGCCTCCACTCTAATTGAAACAAATCTTGTATCTCCATTCTTACAATACATATCGTACAATATCAATGACGTATGATGGAATGACTGACTTTCATCTGTTTTCCTAATGTACGTTTCGCAATCGGCGCTATCCACAAACAATATTAGAAACCGATAAAAAATGTTATTTTGATGTAAGAACTATGTAACTAATCAAGTACTGTATTAAAGTAAACAAAACGTTGTATTGGTATTTTCAATACGCCTATGACACTTGCGTAGGATGCAAGGTCTATGAATTTTCAACCAGTTTTCTCTTCTACAATATATTACATTTTACAAGATTTTTTAAAATTTTACCTCTATCCTACGATTACAAGTTAATTTGACATTAATGATGTCTGATGAGATACCCGCGTTATCTTACGACTAAATAAATCATGTAAAAGTCGCGTCTCGTCTTCATAACAGAATGGACATCGATAAATTATTTAGGCTCGGTGAGCGGATGTACTCAACTGTTCTCAGATTTCTAGCTGGAAATTTTTCACAGCAAGATTCAATCTACACAAATCGAATTAGTATAATGTTTATCCGGATCCAATTACAAAATTAATTAATAACGGGCCTGCCAGGGGCATCACCTTTTAGGTCTCCTCGCTTCTATAGTCTAGATAAGGCCAGAAGCATTTCTCCGGCCTAATTAGTTATTGGAAACCGTTCGAGATCTTTTTTTAGCTAAACAATAAATATTATATCGATGGCATATAATATATTAAAACATATTTTCTTCATTAATATTCAAGGCATACCTTGATAAACTTCTTTGCGATTATGTTTACTACATTTTATTACTACCATATTTAGCTTGTAATAATGCCAACAAATAATAAACAAGAAATACTTAGGTATGTAATTTTCAAAGAAGGAATCTTTAAAACAGAGAGATGATAAGTAAGTACATATAAGTACATATAGTAAAGTTTTTTTATATGTAAGATCATATGAATACCAAAATTTTGAACAAATGCCTCTATCATTATCATTGATAAACCGACAGTAATTGTTTTTTTGAATACAAATAATTTTTGGGTCTAAAAATTAGAAATAATATGGTATAAAGGTAAAAAGTGGTAAAATCGAAAAAATGTAGTTAACTTTGAAAGACAATCAACCAATATTTATCAAAAATACTTTTGTCAGTCACCATTTTGACAGAAATTACGTCAGATTTCTTTTTTCTGAACCAGTGCCTATAAAAAATTTAAAAAAAAGTTTTTTTTAGTTTTTTTCTTATTTTGTTGAAAACAAGTTTTTGAACTTTATAATTTGCCATTTCGATAGGAAATTTGATTCTCTAAAAAAAAATTATTATGTGTATATACTAAAATGCATAGTTTTTGAGTTACAGTTCACTTAACAGTGGACAGATACTCCGTTTTCAAAAATCCAAGCCTAAAAATAATATACACCCGTTTCGTTATTTTTTAAGAAAAAATGGATATGCCTAGAATTTTATCACAATACTAGAAAACTAGAAACTTCTAGAAAAACTTCTAGAAAACTATGATATTTGAAGTATGCCTAGGACTGCAGTTTAGGCAATATTTACATATGAAAAATGTCTGGCCTCACAGAACTATAAATTTGACTATTGACGGTCAAAATCTTCCGAGTCTTCCGAAATTACCACCTACCTTCACCTAATATACATTTATAGGACTAGCAAGGCCTAGGAGGGTAGTAAATATGAAAATAAACCCCTACCTAACCAAAAATAATATATTGGTTCACAGAATTCCAAAATTTATCTATATTCTGTAAAAGAAATTGAAATTAATACCTAATTCCATGTAGAGTATGTTTTAGGCTTTCGCGAGGCCAAGAAGGGTAGAACAACCCCTATCTAACAAAAATTAATATCTAAGGTAACGAATTGAAATTTCTCTATTTTCTCACAAAATCTAAATTAATACCTAAATTTACCTAAAATATGTTTCATGCATTCGCAAGACCTTGGAGGGTAGTAGGTACAACTTACTAATAAGAGTTGCTCACACTACCCTCCTAGACCTTCCGAGTGCATGAAACACATTCTACTTACAGAATCGTCAGAAGCGATTGTGCACGATATATATTGAAAATTCTCTAGATCTATGGAAAAACCGTAGAATCTGGCAACACCACACCCGACGATGTGGCAACATCGCATCTGGGGTTGCTAAATACAACCCCCTCAGGAGCGAAGTCTCCACCCTCTAAGACTTCAAATAACCAGGATACACCCCTGGCCCCATTTAGAATAGTTGTGGTATGTGAACATGTGGACTATTTTCACGTTTCCACGTTTCATGTGGACCCCCTGTAGATTTCTTCGAGATGCCTTATATACAATCTATAATGGGATGGAATACCTGAGAACAATCGAGAATGGGATGGAATATTTGAGAAGCTTCTGGAACTTTCCAGAACATTGAAAATGGTATGTAAAGGCCAGCAGATCGCGATATTAGTCTAGTTTAGTTTGCTCTTAGAGACAAGACCTGATAACAAATAATTAAAAGTGTTCAGTGGTGATTTATCATTGTAAACAGTTGTAATTTGTTGTGTGTGTGGAAGTTAATAAAGTGTATATGGATGTCTACGCCAATGAAAAACATTGTGTAGGTCAGGGTTGCCGGTCGTTCAACTATACATACATATTGTACGAACTGTAGGTGGTTATATTATAGTTACTACCCTCCTGAGCCTTGCGATTCCTAGAAATTTATACTTGGTGACGGTAGGTGATAATTTAGATTGTCTTGACCGGAAATACTGATATTTATATTTCTGTGAGGCCCGATATTTTTTATAAGTAAACATTGCTCAAACTACCCTCCTGGGCATACTTCAAGTATCATAGTTGTCCTTGAAACATGCAATCTGATAAAAAAATATGCCATCTGTAAAGCGATATTAATTATTATTAAAAATTGTTCTATCTATTCTGTTGGACCCGAGCTGAAAATATTTTAGCTTAAAAATTTAATGCATTCCTGTGTTTACTCTCACACAGATATTCCGTCGTACGCTCATGGCCATTCGGCAATGTTCGGAAAAATAAGTCGCCACTATTTTCTACCAAATTCACACTGGTGATCAACTTAGTAATTATACCGACCAGTTGTTAAATTACCGAAGCGTCAGTCACTGACTGAAATACAATGAACATTTCTCAGAAAATAGGTTACCTATGGACCCGACAGAAATTTTTAGCAGTCGTGTCTGGTATTTTCAATACGCCTAAGATACGTGCGTAAGATGCAAGTTCTGTGAATTTTTCATATTCAATGCTGTAGTACACAGTAGACTATGTGATATATGTTTATTCATTTTTCAAAAGAGTTTTCTACTTATTTTTTTCAAAATTTCAATTTTATAAAACACTTGTATTTACATTCAATTACATTCACTAATGTAAGCAGTAGGTATTGCGAAAACCACAACAGAAGGCTTTTAGGTATTGTAGTGCAAGGCTAGATATAATTGGGAGCTCAAATATTTCGTCTGCCGGAATAGAAAATAAACCATCATTAAGGGAGCTTTGGCACAACACTTTTTTATACTTCATATGCTGAAGGCAATTTTACATATTTAAGAGCATCTATCACGATAAAAACGTCTGGCAGTATATTGTTTAGTCATGCTACTAGCAAGATGTTAGGCAAAATATCATTCGTGTTCCATGAAACAAATTTGATGGATTTTAGTTGTCATGGAATTTTCTTCTAAATTTCTTTGTAGTAAGTCAGACTCTGCGTAGAGGCGTGGCAGAAGGAGGGTATATTTCTTGCTTGTCATAACTCCATAAATATAAATCGTATATTTTTAGTGATTGTTTTTTAAATAGAAAAGTTGGTTATGCAATCCTGGTAGAATTTAATTTGTGTGACTGTTTTGAAAATAATGATTTAATTATACGTGGGAATATTCACGATAGACAGATTTTCAAACAATACAAAAATTCTTATTTTAGTCGCCTACAGGCTTGGGGAAACGATCCTCTGACACTCTGATTGATTAGACATATCCTGGAGTATGGTAAGAAATTTCTCCGGAGTAGAGAGATAAATGTTTGGTTTTCATCTGCAAATTAATTCCCGATCATTATCAGCACCTAATGCTGCCCCATGGTTTGGCTAGTCACATCCGACACATAGCTCGATTGTCTTATCTCTTTGTCTGATAGGATTTGCAGGGATTTACTCAGCGAATTCTATTTAATTCTTAGCATCCAGGCGCCTCGATTCCATCGCTAAAATGTTTTGTTACGTTCCAATAACTCTATAATTTAATTTATTTGGACATTCCCTTATAAAATTACTTCCTTTCCTTTATATCCAAAATGAATTTATTAATTGATTATTTACTTCTTCATGGATATGTTTAAATACTATTTTAATACAAACATTACAACGGTCAAAGATAATATTCCGCAACAAGTCTAATTATTATACAGTGCAAAACAACATTATACATGCACAGAGATTCATTATACAGGGCATTATATTATAAAGAGAGAGCAACAAATTGGATGGTCCAAATAAAAATTACGATCAAATATATGTTTAATTTTTGGTTGGGCGTCAATTTTTTTCACAAGTATATAAATCTACACATTACTCCACTGTCCGCTTGGCGAATAATTATTGTATACCGTGTTCGGTAATGACTTGATGATAGTTTATCAATAGCGGAAGTTGTAATGCCTATAATTTGATTCATGGGATTACTGCGTTTCCTCTTGTGCAGCCGAAGGTAGGACTTATGGAATGGGCGTTGTTGTGTCCTCTAATTTTGATTAGTTGTTCCTCATTAATTTGCTAGCTCTGTTGGAGTAAGTGCTAGGCCATGGCAGAGAGCAAATGTTTTCAGTAATTAAAGTTTCTATATACCTAATAGTCCAGTAACCTTGTCGCTTGAAACGGGGATACATTACATCAAATCTGGTTGTTCTGATTTTTTGGTGAGTTGTTTGTGATGTGAGCTCAGTGCATGTTACAAATTTGCGACAGAAGTCCAACATTTGGCATTATGCGCACTAATTGCTTTTAGTAGGAGAGCCCAAGAGGGGATTTTGGGATTTACTCCAAGCTCGGCAGATTAACATATGGGGGGATACCTTGCACCCTATTGAGTACCTCCACCATATCTAAGCCTTCTATACAGTGCCGCGCGTGTAGGGCAGCCGATCAGAATATTTAAAAAATCATTAGTTAGTAATACGTACTCAGATTAAGAGCGCAGATGAAGTGCGCATTTCGATAACCCGATTCGATTGGAGCGTTACGTAAGCGAGTGGGAGGATCATAATTTTGTGTTTAAGAACGTTATTTATTATTATTATGTTTGGGTAGGCGAGTTATAGAAATACGACCACTTATAAAATTACGACCATGCCACTATATTAATAGAAATATCATGGAGCTTCCCGGAAGTTTCATTCAAAATTAAACACCCCTCTAAAGGCAACCCGATCTCGAAACAAATATTCTGCCTTTATCCGCACCAAGGAAATATATTTCCTCCACAATGCATTGTAATAACCTCCATTCTGCCAGTCTATTCACTAAAACTAAAGCACTTTATTATTCACAGCTAATAATGTATCGATTTTGCTTGAAGTATATCCTTATGTCTTTATTTCCTGGAAGCTCTCGACTCATTTTAATTGCGGGGCTATTGTGAAGGTTGACTGGCAAAACCAATCCCAGCAAAGTTTTTAATTGAAAATCGAACCGAACTGTACTTATATGTATATATATATATATATATATATATATATATATATATATATATATATATATATATATATATATATATATATATATATATATATTGTTATGATTGATTTATTTGATATACTTATTATTGTTATTATCTGTTTAAATTCTTGATGATTCTCTTCCTGTTTCTTCAGTGCTAAGCGCCAGTTCTTACCAACATTTATTATTAATTTTATAGAATATAAAGTAACATTTGTACAGCAAATATTTATACGTCTTTGAATTTTTATAGTTTTATTTTTATTTGTTTAGTTAATCGTTTATTACCTTCCAATTGCTTATAATTTTATTTTGCTTACTGATGAAAACCTAAAGTCACAAAAAATTCCTGGATCTCGGATTAGTAGCGGACAGTAAAAGGAGACTTTCAATGTATCAAAATGAGCGTAACAGGTTAAACTCTATTCCCTTACTAGGTAAAAGTATTAAAGGTTAAAATTATTATTTTAACTTTTAGACTTATTTGAAATAAGTACCAAATCATACATACTACCAAATAAATACATCGATTATTATATACCTTTAGATACTGAGTTAGACGAAGTTATAATATGTTCCTCACATTCAGCAGAATTAAAATGAAAACGGAAATCTGCAGTCACGTTTTGACATCTATGCTTCAGCAGTGAAGCTCAAGTTTAAAACCAAAATACATATTTCGCAAGCGCTCAGGAGACATAGATATCGAAACGCCTCTGCAGATATTTCAAAACCAAAATTAGTATACCATTTGCAAATTTGCGGAATTTGAAAGCCTAAGGCTTAGGGCGACACCCGTTGCATCGTGACAGCATAGATGAAGCCCTACGAAACATATATTTTTGCTTTAATATAATGTAATTATATGCTATTAATAATTAAGGCTGTAATGTAAAACGGTAGGTAGTGTATAACTAAGGATAACTAAGTTTCGTTCTTGTTTCAAGCTACTACAGAATTTTAAGAAATAAGATTTTATGAGCGTGCCTCGGCGTTGGAAGGTAATAAAGAAGGATGTACTGTATAATATTTATATGATGCTTCTATATAAAATAACATACAATAAAGGTACCTACATACAACATGAGCTTATTTATTTATGGAGCAATTTAAATCAGGACAGTTGCAAGGTGAAATTAATATTATCAAAGCAAAATTCATGTGATATCCTGGCTTAATTTTTAAAGTTAAGTTTATTCAATTTATAAGTTAAATCTTATAAATTGAATAAGATTTATGAAATTAAATTAACATTTTTCATCATAGGAACAGCTTAGTTGTTAGGTTTTAGTTTTGGAGGTGCAGTTTTTAAAATTGGAAACAGTTGTGGAATTCTAACCCTCGCTTGTTTTATTACGTTATCGATGTATGTATTAAATCTAAAACATCTATCTAGTGTTAAACCTAAATATTTTAGTG
This sequence comes from Tetropium fuscum, assembly GCA_964058915.1. Classification (NCBI taxonomy): domain Eukaryota; kingdom Metazoa; phylum Arthropoda; class Insecta; order Coleoptera; family Cerambycidae; genus Tetropium; species Tetropium fuscum. The sequence continues at coordinate 955,373 of CAXKVY010018455.1, read as the reverse complement.
TTGGATTTGAGATTAAATTTACTCTGTTGAGTGTTATGTGTATATCGGGTGGCTGTTTCTCTAGCGTAAAAATTGTCAATTGTCACAAAGTTTCGTTTGCTATTGCATTAGTCTTTGTATCCGTGGTAAACTCGTCGAGGTTGGAGTATCTGTGTCGTCTGCGTATAATGCATCCTATGGTCGGTAAGATTTGGGATATCATAGGTAAAAAGGTTGAATAGGGCTGGGCTAAGGGAGGAACCTTGTGGAATGCCAGAGTGCATCGGGCGGGGATGTGCGCGTTCGTGTTTGACTAGTACTAGGAATTGGGGACTCGAAATATATGATTGTATCATTTTTATTATACGAATCGGAATTTTTGTGGTGTTCGATGAGTTTCATACTCTTTTATAGCTAGGATTTCATACTCTTTTATTATAACTTTATTATATTATTTATGATACTCTTTTATTATTCTATGTATTCCTAAAATTATAATTTATATAACCTTATAATTTTAAACCACAACTGAGATAACTTCTAAAGTGCTCTGAGAATAAACGGAATAGACAGGAAGCATTGTGCCTTGTTGTTGCACACTGACTGGTGTCTGTTAAAGTAAATATTTATAGAAAGTGAGAAGCTGAGTTTGTCATTAAAATTCACCCCGCTAGTCCTACTAAAGTACATAACAAACTTTATATTGCTCGTACCCATTTCAGAAAATTTTTAATTAATTGCCTTAACGTTCCACTTTATTGATTTTAAAATAGCCATCAGAGTAACCCTTGCACAAACTTCCACGCCAGTGCTTTCAAAATTTCCTTCATCAAAACCATATTAGCAATAATACACCATCTAATCTGTCCCATATAAATTATAGTTGTATCCCCAGTGTACATCTAAAGCTTCCTTGTGCTTATTGCAGATTTTCGAGAGATGTGGCGGAAGGGTTGAGCGGCCTCCATCCAGCTATCCTGATTAATTAGGTGAGTGTTGATGATCTCGGTCATTAGGATGATTCATGTCGCCGCCGTTCTAGAGGAATATAATTACCCTCAATCGAACGAGGCCTGCGATCCACACAAAGATCCATATTTTTGTACAAAATGCTCTTGCGCAAGTAATGGGGTATAAGTCAATATTTACCTTTTTGAGAAAATCTCCAAACAAGATTCTGTAAAACCATAGATCAAGTGAATAGATAGTCAGTGCCTGTGTTATATTTTCTCGATCCTAAATGGGACCAGAAACTCGAGGACATACGTCCCCGTGCAAGACCTACCCCAGCCCAAAGTTGACCGCATCTTCTGAACTAGTTTTTGCGGCAGTGATGCCAGTTTTTTTGAAGTGAAATAGAAAATAAAGGATGCGTAAGTAAAATGTATTATAACACCTACGTATTTGCGGTTAGTTGGTTTAGTGAAATATGAAAGGGAGTATGGCACACAGATATAAAGTATGATATATACTTGATACTTGTGTGGTATTCGTAGGTATATATAATTATATAATCTTTGGTATGGCTATTATATTGTTTATTTATGTGGGGGTTATATGTTATTATGCCTTTAGTGCGATATATGTGAATATGAATGATAATAAAAATATTTTACTTGTCGTAACTGGTTGTGAAAAGTAAGACGTTTCCTAACGTCAAAGGGTTTTGAAAAGTGCCACTTTACATGTCAAATTTAGAAAAACTATTTTAATCCGTCAGCATACAAGGTGGTCCCACGAAAACCGTGAGGAATAGTTTTAATCCTATCCTGATGATGCCCACATTATTAGCGAAAAGTATTTGCACAAGGCACATACCTCTTCTATATGAAGAAAAAAGCAAGGTCCATAAAATGTTTGTGAGAAACGTAAATAAATCTGCAAAATCCAATGCTCACAAACAACTGTCTGGAAATAAATATTACACCTGATGTTTACCGTATCTATTGACTCGAAGTTGACATTATATTCCATGCGGGGGAACTTTATTAAGGTGTTACCCCAAGTGGGAGTCACTATGGCGACGCCAGAAGCTGTGTATGTGTGCCATACAGTGGCACAAAGAGCGTCCGATGATGTGTCGCTCAAGAAAGGACTCATTTACCGCTTGCATCGCCGAACTTTTCTGCTCGTCTTTATTGAATTTTATTAAGAAAAGCCTGGTGGAAAATATTATGTCGCTTTCGATGTAATAAGTGGCCCTCTTTGGCACCCACTTCAAGGCTGGCGGTGATAATTTGTTTCAGGGGGGAGCAGAAGTTGAAATTGTTACTTCTCGGAAGATACTATTATTGAGAAACATGTGAATCATAATAAAAGATTTTAAGTTAACTGTGATTCGTTGAATTAATTTGTTTGAAATATCGATGCAATCTACTTATGATTTCCGAGTTGTGGAACATATTTTCGAGTATACTGAATGGATAAATGGTGTTTATTTATATTTCAAATTGCTACACAGCTTGACACGTAACTTTCGCAATTATTTATACACTACTGCCGAGGACTGGCGTTCAATTTGTGACTATCAGGAATGGGGTCTTGCAGCCATTAACCTACCAATGAATTTGGTCTCATAAAACCACCGGGCTGCCCTTAAGTTAATTGGTTTTCGGCCAACTTCGGCACGGCGACGTTGATGTAGGGCTCTCGACACTCCTACACCAACATATTCGCCGCATTACCACACAAAGGCCTTCGCGGAGCCTCCTATTATGCACGATGAAATGCAACTATGCAATTTTACTTGCCGTTCAGCCTGTGTGTTCACAGTTAGATGAGAATTCTGTTATTATTTGGGTTAAGTGGGCGACGGTTCTAAAGGAAATATAGTGGAGGGTTTTCTGTTACGTTTAGTTTTACGTGTTTGAGTGAACTTTAATTCTCCACATTGATTGGTTAATATGTGCGAAAACTATTCTGTGTACGAAAATATTAATTAATCCGTTTATTTTTTTAGTTAATTTTAACTCAGATTGGTATCATACATTTAAGATGCAAATAAAAGGAGGCGTATTAAATCTGTACAACTAAAGTAAATAAAGCTTCGTATATTTATGTTCCATATTATTTATAAAATCAGAAAAAAATTACCTACGTAAAACCAAAAAATATTCAGACAGTAGTTATAATAATTACATAATTATTAATAATTATATATATATAATAATACAAAATTATAATAATATTTATAACTTATTTAATTCAGAATAATATATTTCATTTGTTTTTAAATTTTTCTACTTTTTATTTACCCTCCCCTATATTCATAGCTATATATAAAATTATCTAGTACCCTCTATAATACTAATTGGAGGACTACTAGATGAGGAATTTATGGAAGAAACTTCATTGTACAAAAAGACTGGGAGAGAAGGGCAACTACAAAAAGATGTCGGGTTATTGGAAATGGTTGATCAGAAAAAAATGATCATGTATCAGATGTAGTAAAAGGATGTGAAATGAATAAAAATGTATTACATACTGATGATGTATCAAGAGAAGATCCCGTTGTTCAAACAGCAATATGAGTTTAAATTGTTATTCTTCTAAATTCTATTACATTGTTCTAAATTGAACATACTTTTGAGGAACGTTTGCTGAGTCTGTTAAAATAAAAGGAAACTATCGGGCCAAATATCCCGAAAGAGAGTATGCCCAAGAACTGAATTGATGAAAAGTGAAGGTTTGAGAAAAATGTTCAAATGAGCCAAAGAACAAGTAGCTCAAAAGAAGACGTATCGAAAAAAAACTATTACCAAGAGGCGATTAAAACCAGAAAGTTAATAGAGAATAGAAGTTGGTTAAATGGGAGAAAACGACTTGACAGCGTAAGAAAAATGAACGTGCAATACAATTCTGATATGTGGAGAAGAAAGAGGTATTTATATAATGAAGAAAGTGATTCCGAAACACTTTCTGAAATATATGCTAAAACACTTAATATGCTAGAGTTCGTTGTGCATTTATCTGGGAGACAAGTACGTGGTGTAGTATTAGCAAAACTTAATTAAGATAGAAACAATTCTCAGTAATTATTACATAGGACAAATAAAATGAAGACTATAAAACCTGGAATTCAGTTGTTAAATATACAACAAGAACAGAGTCGAAAACATCATATTTAAATCAACGTTCACATGGTCAGATGTATATGATATTTAAATAGTTGTAGGTACTCGTACATGAATATTATTTGCATTTAATGTTTATAAAGTTGCAAAACTTAACATTTGCCGCTGTCTCAAGATTTTTTGCTTAAAATATTCCCATAACACTTTACTTTAATTTATGTATTTTTACATGGAACTCTTATCAACTACTAGTATAAACTGTTTAGCTAGCAATTTATTAATAATCTGATCAGATATTTAAGTACCTTTCTTTCTCATGGTGATGATCTTGTGGGCCTCTTTATCTTCTCTAGGGAACTAGGGTGCTCGCAGATGATACCCACGGAAATGTTGGTACCTCCGGGTTACCTAAGGTCCTAATTACTCTCTGGAACCATGTACTTTTCGCTGCACCCGTTATCTTCTTGAAATAGTTTATGTAACTAAACTTTTTTAAGAATTAAAAACTTGACATTATTTACATGGTGCTTGCTTCTTAAAAAAATCGTGGCTGTCATTGTTTTTTCCACTGTTGATTTTCCTGGAAACCAGGATATCCATATTATTTGTTTACTTATGGTCTATACACATGATTTTGTACTTGTACTTGTAAGTTTTAGTTTTACGCACTTTCACTATCACTTTAAATGTTTATGACACTTATTATTGCTTGTTATGTTATGATTATACTGTTACGTAGTATAACTTTTAGAATCCATTTAAATTTCTATTTATTTAACGTGTTAATTTTGGTTCACACAAACTGTCATTTCAAATATTATTTTAATGATAATTTTACTTTAATTAAAGATTTTAACTTTATTGCCACTCGCTTGGCGAGTTCCCATGTATTATTCTTTGTCTCATTTACATTTAATTATTATTTACTATGTTAAGTTTTAGTTTATCTGTTGTTATAGATACATTACGTTCAAATGAACCTTGGAATGCATGACTTTTTATTGAATTCTCATGGATGAATATTGATACAATGTATATTTAATTGTTATTTTTGCAGATGTTAAGCTTTTGATTGTATACTAATTATATTTATTTGTTTGTTATTTATATGGAATTTAAGGTAATACCATACAAAGAAATGTATATTTATATATCTTATGCTCGGGATATCGAAAATACAAATTTCGCTCGCTCGCTACTATATCTTTTGTCTCAATATCTAACGTTTAAATTAATGAAAATGAATAGAGATATATAAAATCTTATATTTAAATTATAGCTTAAGGAAAAATGTTATAGTAAAGATTTTACATGTAAATAATAACGATTATTAATATAACTTTAAAAAGACCGGCGACTTCACCAGAAATTAGATAGCTTCAGTCAGTAGCCAATAACAACTCCAATCAACAACTAATTACTTTAAGAGAAAAACTGCAATCTTCTGACGTTCAGTCTATAAAAATAGGATATTTATATGTTATAATTTTATCTCGACATATTTGGCTTTACGATTCCTATTTTCTCGGTTTTCTATTTTTTATTCAGCTGCTCACGTGTTTAATTTTTACATTTAATTACATACCATGGTGGTGTGAAAGATGAATTGCAAAAAATGATTTAATCTAGAGGGGAAGACTGATCAAATAAACTATCCCAGGCTTTTGCTTTATTGAGATGAACTAAGCTGCTTAAGAACATCCTCTATATCGAACAACTTATAAATCATCACGTTTTTCCGGCTAAATCATTTATCGTAGCGAATTATCTGGCGATATTTCATTAGAGTTCTAAACGAAAAATAATTCAGTGTGGGAATTGTGACTGGAAAGACAATCACTGAGGGACTCTCCGAGTTTTCGATCTCTCGTGTTTATGTGCTGGTTAATTGAATGAGCTTCAGACGCACTTTCGGACTCTTCGTTTGGAAGTTAATGAAGTAGTCTGATTTCACGGTTTAAAACCTCGTATGTTCTTCTTTTTCTTATCACAATGTATACACATTATTGCATTGTGGTTAATAATAATGTCTTCCTGTAAACAAATCTTAACAGTGTCATATAACATGAGAATATTCTGTAGAATATTCGAAAACACTGAATATTCTACAGAAGCTGCAATAATAATATTCAATTATTAGCTTCTATAGCTACAACAGAGTTAGATAAGTTAAGTCCGATTTACAATTTCTTAGGCAGTATTTCTTAGGTAGTTTCTTAGTTTTGCAACAAATCGCTAATTTGTGGGGTGCGTTGCTTGGTGTGGACACATAAAAGTCAAGAAGTAAAAGAAGAAAATAAATCTGCGTTTCTTACCTTTAAGATCGAAGCATAACACATCTTGACATTTTAACAAATTTATTCTTGTCTTCTACAACTATTAGTAAGGAATAATTATTAAAATAGTCTATAGTTTATCTACTTGATCTTTGCTCGGGTATGAAATTTTTTTCAAGCAAGCAGTTTGGTTCAGATCCTGCAGTTAGCATCTTATTGAATATACTGAAAGTCCCCTCAAATTGAAATTGTGCAGCTATAATACTACGCTAGCTTTACCGTTACAGATAAGAAAAAGTTAAAAATTATGTAATCATTTTTTCAGTGATAATGAAATATACAAATGATGGCAAAATTTTTGCCTAAATCGAACGGTTTTTCAATTATGTACTGCCCAATGTTTTCCCGTGCGAATTTCGTTGCTTTGTCATGTTTTTTTTTCAAAATGTCACGTACATTTTTTTATGAAGTTTCACAACTTCGAGCAATATCTCTGGATATTGCGTTAGGCGTTTCTTGTACATACAGTAATAAATACATTATATTCCAAATTCTAGTCGAATTGAGGATCTAGGAGATTTGGCTTTGGCTTGATTTTGGCACCATATTTTCGTAAATTAAAAATATATACCTAGTCGTTAAATAATAGTTGACCATCAATATTCAAATGCAATACTACAAAAAATATTTATTACAGTCAGGTCATGGGTCAGTTAAATAGGTAAAGTAGTAGTATTTTCTCCACTGAGTGTGATGGTGAAAACAGAAAAAAATCGAACATCGCGTTTGAGTTATGTCAAAAAGTTTAATTTTTTAAATGATAATCTAGTATGGAATATTCTCAATCGATAGGAAATTGTATTCTGGACGAACATTGTCCTGACATTTTATTCTAAAGTTAAAAATTACAAAGCGATTGACGTTTCTTTTTAATTTCATAATGGAGGCTTTAGTGTTAGTAATGGAGAGGTGTTAGTTGTCTTATCTGCCTTACCATAAAGTAGAAAGTAAGTGGAATATCCATGATGTGAAATAGTATCGTAATATTAAATTGTTCTATAAACTTTAATTAAAAAAATATTCTTAAATGTTTTTGAGCATCTCAAATATATCACCGTCTTGCTCCAAGCATTTTTGAACCCGCTTTTACACGCTTCTAGTGGCCCTGGAAATAATTCTACCATCAATATTATTGATAGCATGTATATACTACATCTAAATAATTTTTTTGAAAATTTTTCCTAAAATATTATGATAGAATAAGTTGATATAGAGAAAATCTTCAAACCTTCTAATATCAATAATTGTGTTCATAATTCTGTTGTCCCTGCAGAAGAATTTTTTTTTAAATATTTAATTGCTTGCTTCCCAAGGTGAGAGTATAACAGAACTATTCGTATCTAAATCATTTTCTGATTTTAGTAATTTTACATGGTTATTGGTTAATTGGCTAATTGGTCAATCATTTCAATATGCTTAGTTAACATTATGTCAGAGATCTAGATAATAGACAACAGATATAAAAAATCGAACGTAACATTATCAAAATACGACAATCCTTAAAGACGTATGGAGCTTTGCACATCTTGGGAAGAGTTAACAAACTGTTTAATTAGAACTTTACTACAGGGGTTAATGATCCTTGTAAAATTAGGCTATAGTATTAAAAATACACATCGTGATTTATTAATATGTCGATATCGACCGCAAAACGCTCGGAACTGAAAATACCGTGTGGGTAATGCAGTATTCAGGACCTTCGTGACGGCATAAATTGATTTCTGTACTTAAATACTTTACTCGAACATGATCGACAGTTGACTAGTGATGATATAAATAGCCTAGTGTATCATGTAAGCACGTGAAATACTAGATAGGAGTTCAGATATTGATATTACGCATCAATTGCTATTTTGGGTGGGGTAACATTACAAATTTTTTGTATTTTAATTCTACAATTCATAGAATAATACCTCCAAATGTCATTACTACATATTATGGGGCAAATTATTATAAATATATCCCATGGATCCTTCCCACTTCAGATCCAAAACCCATCCACAAAAAGCAGTTACTGTTACACGTGAAATACTAGATAGGGGTTCAGATATTGATATTACGCATCAATTGCTATTTTGGGTGGGGTAACATTACAAATTTTTTGTATTTTAATTCTACAATTCATAGAATAATACCCCCAAATGTCATTACCACATATTATGGGGCAAATTATTATAAATATATCCCATGGATCCTTCCCACTTCAGATCCAAAACCCATCCACAAAAAGCAGGGGTCCCACAAGGAACGGTGCAGGCCCCAAAAATGTATTCATACTATACATCGGATATGCCAACATTTAAGCAAACAAAACAACGTATGCAGATGATACAGCGATCACAGCAACCAGTTTTCACCGAGAAGTATCAAATGCACAACTTAAAATACATTTAACCTACCTTTTATCTTACACAAAACCATTGGAAAATAAAAAAACCCAAGCAAAACGGAACTAATTAACTTTACAAAAATAATCACATAAAATGTAATCAGAAATAATATAAAAATAGAATGTACGGAAATCAGGGAGTCCCCAATTGCAAAATATTTGGATATCACCCTAGATAAAAGGCTCAATTATTCAAAGAAATGAAGCAAATCGCAATAAAGTCAACGGTTACTGTAAAAACCCACTAGTGCGTTGACATCAGAAAACAAAATAATACTCTTCAGACCGCTCATTACGTATGCGTGTTCGGTATGGTGTAGCATATCGGACACTAAGTACCTGCATCTACAACGGATACAAAACAAAATCCTGTGTACCGGATCTGATAGGTATTTTAGAATCGACACATTACATAGTTTATGCAAAACGCAACCCATAAAAGATTATAACACAGAAACCGCACAGAAATCTTACACATGGGCCGAACGCAATTCCACCCTTGCTGCAGACTTAACCGACATAAAATAATCCCGATATCTACCGAAAGCTCCGAAAATTTCTAATCTTTTTGCGTTTTTCGACCTGAACAGGTAATGCTACGAGGCAGCAAACTTCAGATTAGTATTCAGCACCCCAAAAAATATATAGTTTTGCTGAAAAACCTTCTACCGGCGTCATATTACGAAACAGGAACTTTTGAATTTTTGAAAACTTTGACGGATGAATTGGAACAAGCTATAACCTAACACTCGGAGTAGTTTCTACAAACACCAAAACACTTTCACTTCGATCGACGGAGATGAGATGATTAAAACTAGGTTTCCGGATGATGCCAACTTGGTTGGCCAAACGCGCGTCGAGCGAAGTGAAAGTGTTTTGGTGTTTGTGGAAACTACTCCGAGTGTTACAATTACGTCAAAGGTTCCACCCCTATCCAATATTAAGCTATAACCTAATATGACATTACTGGATTTATAATAGTTTAACAGTAGATATTATTTCGAAATGTTCCCAATTCCATAAAATATGTACAGCTTATTGGTGCGAATAAAACTGGCTGTAATTTATTAAATTTTCCAATTTACTCGGGGCCACTCCTCGTAGCGGAAAAACGGAAAAGTTCTTAAATAAAATATCGGGCGAATTAAAAAGTTTCCTTTTGACATCATTTATAACCGGTTAAACATCATGAGCCACTTAAGCATGGAAATTATAAAATTCAATGAAAGAAAAGTTATGAAAACATCTTCAGAGGCAAAGGATCTCTCAGATACACTCCATTCAAGACAGTTTATACAAAGTGTGATGACATTTCCTCCATGTACACGCTAATGCAGCCCATTTTGTAGACGACAGTTACAAATGAATCTTTTTAAATACGGCATAACCTTTAAGGTTTTTACTCCCCGCCTTACTGGATGATGTAATAATATGTTCCTAAGAAGTACATTTTCTGTCACGCCCGGGCTCTATTGAATAATATATTTCCCAGATAAATAATTCACCTTAATGCAAGGGAAAAATTTATTTTAGATTTACATTTTCAGCGGTTTTTTGGAGAGAGCATATCCTTTTTGCTTTTCCCAGCTACGTGGTGGCCTAACGATATACTTTTTTTTAAAGTACATTATAGAATATTGTAATACGTAAGCAGATGATGTTCTTTAGAAATGCAAATTCTTCTGTCTGAAAATCAATAATCACGATTATTGTCGCATTTTTTTCATATGCTGAAAAGGTTTATACAGGGTGAGTCAGTTTTTTGTAGTTTTGTAATATTTTGAATGTCTGAACGGAATGATATATTCACTAAATATTTTACATATATCTTAACCTGCATAGGATCAACATGTTGTATTGTTCCTGTCGAAAATACTATAGTGGATGTTACTTTTTTCGGGTACTTCGACTATTCTGCATAATAGAACTTTTTTTTCGTACGCCACTGACATTATCTGATACATATTTCTAAAATAACGGCCCCTTAGTAACAATTTTGATCTCTTGTAATTTTGCTCTAACTATGATAGTTTTCGAGATATTGGCCGTTGTTTCTCTGACAGTGTAATGTCGTTATTATAATTTTTTTTTCTCGAATTTTCTTTATGACTTATAAACGAACGCTTAGATTTTTTCATGTTTGGGGGATAATGCCTATTAATTAAGGCGCATAAAACAAGCGGTAAGAATGTTCAAAAACTTGCACAGTGGCGGGGTGGAAGGGGTGCTCCACCCCTTTCGTAAACAGAACTTCTACGCCAAAGACTATTTAAAAAAAACTGTTATTTTCATTATCTACATACAGTTTAACAAAAATAATGTCCCTTCTTCTGTTTCGAAATTCCTGTGCGTTTCATAGTTATTTTGATTTTTAGTGTTTGATGTGGTACTAAATTAAGTAATTTATTTATTAGCAATAATAATTATCGGCTAAATATTTAATTCTTTCAACGAAACCTACCTAAATATGGTTTGTTAAGGATTCTAAAAAGCCGAAATCTCTTTATCTCTTTCCAAGTAATTACAATTACAAAAAAAAACATTAGATGAACATTGATGTTAATGTTTATGGAGATATAAACATTTTTGAATTTATAGTAATATTTAATTAACAATAATAATTGTGGAATAAATAACAATTGTTAGCAATATTGATTTATAAATAACAATTACAAGAATTAATAACAATAACACTAGTACCTACATACATAAAATTAGATACTTTGTTCAAAATGTAAACCGTTCTTCTCAATACACATTTCACTGCGACGTATCATAGAACGTCTTAAGTTAACTAAATGATGCACCCTTATTTCATTGCAAGCATCTCTAATGCGATTTTGAAGTTCCTCAAGTGTATTAACCGGAGTGGTATACACTATTTCCTTAATGAATCTCCACACAAAAAAGTCAAGTGGTGTTAAATCGGGGGATCTGGGAGGCCACGCCACTGGACCTCCACGACCTATCCACCTCTCTGGATAGTTATTGTTTAGCCAATTTCTTACATTTCTGCCATAATGGGAAGGGCACCCATCAAGTTGAATCCAAGACTGTCTTCTTAAATTCAAAGGAATGACTTCCCATATATTACCATGGTGTTCTTCTAAAAATTGTAGGAAATTTTCTGAATTTACACGTTGTGGCAAGAAATAAGGTCCAAACACGTGGTTGCCATAAATTCCAATCCAGACATTTGTACTAAATTCATGTTGAAAACTTCGTGGTCGAATGGCATGTGGGTTTTCATGTGCCCATACATGCAGATTGTGAAAATTTACTATACCACGACGAGTAAAACAAGATTCATCAGTCCACAGTATATTGGATAAGAAATCCCTATTATTTTGAATGGAGTTAAGAACCCACCTACAATAAGTAAGTCTTCGTTCAGCGTCACCTGGACATAAACCTTGAACAGGTTGAAAATGATATGGGCGTCTGTGATCCCGTTTTAAAACCCGGGAAATTTTACTTTGGGAAATACCAAGAGCAATAGCAGCACGTCGAGTACTTGTCGTTGGGTTCCTATTAAATTCCCGCAATATACGGTCTCTATCTCGTCCACGGTTGTTCTGTCGGCCCCCGGGTACATTTTTCAAACCCTGGTTAACAAATCGACGGTGGATATTCACAAAAACGGAATGATGAGGTTGTCGTCTATTTTGAAATCTTCTTCGATACTCCCTAGCTGCGTATCTTGAATTCCCATTTGGGAACCCATAAATAAAATGAATGTCGGCTTGTTCGCTATTTGTAAATGTAAACGGCATGTTACACTAATTAAAATCTGGCAAATCACATAAAATAACTTTTTAATCTTAAAAATAATAATTAATAACAGTGAAAATATTCAAGATGAAGCAAAATTGTTTGTAGATAAACTTGTAATACGTCAAACTGTCGTTTCAAAATATGACATAATGCTTACTTGTTTTCCAAGGAGTATAATATTTTGTTGCAATTATTACGTACAGTTACAAATACGCTAGTTTTAAATGGAAATTATTTAGCAAACAACAACAAAAATTGAAACAGAAATTGGTACATGCACAAGTTTAATAAAACTTAAAGGAAATTTTTAAGACTTTTGGCAACTGCACAATAATCTATTGTATTGTAAGTACATTTATAATTTAACAGATTTCAACATATAAAAGTATTGTATTTGAGTAAGGCTTGATATAACAAATATTTATTTTGACTACATTGGAAAAAGATAAAGAATAAGAGATTTCGGCTTTTTAGAATCCTTAATACACCATATTTAGGTAGGTTTCGTTGAAAGAATTAAATATTTAGCCGATAATTATTATTGCTAATAAATAAATTACTTAATTTAGTACCACATCAAACACTAAAAATCAAAATAACTAGGAACCGCACAGGAATTTCGAAGCAGAAGAAGGGACATTATTTTTGTTAAACTGTATGTAGATAATGAAAATAACAGTTTTTTGTAGCACTTGTAATACGTCAAACTGTCGTTTCAAAATATGACATAATGCTTACTTGTTTTCCAAGGAGTATAATATTTTGTTGCAATTATTACGTACAGTTACAAATACGCTAGTTTTAAATGGAAATTATTTAGCAAACAACAACAAAAATTGAAACAGAAATTGGTACATGCACAAGTTTAATAAAACTTAAAGGAAATTTTTAAGACTTTTGGCAACTGCACAATAATCTATTGTATTGTAAGTACATTTATAATTTAACAGATTTCAACATATAAAAGTATTGTATTTGAGTAAGGCTTGATATAACAAATATTTATTTTGACTACATTGGAAAAAGATAAAGAATAAGAGATTTCGGCTTTTTAGAATCCTTAATACACCATATTTAGGTAAGTTTCGTTGAAAGAATTAAATATTTAGCCGATAATTATTATTGCTAATAAATAAATTACTTAATTTAGTACCACATCAAACACTAAAAATCAAAATAACTAGGAACCGCACAGGAATTTCGAAGCAGAAGAAGGGACATTATTTTTGTTAAACTGTATGTAGATAATGAAAATAACAGTTTTTTTTTAAATAGTCTTTGGCGTAGATGTTCTGTTTACGAAAGGGGTGGAGCACCCCTTCCACCCCGCCACTGTGCAAGTTTTTGAACATTCTTACCGCTTGTTTTATGCGCCTTAATTAATAGGCATTATCCCCCAAACATGAAAAAATCTAAGCGTTCGTTTATAAGTCATAAAGAAAATTCGAGAAAAAAAATATAATAACGACATTACACTGTCAGAGAAACAACGGCCAATATCTCTAAAACTGTCGTAGTTAGAGCAAAATTACAAGAGATAAAAATTGTTACTAAGGGGCCGTTATTTTAGAAATATGTATCAGATAATGTCAGTGGCGTACGAAAAAAAAGTTTCATTATGCAGAATATCCGAAGTACCCGAAAAAAGTAACATCCACTATAGTATTTTCGACAGGAACAATACAACATGTTGATCCTATGCAGGTTAAGATATGTGTAAAATATTTAGTGAATATATCATTCCGTTCAGAAAATATTACACATTAATGTAAAAAAAATGAAACTTTAACACCTTGTATCTTCCTTAAGAAGCTAGATCGGCCATATATTTATAGGCACTTTTCTTTTTAAAAACGTGCGTTCTATCCCCTGTTAAAGTTTGTCTACAAAAAACTGACTCACCCTGTATAATATAGTGCAGAAATGTTCCGTCATATTAACAAAGATAATATGCGATGTATGCATAAAAATAAAAGTGCATTTTGTGGAATTATTTCGCACAAAAGACAAACGGAATACCATTAAATGTCAAAATTATGTTCAGATGGGAATCGAGACTATGACGGCATATAAATCCTCGGCTGCAGTCGTGAGAACTTGGTTTTTGCTCGGAGGATTCGAAAAAAAATAATTTAAATAATAAATTGTAAATAATTTTGTACCTAAAAATTATGTATGAAAAATGAAAATATAATAGACCATTCTGAGGTACGACCTATACAATAAAAAACAATGGGGCCAAAATTTGCAATCGCTTAAAGCATATTAGGTATGCAAAATAATGATAATGGTTGAAAAGGGTTTTAATTAGTTTCATTAAATTTTAATGAAACTAATTGGGACCATCAACTCGTGATGCCAACTTGGTCAACGAAACTTGTGTCGAGTACAGTGTAGTTTTGGTGCAGTGCATAATCTAATATTGCCGTACTACCATAGCAGCTGTTATGGCCGGTAATATTTATGTGAGATTTCAAAAATATCTATAGGAGAATACAATAATTCCCAAACACAATGGTTTGCGGATGATTTGCGTTAAAGTAATTTCCTATCAAACGATTTCCTGTAACATTAATACGAGTATTTTTTCGACGCCTATCTATTTATATCGCGAAAATACAGCTCAAAGAAAAGTAGACATAAATTATATTTTCACGCCAATTTCGCTTCCCATCCAATTGGAATATAACATATTAGCTTCAATTTGAATTTACAATTTCCTTTGGTGAGGTATTATTATACAGTCAACGACATATAGGTATACGTTATATGTCGGAAATTCAATAACTGTAGCCCTTGTTTGCAGTTTCAATATAAAGTTAATATGGTAGAGACTATGTAATATTGTTCTCCTTCACATTATATAGGGTGGATGTGGTCGTTAAAATTGCTTCAATTTTAGTTGATATAATACGCTGGTGCACCAAAAATTATTTCAAAACATGGTTTATTATTAATGGCAACAATTTTACATATTATAATATACTACTTATGATTTTACGTTTTGTGTTAAGTTAAATGTCCCATGTTACTACTTATGTTCTATTTAAACAACCATAGGGTAGAACCAAAACTGACTAAACTGACAAGTAATAGTCTATACGATTTAGCGATTGATAGGAAGGCGAATTAACCAGAGGGATGCTGCTATTTAGCTATGATTTAAAGACCATTATGGGGCCAGACCTATTGTGTAAAAAACCCAAAAATGCTAATCGAAATGTTATTTGGTAAGTGAAATGATACATCTTCTATTGAGTAATACTATAGAAATAACAAAGTCAACTCCGAAGACACGTTGTCTTTCAACATTTTTTATGATTATCCGCTAATGATTTTAAAAACATTTATTTATATAAAGAGTATAAACACTTACACAAATAAACTAATGAATTTACAATATGCAAACGCCAGCTCCCCTATTCTAATACATTTAGTTGATATGAATATAATTAGTACTATTAAACCTCCGACGTAATCCACTTAGCACCCTGTAACCCCATTCTGTTCAAATTCGAGGCTAAATAACGCGTTTTAATTAACATGCCAATAACATACCCCATTATAGTGACCTTATCAGAATAATAACAATAACTTGGGACTTTGGAAATTCACTACAATCTATACAATATCGTGGTCGCTCAATACTGTTCAAACTTTGACAATCAACGAGGATTATCGCCTCACACACATAAATAAAATACATCAAATTCAGACAAAATTATACTTCTTGATAGAATATTTATATAAATCTGTTCTATGATTATCTGTGAATATTTATATAAAGCTTTGTATATTTATATAAAGCTTTATAATTATAAAAATATAAGTAGAGCAGCTGCTCCACCTAGATTTATATAAATCGAAATATTTATATGATCTGATAAAGTTAATTTATTAATATTTTATTATTTTGAGTTATTTATATTTCAACTTACGTACCTAATAGCCATTGTTACCTATCCGACATATCTTGACTGTCTTATCGATACCTTATCATGGCAGGTAGAGTCCTGCCATGGCGAGACAAAGAGTGGCCTTTAGCACTTATGGGCCAAACTACAACACAATGGATTTCCAGGAAAAAAAAAATATTGAATTACACCCACAAATCCTTATGGGTAGCTAAAATCATTAATATATTCCTTTACCACACATATACCAAATATTGTTGATTTGATTAGCATGCTATAGTTTAATGAAGGTAGGGGGCCTGCCCTATGAGTAGTTATTTCCTGTAACTCCATTCAGTTATGGTTTAGCTCACTAGGGCCAGAGGCCGCTCTTGGTTCCTACATGGTAGGACTCTATTAGTCGTGAGGCATCTTTGATGTTCGATAGGTAGTAGTAGTGGTCACTAGAGGGAGATCTAATAGTTTTAATAGATATTACTGTTGTTACGGTTGTTACTGTCAATTGTCTTTTCAATCACCTATTGCATGCTGATGAGAGCATAACAATCTTCCCTATTGAATCCTTCTCTTTTTTATGGGCGCCACTTCTACGAACACTAATTTTTAGTTTAATGGAATGATCACTTTAGTCATGAGCACTCTATAGTCTAGAGGGGGTCCAATTAGGTCTATTATATAAATTTCTTTATAATATTATTCTCAAGATGAAGTTAGGGACTCATCATAATTGAATTTTATTGTATGCAAAATTTTATTAAATGTATTAAATTTTAGTGAAATAATAACAAACATAAAAAAGAAATACAACCGAAATGAGAATCTCCTTCTTTTTTGAAGTCGATTAAAATGAATTATTTTGAAAATACAGAAAATTTTATGATAATACATCTTGATAATACATTTAAAATATGTTGTAAAAATTGTAACAACGAAATTTAAATTAACAAATAAAATTGAAATATTGTATTTCCTTTTACAAAAAGTAACAGCAATTATTTCTGCATTGTCCTGTGACTAAATTTCTGCAGCTGAAAGTTAATAAACGGCCGCATTGGTGCTGCAATATCAATGGAATATCCACCGAGACTGTTGCCATGATAAATTAAAGGAATGCACATGTGAAACATGAAACAAGATCGCCGAGAACTCATGTGTGAACTCCAACACTGCGTGTTTCCTGTAATATACATCACAGGGCTTTGCGATGAATAGAATTTCTGTTTACTGTAATCCTTATTGTGCGCTTTTGCAGCGCAGTATTGTATAAATGATAACCGCCAACTTAACAGTAAATCCCACTATTTCCATCACTATACATCACTTTATTCGATAAAAGTTATTGTGGATAAAGCTCCGACTCATATATTCGAATATTAGAGATAAGGTATTGTTTATGCTATTTTATTTCTTGAGCGTTTGAGGAGGTTTTTATATCGGCAGAGATATTCAAGAGACAAAAAGCGGATTATAGGGCGGATGTATACTGCCTACACAAATCTGGATATTGGCTGACATCCGGGTAAACTTTTTTAATAACTTCTCTTTACCTTCTTCTCGGTTAAGCCTTGAGGTGAACAGATATATGCAGTTAAGGACGGCAAACAATACATAAATCGCATAAATTAGTAACTAAGTGTACCTAAAATTGGTACATTAGCTACAAATAACTAACAATAAATAACACTACGAAATGTCTATTACTTATTGAGAAAACACGGTTCTAAACAATTCCTTATTATTTAAATAATTTCACAGTGAGCTTGCGACGGCGCGGCGACGCTCTGAATATAATTCAACAGCGTTAACGTGGGGCAAAAAAGTTTGCCAAAGCTAGCTCAGCTTAATAAAAAAATAAATAAATTACCAGATTCGTAAGGTAAGTATCGAAGTTACTAATTTACCCTGAAAGGCACGATTAATTAGTTTACGTACTTACATGTAAAAAAAATGAGGTTAAGTGAACATAGCTACTTATATATAAATCACTCAATGGCTGTTTGATGGCTTCGAATGGTGGCCCAGGCGATATACTTCTTCAATCAACACTGGGGACTAATGCAAGGCATTTCTAGGGAACACAGGAAGAAACAAAAATCGAACATGGGCACGAGATGTACAAAAAATATCGCTTACCTTAATCAACGAGTTATTTAATCCAGCATCTGCTGTATGCGTTGGTTTTGCCCTATAGTCCCAAACACTTGGAAAGTCACAAAATGCTTTGTATAAAAGGGAAGCACTAAAACCCAAAAATTTACTGCAACTACAGGACGCTGATCAGAAAAGAAAATGGCGTCTTTCGATCTGCGGAAAACGGAGGCGCGAAATCATTCGCAGTCACAGAAGAGTCACAGAACTATAGAAAAGAAAGATCAAATAACAAAAGTAGCAAAACTGAGTCGCAACTAATACCCGTTGAAAACTGCCATTAGTGTCATTAACAGTCATAGTAAGTCGATGATGCCGCAAAGAAACCTGTAATAACCTACGCCTGAGTCCTAATCACGAATGATAGAGAGCGAGCCTAGTTACCCTTTCGTAGTATCGTAGAGCCAAAAACCTACAATTTAACTAACAGATACCAATTCATGTCACTAACGAAAATTTAACGCAACAACCTTCCTTTTACAGTAAAATGGCAATATATTTCTAAAGTAAAACAACAAAAAATATTATACCTTTTTAAAAACTACAATAAATGAGCAATTTCTTAAAATAATCTGTCATGCTAGCTTGCTATTTTTTTACAGTATGCAGTAGTAGTAGTTAGCTAATAAAAGAAAATACACTTGAATCGGGCAAAAATGTATTTTTTTCGCAAATGTATGTCGGTATTAATTATTCTATTTTGGGCTGTGATTATTAGAAAGGATATTCAGAGTTGCGTAAGAAAAATTAGAATCCTAAAATTTGGAATTTTATAGCTGTGGCACTGGAAAAACTGATCTAACGTGTAGATTTTCACCAAATTTATAAAAGAACCAAAGTCATATTGTGATATTCTGCTCAGTCATGGGCTGTCCTATCAGCTATTCAAGGGGTGACTTTGGGTTTTGGGTTACCGGTATATATACACTGTGTATATTACTATATAATAATAAATAAAAAAATATATAAAAAATGAGAATTATTTTTATATATTATATAATAATAAAACATTATCTCTATATATAAACTTATATACGTACATACATACCTACTTACTATAAATATACATCTACATAATATTAACATAACCAAAATTAGAATAATAATGAAATATAAAATAGGCTAAGTTCGTAGGATTTCTTGACTGTTCTTCCCTATGATACTAATCGAACAGTCTAGTAACCTTAAATATTAATTAAAACTGTAATTTTTGCCTATGTCAAATATGTTATATATAAAATACTCTTTTGAAAAAGGCCCAAAAAAGGGACCGAAACGTCAAGTTTCGGTCCCATCATTTCTAAAAACAAACGTTTGTAATGGTTCAAGTACATTATTCGAAAACTACAAATTTAATAATCTTGGTTTGTTGGTTTTCAAGTCAGGTATACAAATTAAAAGATTAGATTGTAGGTCTTCTCCATCTTGTAGAACTAACTAATATATTCTACAGGCCATAGAATACATTATTCTCATAAAAATAAATAAATATGTAATCTGAGTAAAAAATTAAGTTCTGTAAGATCTACCTTAATCGTTAAATATTCTTCACCTGGATCTCTGGATGAATTTCTTATTAGTTGATTTAATAGTTCATGTTTTTCCACGTCAGTAAGCTTGGCCGTGGTTACAAAGTATAAATAAATTCAACAGTCACAGTTTGATAAAGTTCCCCTGTAAGGCTGAAAAAATATTATAATTTAATTCAATTAAGAACCAATTCTCAAAAATAACTAGGAAATTGTGCGATATCAACATTTAAAAAAATATCCTTATAGTCAGTTATTACCTTATACATTTGTAATATAGAGCTTTTGTGTCTGGATTCATTAATTGCACTAGATACATTATGAAAATTTCCTACAGCAGAACCCTCTTATTTTGTAGTATAATTTCTGTAAAACATACGCCAGATTAAAGCTTAATCAGTTTCTAGTCTGCATCAATAATGTTGGTATTTTTACTAAAGCCCGACTCCTGGATTATGAAAACCTTGAGTATAATTAAATTTTCATTTTACGTAGAAGCGGTTCTTAGGTCAGAACAATATAACAGCCATTATAACTTCAACGAGTTCAAAATAGCGTAATTACTTATTACGCAGTACCGGTGCAACTTTATCCTCGCCTTCTGTAATTATCCTGTCCGAATTATCGTCGACGTTCGATGAAAATGAGGTTCGGAATATAGAACGATCGAAATTTATTTCATCCATGATATAGGATAACGCAGTGGATTTAATGACTATCGACCAGGTTGCATATTTTACGGAACGATTCATCGCATATATCATTGGCAAGCATACGAAGGGGCGTATCTAAAGAAATCTTATTGTTGAGTTACGCCGCCATTCTAAATATTTAGAAGATTTCTAGTTGCTCTCAAATGGACTTACCTCTATCTCTTTTCATTGCAGAGATATTCAGGTAGTCACTTTGGGCATATCTCCATATGACATATTGTAATAGCTAACATATAGGTGCGTCATATATTATAATTTATTAGCTGAGTTACGCATATTTCCTTTTTGTTGTCTCTAAGGGAATAAATTAAATGCCAATAATCTTGGCGCCGCCATTTTGATATATTAATTTAGACCGCGACCCCGAAAACCCCCAGAGCCTACAACTTCACACTATAACTTGGCCTCTAAAGATTGATTCTTTTTCATGTGGAGTGAAATAGACCAATGTAGGATGTAGGAGACCTGTTTGTTCAATCGCAGTTAATCCCCATATTCAGATTAGCTAGAAGGAAACATCCTTACATTGTAAAAATCACCTAGAATATTTTGATTTTTTGGATTTTAAAAAACCTGAAAATACGTCAAAATGACGAAAAGAATGACGTTAACTGGAAGGAGATGTTTGAGTACAGGGTGGGAAAAAGGAACCCTAATAAAATTTTCTTCAAGAATTTTAATAAAGACCAATTTTTGTTCTAAATTCTAACAATAAAGTTAGAATTTTTGTTATGTTAAGTTTACTAAAGTCAGATTTAATGCTTTTTTTAATTTTAATTTTTTTTCCAAAACTGAATTGAGAATTCAGCATTTTTTCAGTGTAACGGTTGTCCGAAACCAGTCTTTAAATGACAAGAAAATCCCAGTCAAAAACTCTTAATCGCCTTTTTGTGGAAAGCGTTTGACTGGCGTCGAAATTTTGAAACGGCTTTCATGTTAATATGATCAATTTTGAGATACGCCCCTCCGTATGCCGGACATATATACATAAATACAATACTAAATTAATTAGTAGTGGCTAGAGGATATTTCTCTGGACTTAGCCCAGCATAACATAGGGTGTTTAAGCTAATACTTCCCAGATTAATTACATTTGAACAGAACAATTTATTTCAATTATATAAAAGCTGACACAGTTTTGGCAAAAGAAGGTGGTCACAACAATGCCAATTACCAATGCCGGTAACACCGTCCGAAAATTTGTGAGGGCACTGGTATCACCGGATCCTCCGCCATATTCTAGAAAATATATGGAAGGTTTTAATTAATCGTAATGCGAGTTATTATACCCTTATAGCTTAGTAATGCTTAGTTATTATACCCTTTCAGTTATATTGGCATGTGTATGCATCAATTTACGCGTTACGTTTGTTGTTTTTTTATCAATTTCTAGAAGCACGTGATACAATACAATTTCGGCCATGTTAAGCACTAACGCATGTCTTACTTAGATTTCAGTACAACAGTATCAGTAAAAATGCTTGAAAACAATTTATTATTTTAAAAGTCAAATTTCATTGATAGTTCCACATACCTACTTCAATATTTCAAGAGCGAAAAAGAAAATAATCAACCTTTGCTACCATTATCTTTCGTTCTATGTTTTACAATATATGTGGTTTCCCAGAGAGTAGGTTCTTCATTAATTTTTTCATTTTCTTCTACGAACACCGTCACGACTGCTATTTTTCAGTGAAACATTTCAATACCGTCAAATTGCGCCCGCTTTATTCTGGTGCGGCTTTCCTAGGATATAAGAGATAGGGATGCGCAAATTTTCTAAAATATCGATGATGACATCATTTGATACATCGAAATCTAAACATATAGGAAGCAGCAATTAAATTAATGTTATTGTACTTGATAGAAATATTTGGTGTTGACTGTGTCGACATAGAATAAAGTAAAAAAAAAACGAAAACCGTCGATGTTAGCTATCTGCTCCAAGATAACATCCAATAGTATTTTCAAGATTGTATTATTTTAGTGACCATATGGCATAAATTAATTTAATAAGAGTCCACTAAATTTATGGTCAATAGAGACCAGCAAATTGCCGCTCCAACAACTACTAAAGCCGCGTCTATTTGCTCCTCACGTGGTCAGGCGGCCCTTTCGGGATACTCATGCCCCGGATAATGTACAGCTCGCAATAAACAAAAGCAATAGCGTCCTTGGCATGAGGGGAGTAAAACGACGCGAGATATATGGAGTCATATTCCGGTGGAGCAGTTCAGGTGATCGATGCGACAATTACCCGGAAGCGGCTAGCCATTCGCAGTGATTGAGTCTCAGTGATGGACGACCTTTGACCGGACACCATTCTACTCATTGACAGCCACGGACGCTGTGCTAGAAAACCGCCGGTGATGGACGGTGGGCAATGGGTCAGTCTTCTGGGAGATGAGGTAATTCATGAAAGTAAATAGCATGTATTTATATCTGAATGCATGAGAACGTATATTTAAGGTTACGACGTCATAACTTATTATGAGAGTATAATTAAAATCGCGATATTGTCTGTCAACATCGGGTTCAACGAAAAAGTAGGTAGGACATGTCAAGAAAGTCTACTCTGAGAAAAATTATATTAAAGAATTGGCGTGAATTCAGTTCCTAATAACTTTCTAATTTTTTATTGAACTTAAATGGAATTTTTGTTATTTTCATGCTTTGTAAGAATATGCTAATTAACAGAAAAAAAATGATTAACAAGTTTAAAAAGAGTAACTTAAGCTATTGTTGCGCTGAGATACTAATAAATGTTCATTGAATATCTACCTATTATTGTTAGATATCTTAGTATATCCCTTATTAAACTGCATGCATTAATTTTTTTTCAAGTTTCGCTGTCAAAATAAAACAACTTTGTAATCCTAATTTTATTAGCATTAGATCTTGCAATCCGAAGATATACCGGGGAACTCAACAGATATACAAGAAGAAACGGCGAGGACGCTGTTCACAACCGTAGTTTATAGATATTTAAATTAATATAAAAAATCGGTAGTTGTACTCAATTGTAACTGACATTAGTTAACCTTGACTAGTTTTTTTTCTTAAAAATATTTTGTCATCCATTTTATTACTTGTGTTTAAATGTGTGCCCGTTTTCTCTTTTTTTTTCAAAAATCCAAACTCAGTTATTTTTTTCAATACAGTGTCAATAGCACAGTTAGAAATATTTAACGTATTTTCAAATAATAAATTACTCTTAGTATTTGATTATTAATATTAAAAAATAAGCACATGTAAATGTTTTCTTTTTTACTGCTTATCAGGTTTGATGAACGTTTTATCAATATGCCGGTACAAATACTCTCTCTGGAGGGACGTGTCAGCAAGGTGGTAATATGCAATGAACAACTCTGGCCTATTAATTTGGCTAACATTCTCATTTAAATAGGCAGGATCCGCCACAAGCATGCAGTACAGATTTAGCTTGATGCACCTTACCTCGTCAAACATATTCCTGCCCAGAATAATTTTTGTATTTTTTTACGTTTTTTTTTCCCACAAAGCATTACTTTTTAATCGCAACCTGCTTCTTCGGCGCCCATTGTTGTTCTTATTTTCCTCCACTTTTCCACCGTTATTAATGTCATCATCTTCCATCTCCATTTCATCACCGCTTGTTTCTGCTATACTACCATTTTCTGAGTCATTGGGCACAAAATCTGGATCTGGATCTTGTCCGTTGAAAAATCACTTGCCCTTTCCTCAAAACGATACTTGACAGTATTTGAGTCATAATTGGTTTCATTGACTTGATTTTGAAAAACGGACATTGGTACAAGTTCCTTCAGTTCATCGTTTCTTACTTCTGGCAGAGCATCAGATAGGCTAACACAGTCAATATATTGTTAGCTGGCATTGGACAAGATGAAAATGGCTTCTCTTCTTCATTAAAAGTTTGATTTTCTAGCCACTGTGCTATACTTTGATGCTTTTGAAGAAATTCATTATGTAAATCTGAAGTGGACTGCCGATTTCAATTTTAATTTTTTACAAAGCTCTATCTTGCGTATGCAAACTTGATGTAGATGCCTTGGCTTCAATGTCAAAAAATTAACAACTCTATATAAAGAAATTTGACGCTAAAATTAAGTGTTTTTTACACAGTAGAGTAAAAATGATTGTCTATAACAATTTTCACAATTGATATTAAAAATAAAAAGTTACTATTTCCTCAAAGACAAAAATAAATAAACATTTTCGAAAAATTTTGTTGGAAAATTTTATACTAAGCATATATAATTTAAAAATCAATTATGTAATTTAATTTCTGAATCAAGAAAATAATTATTGATGCAGAACTTACTTTACCTAAAAAATTCGGGTGAAACCGCTGCATGTATATACAATAATAACAATAAATTTCAGGTTCCCTTTTTCTGCATGTTTATTGAATTTCTTCGCCAAATAAATTAAATATCCACTTCTGCTAGACACGTTATACCCTAGTTCATTTAGAATATTCCATGTATGCATTTTAGGTAAAAAATAGATCAATCCCAAGGCACCAACAACAACTCAACAACAATTATTGTAGGATAACTAAATAGCGGAACAAGAAGAATCATAGTGGAACATCAGGATATGTATGATATCCTATTGTTACATTAAGTAAGGTCGGTTTAGAGGAATTAGGCTACAGAAAGGTATCTCACTTTCTGCAACGCTTTAATTAGAAATATACTAGTGTTGCACCGAACAAAGGCGTCCTTTTCAAATTATTTCATATAGATATCTCAAAACTGCTCTCTTTTTGGGTATACTGTTGCTCTGAGGCGACGAATGTAGGTACTATTTCAAATATGGTTGAAGCGCCTATGTGTTCGCCGCCTCCTCTATTTGTCACCCGAGTGCAACACTTAACTAAATCGCACTTTCATTATGAAAAAAAAACGAGCCTCGGTTTTCTAGTTGTCTCTGCACTCCGCAAAATACACACACTGTAAATTTAACAAAGCTGCGCTATGAAGGAGATTAATTGTTTGCTTATCATCTTCCGTATCTGTTCATTTTTTACTGTGTTTTACCGCGGCCATTTATTGTTCTAAATATTAAATATATAATATTTTTGCTATAGGAAAAAATGGGGTTTTGGGGAAGAATAACGCCTCACTTTATCTTCGACGTCAGAGATAACGCGATTTTTATTATCTCGCGGGGAAATAAATGGTGGACTGGTACGGCGAAGTGCATAGAGTTTTTTTTAAAAGTTATTGATGTCCGCGGGGCTTTTATTATTTTTAATGCTACCGGAACTTCCGTTTTGATAGAGTGATTATACTCTAATTCTGGTAGGCATTACGTTTCAGATTAATTCTTCTTAATTTATTACCGGTTCTTACTATTTACACTTATAAGCAGATATATATATATATATATATATATATATATATATATATATATATATATATATATATATATATATATATATATATATATATATATATATATATATATATATATATATAACCTACCATGCATTCTTGTATACAATTAAAGTAATTCAATTATTCAATTACTCTACTTTTCGGAAACTGGAACATTCGGTCGAAAAAATGGATGAATGAAACTAGACTAGATAATCTTTTAAACAATATACTACAGGTAAGAGAAATTTGAAGACTAGATAATAAAACATATTTAACAAAAATTGGTCAACACTAACTATGTCAAAATTTATAGTATACAGAATTTTGTTTTCAAATTTAAGTCAAGTACAAGATAAAACCTTTACAAAAATTACAAATCATACTTTAAAAGATAGGTTCTGTGTGATTCACTTTTACAGATTTTACTTTCACTGATTTATTAAGAAATTAACGCAATACCTTTTTAGAAGGATCTTTCCATCTAAATGGGCGCGTAAACAAACACAAAGGCAGAATTTGATGTCAAGAAATTCCAAAGATTTTCAATAAATTTTAAGGAGATACTCCTAAATTAAGTGCCTGGTACGAAGGATCAAAAACTAATATGCATTTTCCAGTTTTTGTCCACGAAAAAACAGTAAGTGGAGTATGTTATAATGGTGACAATGTATACATTTTCTTAAAGGAAAAGTAACATAATTGGTGTTAAAATTCAATTTAAAGGGATCCCAATCTTTTGTGGTGCAAGTACTGGAAGTATGGAAACATGGGTGCAAGTATAAGAACTTTAAGAATTCTAGTGAATAGTGAATCTAGGTATATGATATGAATTTTTTTATCACTATATGAAATTACCAGTATTACAGTAAATTACGACTTATTTTGTGCTGGTACACAAAATTCTCTGTATATCAAAATATACTTGTCCCAATTATCTGCAGTATAAAATATTGTCTAGTCGAAACTAAACAATGGCACTACCACACTAGCAAATATACTGCCCTTTGTAAGACGAAACCACCAGGGGACAACTACAGGATGATATATCATAAAGTTGTGGTGTAGTTGCGGCTGCAATAACTGAGACTGCATGTTACTCACGGAGGCGACAGGCCGTGAAATGGAGCACGAGAGTACAGAACAGGATCACATACTGGCTGACCACTAGCCTAACCCAACTGATTCCGTTCCAAAAACGAATTTAGGCGTAAATTTCTTATGCGATTTTACTTAAATTCGATTAAGTTAAAAAGTGAAATTAAGTAGAACTGGTAGAAATAAATTAATATTAAAAAAGCATTATTAAAAAAAACTTTTATTTAAATGCTCTAAAATTACATGCACACAATTTATCTCATATAAATTGTTGACGCTAGATTTACCTATTTTATAAAAAAGATTTTTTTCTTAGAATTACTTATGTCAACATCAAGTTACATATTGTATTATTGTTTATCTACACAGTTAAATCTCGCGGCAAGCTTTTATATTATGCAAATTATGTAATGTATTGATTAAATTGATGGGTTTGATTTGATTTAAAAGTTAATTTTCTTATTTTTAGAGCATTTCAATAAAATATTGTTCTTAAAAATGTTTTTTAACTATTAACTTATTTTTTATTTTTCAGTTATCGCTGGACATGTTTCCAAGTCTCTTCACTTGATTTAATGCGTTATTGCTGCGTGGTGGTTTGCCTATTAATTTACTACAGTCTAGTTCTTCCGGAGACCTTCTAATGATGTGACACTACTTAACTCTACTTATTTCAGCTTGAAGCTTACTTGTACATAACAAAACACAGTTCTGGGTTTGATTTTGGAGCTCTCCTTGTCCTAGACAGGTTGCAAACCAATGCTATTGACGCCCGTCTCACCAAATTATACAAGTCATAGTACGATACAAGCGTATCGTACTTTTAAAATTCAGTTGCAAGATTGGACCCGAACAATTCGACCCCAAAATTATAATCGGGGACTCCAAAAACTTCGAGATAACAATTTCAGACGGATTGGAGCAACAAAGTTTTTGATAGCCATCTTAGATTCGCCATCTTGAAAAAATTTTATCACTTGCAGTTGACTCTTATCGGTCCTTACAATATGTGTTCGAGCACCAGCAAACATTCCCTAACCTTTGCCGAGTTATAACTCTTAACGACCATCTTGTTTTCCGCCATTTTGCCCATTGTTTCCTCTTGAACCTTTTGATTTGATATCCATATCATGGGGTTTTTGCACCTCATAAAAAACAGAGTCCATCATCTTTGGGAGGCCGCCATATTGGATTTAGAAAGACGTAATTTTACTTTTGTATTCTTCTCAGTAAACCCTTTCATTTGATACCCATGTCATAAATTTCATAAAAGTGCATAAAAAATAACGTCCGCCATCTTGGGCGCTATATTGGATTTACATTGACGTAATTTTGTTTTTGTATTCTTCTGAGTAAACCCTTTCATTTGATACTTATGTAATGGAAGTGCAGAAAAAATAACTAGTTCGTCATATTGGATTTATGATTACGTCACTTAGCATTGTCATCCAAACTATACCTGCATGCAAAATTTAAGATCTGATGATTACTACTTTAGCAAGATTTGACCCGAACTAACATACATAGATACATACATACCATACCAAGTTAAATAAAAGCTTATAAAATAACGCCACTTATCTAACTATGCATCGTCAATCAAACTAAACGTGCATGCAAAATTTCAGCTCAATTGGTTGAGGATAACTGCTGTAAAATTCGGTTGCAAGACTTTACCCGATCAAACATACATAGATAGATACATACATAACAAGTTAAATAAAGGCTTGTAAAATAGGCTACTGTTTTAATAGCACTATATCAAAATATTTTGAAATAAATTTTTTCAACCCAAAATATTTAAGAAAAAGTGAAATATAGCAGCTTAGGGGAAAACGTGACGCAAAATGACTGCAATGCAATTTGCCTAATTAAGTCATTTTGCATTAATTTTTGAGTAAAAACCATTGAAGAAAACAAAGTCGATTTAACTGATTAATAAAACGTCAACGGCATTATTTTTTATTTACTTCTACATAGCTTTTTTAATCATTAGCGTTTTACAAAGAAAAACGTTCACAGATAATGAAAGGCGTATGATCGTAAGCAGCTAATGTTGTGGATACTGTTGAATTATTAACATCATGAATGTATTTGATTTTCTTTTAATATCATCTTTCATTAATACCTAATAAAAAACTACACCCTGTGGATCATGAGCTGTGAGAAGTATTTCAGACTTAATGCAATGTTCCCCAAATATCTCTCACCCCACATAATATGATTCGCCACGTACATTTTAATACCACATTAAGAAACCTATCTGGATGCATTTTCTTTGTGCCGCTAACGCGACGTACAAGGGGGAACGGCTAATATTGGCAGAAGTTGCTGTTTAGAAATTATAATTTTCATTATCTGGCTACTAATTGCGTCATTATCATTGTAATTATCGCTGAGAGCGTCGGAGAGCCGGGAACGACTTTCGAGACCAGAGAAAACGTTGCGTAAGATCCAACTTTTAAATGTCTTTCTCTTTGTGGTTTCGTACTAAAAACTCATATTACGACCCCGTCAGATTACTTATTTTACATCTAATGAAAACTTAAATTCTTAAGCTACGACAACTTTATACCGGCTTAGGATAAATGACACTCGTCAAATTGTTTTATTTGTTACCTTATCTGACACGAAAGTACGTAGTATGTCATAGGATCTATCTTCCCCCACACCGCTACTAGCTATTCTCTTGGAGAATTTGTGTATAGTTCTTTTAAACATACTGCCGAACACATTTTTTTAAGTTTTAGAGTTTGATATTTTTCTATACTTGAGCTACTCGGATCGAATTATTACTTTGCCCTCTCTTACCTTGAAGTATGCCAGTCTCCAACTAACCTGATCAGATGGTAGTTTTTCGGTAATATGGTTCTTTCGGTCCAGTAGAAGGTTTCTCAACGCAATTATATATTTCTTTTGGGGTGCTAATACCAATTTGAAGTTTGCTGTCTCGTAGCAGTACCGGCTCAGGTCAAAAAACGCAAGAAAACTCGACATTTTCGGAGCTTTTCAAGTTTTCCGCTTACATGATGCAAACGACGCTTCGTACGGAAAATATCACACTATTCAAAGTTGAAGAACGTTACATTCTGCGTAGAAAGACTAACTTCCAAGTCAGTCCGATTTATGTGGTTGATGATTTATTATTAATTTCTACGTCAAAAGCTGACAGGGGAAGGTTACAACATTTTCCTCTATTTTGGAGAAAAGGAGAGTAAAAAAAATGTATTTCTTATATTTCAGAAAAAAAAACGAAGATAACTTTAATAACTTTAATAAAATGAAAGTGAACTATTATCTTGGCTGAAACAGTCCGTTCAAATGTCCGTTGTTAGAATAAAATGATTACAAATATTATATCTAAAACCAAATATTTGGATATTTCTGTTGAAAATAAATGGTACATTGCTTATACATTGCGAACTGCGAACTATTTCGGAAATTACCTAGAAGCATCTTCCTGGAATTATATTTTTTTCCTCCATTCCCTAATAACACGTAGAAATACTGTGCTTTTTCAAAGATTTAGGTAAGTAAACTTTGCAACAGGGCACATTAGAATTTGAAAAAAGTCGTTTATTTAGGTTATGTGCGCTAATTTTAAACGTACTTAGATACAACAGAAAAAAAAATAGAGCAAACCGCCAAAGACATGTCATGTGAGCCCTAAACAAGCTTATCTGATATATTAATTTGATCGTACTCCAAGGTTATTTGAGGATTTTAGATTTAAAACATCCGACTAATAAACACATCCAAGTATTCTTAAATATCCAGACCACCGACGCAAGTAACTTTTTGATTTAAAAGCCATTCATTTATAAGGAGACATACTTCACAGCTTATTCTACTGGAAGACTAAATGGTACAGATACTAGATACAATATGATAGAAAAAGAACTGCCAGCAATATTTTGTGTACGTAAGATATTCCGCCCTTCTATATAAGGATGAAAATTTGTAAACAATTTTAACTGAAAGGAAGTACAATCGAAACTATTCAAGTCGTGTTAAAATCTAGAAAGTTAACCTCATTACGCATTTGACCTATGAAGAAATTGAAAAATTTTCGATGCTTTAGTGAAGTTTACATTTTAACATGTACTAATAATTGAAGTGGAGAATACGCAAAAGTCTATACAACTTAGACACTAATCCTAATAATTTAATATTCTTGGCAACGCCACTCGGTTAGGGAACGATATTAAGTTATATATATTTATGATGTCTACAATACATTCAAATTCATTATTTTATTGTTATGAAATATTCCATTAATTCCAATTCCAAAGTCAACAAATACCAGGTACTGCGGGAAATATAATCTCCTTAATTTTGTGTCAATTAAAACGGTGTTAAAAATTCCCTTGCTTCTTTTGCTTTCCTAGATTTTTATTTTACGATTTTCTCTGATAAATGGCAAATGAAAAGTCTGCCTGAATATTCAAATCGCGAGAGTTTAATTTGTGGACCCGATAAAAATCTAATAGGATTAAAGGGCATCTGGTACCTTAATTGGGTTGTAAACCCGTAGCTGCAGTAAAAGCTCTGCCATTGGTATAACTGTTTGCTTATAATTAAGTTGATGTGAGATGAAACAGTTTATATTTGCGAATCACTTTAACGGTGGCCGGGTGGGTCAGAGATAATCTAGTTGGGAACCCTTGGAGGATGTGAGACTGGCTGTTTTGTCACCGGGCCTATTAATTTTTTTGAATGCTTTATGATATGCAAATAGGATAATTTGGGTTATTACTGTTTGTGACCCACTTTTAACGCAAATTGCTATAGTGCACTGTGGGTCGAATATTATCTACTTTTTAGTTTTTTATTTCTCTTATTAGTAGATCGAAATCGTACCAAACAAGGGGCCTTATATCAAATGTGGTAATTCTGATTTTTTTATATGTTGTATGTGATGAAGTGTGGTTATTATAAATATATTTTTCCACCTCGGAGCCCTTCCGAATCATTGTTAAATATTTGAAAAACCATTAAATTTTCGATCCATCATGATTTATGAAAATGCAGTGGATTTACTTTTTCCTGGAAGCTGTTTACTCTTCAGTAATGTATAACTCTCTGTATATGTTACAAATAACTCTTACCAATTAATAGAAACTAAAAAAAGTTCAATGATGTCATCTGAAAAACGAAAATCGATAAAAAAAATTTTTTATAATTTATTTCAATCTCTTCACTCTATAATGATACTGGATAGGGCTGGAACCTTTGATGTAACTGTAACACTCGGAGTAGTTTCCACAAACACCAAAACACTTTCACTTCGCTCGACGCGCGTTTCGCCAACCAAGTTGGCATCATCCGGAGACGATTAAAACTAATCTTAAACTACAAAATCTACCATATTTATACTATTTTCATGGTGACGTCACTAATGATATCACCGTGAAATTTACGCGTGACTAATCACGCTTTAATGATCGGTTGCTAAGCAACGCGTAAAGCGGGCTACGGTATGATATCACCGTGAAATTTACGCGTGACTAATCACGGTTCAATCATCGGTTGCTAAGCAACGCGTAAAGCGGGCTATACGGTATAGGTCCCTTGTCGCTATTCATACTACTATTACATTTTACAATTTCTATGCTCTCAAATGCATCCAACTGTCTATTATTGGTCACATTTCTAACTAATCTTAAATTACTAATATCTATTCTATGATTGTTGTCAAAAGCATGTTGTGCAACACTAGACTTATCTGTTCTTCCATATTTTAGATGAGCTATATGCTCTTTAAATCTGGTGTTAATTGATCGTCTCGTTTGTCCAACATATTTTCGATCACAATAATTACAACTAATTTCGTAAATCCCAGACCTTTCATTTGGAACAATTTTATCCTTTGGATTGTCTAAAAGTTGTTGTAATTTGTTGCTCGACGAATGAATCGCTGTTATACCCACGTTTTTGAAAACCTTACTCAAACCACGAGTAACCCGGGTTCGTACGGGATGGATTCATATTTTGGAGCCTCTATAATGCTATAATATGATCAGAAAATAAAACATTTTCTTATGTCTCCTAATTATGTTTTCCGGCGCAATGAAAAGTATACTTGCCTATTTCTGACATCTAAAAACATTATCAACAAGGTATAGGATTCATCAACTTATACTTCAAATGCATAATTTGAGGCCGATTGTGCTCCACTATAGATTATTTTATCTACTCGACAAAGCATCAGCAGCGATTCATTGTAATCTGCTCAATGATGAAGATAAAACCAATTCCAAGAATACAACGAGGAGCATAGAAAAAGGCAAATAAAAACAAAACACAATTGGATGCTGGCGGCGTATCCATTCTATCGGATGGAATGGGGAATCTGTTAACAGGCTAGAACAAAGCTCCCACACAAAGACTAAAAAGAGATGTTTAAACAAAACAGCAAGCCCGAAATTACACAAGGTAGGAAGTGCCGGATTGTAAAAGGCGGATGCATTTAAAACTTAGCCTAATTAACTAATGTAATTTACAATTTAAATTTGGCACTGCGGCTCGAGGATAGTGGCATTCAGGCTATTACAGCTCAGAGCTAATTATAAGAGTAGGTACACCTCATTTAGCCGGCGCAATTATATGCCCACGGCTTCAGCGAATACGTTTGATGCCATTGCCTGAGCAATTAGCCGAATTTTTGTACATAAACGAAGATATTTCCTTAAGCTTTTATGGAGTTCAATTTTAGTTGATACCGTGTTTAAGCACACCAATTTCTATTACTGGTTCAAGGAAAGTATTATAAAATCAATGACAATACTGAGTGGATAAGAAAACCACTTAGTAAAACCATTTAGATAAGGATTTTCATAGCTGGAAACGAAGATATTTCCTTAAGCTTTTATGGAGTTCAATTTTAGTTGATACCTTGTTTAAGCACACCAATTTCTATTACTGGTTCAAGGAAAGTATTATAAAATCAATGACAATACTGAGTGGATAAGAAAACCACTTAGTAAAACCATTTAGATAAGGATTTTCATAGCTGGACTTTTATTAAAAAGGTCAATAATATTTCGCTGCAGGAGGTTGACTTTTTTATCGCCTTTGATACATGTTCTTTGTTTCCAAGTCTACTAATTCTACAGACCTAATATTAAGGATTTACTGGAATCAAACACATAGCTAAAAAGTAATAGATTAATACAGCAAACATTTCATCTGGGGGTGCCAGATACAACCCCCCAAGGGCGAAGTCTCAACCCTCTAGGACTTCAAATAACCGAGATCCACGCCTGTCACTATTTAGAATACTAGAATACTTTCGAACATGATACTTACGTTAATGGTCATGTATATGAACATGACCATTAACATGAGCATGACATTAGGTTATATTATCTTGTCTGTATTTATATAAATATATAAATAAATATATTTTCTCCTATATATACCAGTGAGGAGGTGTTTCATTCTATCCATGATAACTGCATTCATTTCTAATGTGTAAGAACATTAGTTGATGACGATTTCTGTAATTTTTTTATTTATTTATTTTTTTATTTTTTTTATTTATGAATGGATTGAGAAGATTTGAGAACTTTAATCTAAACTGGTAAACACTTTAGCTGGTAAACACGCAACTTATACAGGGTGATATGACAGCTGTACCTATATATATTTTTTTTAGTTTTCAAATCTTGTCTCGGTTTTAACGATCTCCCTGTACATTCGTTTTGTGGCACATTCGTTACTTAACTTACAGCTGTTGCCATCATAGTGGTTAACTTCTCCAAATATTCCATCAACATCAGGATATAAATTTATTGTATTTGATACTACTATTAAATTATTAAAAAGTTTCAATATTAAGGCGTATTTGACATCATAAATTTGTTGAGACGATTAAAGTATTAAAAACTGAATCTGGACCAGAATAGGTGTTACAATTTATATTACGAAACAAACAAAATTTACATTACCACGTATGATTTTCCTTTTATACGTGGACAATATTTTTTTAATAATAATTTAGGTGTTCGAAGAACGGTTATGACATAATACTAAGGCCAAGAAACTTCCATTAAGTGCACTTACATAATTCGTTGAAAACTCGCAGCTGAATATTTTTCAGTCTTATAATATGAACAGTTATTCTGAGCGGCGTCAAATGTCATTCGAAATAACGTCGAGCATATGTTGCTTATATTTCCCGCAAGGCGGCGATTGTCAGCATCTCACGTTACACATATGGTTGTCTACACATATATCATGGCCTCGTGGCAAAATATCTGAGCTGCCAGTAAAACCGCTCTACTCTCCACTCAGCGCCAACTCAATTACCAAGTCGTCTGCGAATGCAGCTCTGATCGAATGATATGTATTCACTGTGTATTTCAGCCTCACCTATTTACTGCTGTGAACAGCAAACTGCTTGTCTCGGTTCCGCGTCAAATTATACCAAACTAGTTTAGTTAATATTCCGATACTTAGAGGAAGTTCATAATGTAATTAGGTACTTTATATTTTACTTTATATAAATGTAAATTGTTTGATGTTTCTCGTGCAATTTATGTAATTAATATTAGAGAGTATGTGAGATTGATTTTTTTTATGCAAATTGAAAAATTAGGAAAGTTTGGTGTGTGGACTGTATTAATCATAATTTGTTTATCTTAAAACTAGTAGCCCAGCGCTAAATTGGGTTACAACATTTCTTGAATTTAGGAAATAATTTGTTAGTATAAAATATTGATGAAAAACGTTTTTCGCGAACTAACTCATTACTCATTGGGGTCCGATTAAGAACAATATGAGTCATAGATGATTTATTATCACCTATTTCTCTGCTTGTAGATGTATGCAGGTGATAGTTGCTTAACCATATCATAGTGTAAATAATTGTTAAGTCAGTATTTAGACAGAAACATCCACATAACACTTACAATATAATGGCATCTGTAATACATTACTTTTATATGATCTTTTCTATGCAACCAGCAATACATTGAGAAGATTAGTTCTTTGTTTATCCACCTCAATACAACAAGCGTTAGTTGTCCAGTTAAAACCTCTTTTGGCGGGACTAATTTAATTGAAACTACAATTGAAAATAAATTCACTGTATTATAGAAATAAATTACTGTAAACGTTACACTATGTGTAATAATAAAATAAATCAGACACCCACTGTAAAAGAGGCAGTGGCAAACGTTTTGTAGAAAAAGCGGTTTTCATCAAACCCCTTTTTGTTCCTGGCACTCAATCGTAATTTTAAAAATACAAATCGCATACCACACACGATTTTAAAATCTGTTCAACACTTTTGTTTGCATTATGTTTAACCCATTTGTCAAAAAGTTCAACATAATTTTTGGGAAATTAATGTCTGTTACTAAAATTGTCTTTGCATCCAGTCACTACACATTTTCTTAACTGTCTTCAACTAATTCTTAAAGTAATCTCTTCCATTGTTTTTAAACAATAACTCATCTCAGGATTTAACACTTCCAGAGTCAACACAGTCCAACACGTCCGGATTGCATAACCTAGAAAACACTTACAAGCTTCTCCATTTAAGTTTCCATTATATTGTAGGTATTATGTGGAAACATCAACTGGAAAGGACAATGTGACAGGGTAATTTCAAATCTTTCTTCTGCTATATATTTATTCGGAAACCTAAAAACGATCCTTTACTCAGAGCAACTTCTCTGTTTAGGTATATTATGCACAAATTGAATCTCGTCTTAGGTATTGTGTTTGGTTCAGGGGTAAATCCACTTGAACTGTTCAAGTCTTTATCGCCCAAAAACGTATTTTAAGGTGTTTTGCTGGAGTTTCAAGTACTTTGTATATTTTCCAATCTTATATACATATGATATTAGAAATCAGAAATGGTTTATTGTAAACAGCCAGTGTCATCACGTTGATACGAGGGCAGAACATGATTTTCATGTTCCTTTTACCAGATTACAAATTAAAATACCAAGTAAATACTTACGCAACTTACGAAACTTTTTAAAGCTTTACCAAGAGAAAAAAAATGTATCAAAATAGAAAATGTTTTCAAAATTAGACAAGGAATTCTTAGTGGATAAATGTCTTTATAATGTCTCTGATTACTTTTTTGATTCCTTTTGTGCGTCATAGTTTGTAGGTTTTGTGGCCTATTCCTATTGTAATCAAGGGGAAATAATTTCCCTCTCATTAAGTTAGTTTCATGTTACCTACTTAATTATTAAGTTCCATAATCATATATTATAGATTAATATACGCCATAAAAACTAATTTACTTTTAGGTATACACTGTTATTAAATTGTACATTTAGATCTGCTTACAGTCAAGTCGAAAAATAAAACCATTCTTAAATAAAACGCGCTGTCGTAAATCAATTTATCGTTCATCGTTCATCGCCATTTTGTGTTCCGGTAATGTTCACCACCATTTTAGATCCCCAAAATCATACCCCCATTTTCAGTTACTACTGCTGACACGCACGACTTCGCAACGCAACGCTTTAAAGTCTTCCCCCTTGTCCCGTATAAACTAACTGGCTATGGACCTGCTGAATAACCTGTATATATGTATATATCTGTATATTTGATGGAAAGGTATTAAGGAATAATACACCTGTTAAAACATGTATTCTTTTAGATCTGTGAAACACGTGACCCTTGGTGTTTCAGCCATCTCCACTCGAAGCTACCTAAGACCCATACAGCCTTTTTTTTGCTGCCTGTAGGGGAAAAGTTGTACTTCTGCACTCTAAACAAAAGTTGGTGTCCCGTAAAATAACTCCACAGCAAAGAGAGTGTCACACTATATATGCATGTGAATAAAATAAATAAATAAAAAAATATCACTTGCGCTTTAAGAAATCAAAAATGACAAAGCAATGCAAGCAAGCACACATGGCTAAAGTAATATTATAATTATTTTGTGTAGGTAAGACACAATCTGTTCATCACATACTGGCTACGTGGCTACCGAATATTTAAAACGAATGTCACTTTTTTGAGTCAATATTTCAGATTATTATTTTGCGATATTTTCAAGACTGATTGCATATTTAATTATCACCCCATAACAGCATAGCGTGCGTACTGTGGCCGATGATAGAACGGGAAATGAGGTCATGTCTGCGTAGCTTCTCACTCTCAAATCTTTCTTACCGCCAACGTTAACGCGTTATCAGAAAATTCTGCGGATGTGCATGCATGAGGAACAAATTATGCCCCTTTATCTAATGTAGAGCTATCCAGGCTACATGGTAATGAAGCCGTCGCCATATTTTATAGTTGCCTTCGCATTGTGCGTGACGTGCCCTGGAATTTCGTAGAGCTCTTTTCGGTAGGATTCTACGTTATCTGAATCTGTATGTAAAACACATTATTCATGCTGATATATTTTAGGCTAGATTGTGGAATTACATAAATGTATAAAATAAAAATTATTAAAAGAGAGGGAAATCTATTTTATGTGTCGTGTCTATATTGTGTATTCATTTCAAGTGTATCTTATTTTCGAAAATAAAAACACAATGTACTTTTATTTCAACATATATCAAAACAAAAGTTAAATATTGTTTTTCTTAAATATATCTACAGGAATGCCTGCTGGATACCCCGACGATAAGTGGCGGCGAGCTTCTTATAGAAGCTCAATTATAGAAGGTAACGTTACTATAAGTTATAAAATAATTAGATAGATATAACAATATTTTTAATTGGTAGGATATTGTACTGTGCCCACTGGAAAAATGTAAGTACTTTTTTTTCACCTAACATTGTTGTTGTGAAAGCTTTGTTCCCTTTGAAATAAGACTACTAAAAAAAATTATGCCTTGGTTATACTTTATCCCACAATACTAACATTTGTGTTATGGTATTGTGACGTTTTTCATGGAACTAGATGCGCTCACACATTGACTGGTGTAAACGCATCTAGTTACCTTCTATGTCCCTATTCTTTCGTTCCTATGGTTTTCTATGAT
The DNA here is from genome assembly GCA_964058915.1 of Tetropium fuscum. Classification (NCBI taxonomy): domain Eukaryota; kingdom Metazoa; phylum Arthropoda; class Insecta; order Coleoptera; family Cerambycidae; genus Tetropium; species Tetropium fuscum. The sequence continues at coordinate 916,076 of CAXKVY010018455.1, read as the reverse complement.
TAGCGCGCTTAAACTAGGTGACAGATTTATGGCACGTGATATTTTCGAGGCTATCGTCTTGGTCGTGTGGTACGAGACCATTTTATTCCTTGTCGAAGCTTGTCGAGCAGAGTGCAGTGACGCTACTTATATTTCGTGTTTATCAAAGTGCTTTCTTATAAAATAAATACGTTGTTATTTCCATAGTAGTGGGGGATTTATTAAGAAAATGACTGTTGTGTGTTGTTGTGGTTTGTTAACCCGCACATAGTCGACTGTAAGTCGAATTAAACAACTTGAAATGAGTTAAGCGATTTTTTTGTATTTTCTATTTCCCCTTTTCTGTGTTCTCTAGAGCCTGCGTTGCATTAAATTCCTAGTGTTGACATTTTATGGCCTTTATATGTATGTGCATAGGTGCCTTTAGTGTTGCTTTTTCCCCATGCATGGACTAGTGTTTTACTTGACTTAAATCAATTTCCCCGCTATTAGTACTTCTCCGCTTTAAATACCTCTGCTTGCTAAAAACCAATCACTTGCTTTCTTATAGTTCTTGATGACTGAAGATTTTAAGTAAAATAGAATAAACTTATTAAAACAATATAGTTGTCTTATTGTTTAGGATAGTATTCCCTACTCCCTGTGAATCACGTTGGCCTCTGGACATTTCCTATCTCCAGCTAGAAGCTATCTAGGGCCCCATTGTACCGTCTTTGGGGTAACGTGGTAACTGTTCACGAAAGGGAAAGAACGTCACAAGCTTATATTGTCAATTCCACCACTAATTATTATTAGCACAATAAATCAGGTAACTCCTACTTGCTCTACTATTTAATGTAGTTATAGTTTATGAATGAAACAAGAACATATGTGGCAACTTCTCCATAACTTACGTTAACCAAAGCGGTTGTTACACAAGAACTTCGACGCTTACCACGTCATTTATTTCGATGTGTAATGTAAGGCGTTAGATGCGTTATAAAGTTTATTCCAATACGAAACTTCGGTGACACAATATTACGACTTAATGGTATTACCGAGGTACACAAATATAATATAAATCTACACGATGTCGTGTGGTTCGGAGCACAAAGAGGGCATGTCAAATGGAAGTAGAATGTGTATAGCGATCGTAGAAATAGGCAAGAGGACTGAGAAACTAGGCCGAATGTAACAATTCAGCACTCGTAAAAGGTATTTGAGTAAATCTTTGTTATGTGGAAGTGTTTTCACTGGCAACGATCCTTCTGTAATGACGTATTTTTATAGTAATCCTATAGTCATCTATTTTAGGAGTAAACCATGTATAATAAATGTTATTTAGGATTCCTCAAGCGGTATTTCCTTTCCTGAAATTACCTAAAATGTATGCCTATCTAATTCAATAGATATTATCCACTTACACTACAAACCACAAAGTTTGTAGTTTGTGACATTTACCATTTTAGTGAGGTTTTCGCCCTGATTTATAGATTATCTACCAGAACATGAGTAAAGTTTGAAATGGAAACTACACGCAAGGAAATACATAATAATCAGTTATACAGTACCCGGACCGCCGTAAGGTGTATTATATATATATATATATATATATATATATATATATATATATATATATATATATATATATATATATATATATATATATATATATATATATATATACCGGAAAACAAAGATGTTTCACAATATTCGATTGAAGATTGTAACACCTCTCCTCTTTAATTACATTACCTTAATTAAAGGGCCTCTCATCCAGGAGATGTGACGTAATGAATTTTTTCTTTGTTGCCTATCGGCTGCTCAGTTGAATACGGAGGTCGCGGATAAGTGGATTTGCTAGAGGCTGGCACTTAGATACCTTTAGATATATCGCCAGAAAAATCACAGCTTGACAATGACCGGCTTGATCTACTTCTACTTAAAATTTTGTATAAAAATACTTGGGCGCCAGGTCAAGAGTACTTTAATAGTACAGAAGACCGCAGAAATGATCAGGCAATAATTATCAGCTGTGACCTCTTGTGACTCAGACTTTTCCCAGAGAAACAAAAGAATAAGATTTTTTTAAAACAATATATTACAAAAATATTTTTATTACCAGTTGATGGTTCACAGTGATCTTAACTTAAAATTAAAATTTACAATTGATTGCCTGAGGGGCGTTAAAAAGATTCTACTTGATTAGGTAGCCTGAAGGGCTTAAGGTTAAAACAATAAAAAATGTTCACTCTTGACACAAGGTCAAGTCGAGAAATTTATCATTTACAGCAAAAGTGAATTGTAAACCTTGGTAAAGTAAAGTAGAAATATTCTTTAAGACCTGGTAATTCCTAGGGGCAATTAATTATTCAAAAATACCTTTTCTCTTCTCTGGAGATCCCCTCGTGAATGAACTTGGCCTCCTAGGATCCTAGGCTAAAGCTTCGGCTTGGTGGTCCAGCTGAGCTGAGACGTTGCCTCTAAGGGTGATGTATACCGCAATGGGTGGAATTTGCCGGCTGCAGGAGGAGGTATCTTCCAGTCTAACGTTCAGGAATCGGTAATAATGGTCTCTGCTCACCACAGGAATTGATTCTCGGTCATAAGATGTGGAAGAAAAATTTATCAGTATCAGGTTTTACAAATCTGGATAAAAAAATATATGTATAAATTCCCGCTTGAACCGAACATCAAGAGTGAAATTTATACTAAAATGAATTTAAATAAAGTAACTAGATTAATAGTTAAAATAATCAAAAATATGAGTTTTAATTATAATAAAAATATTGCAAAGTTAAATGTTGCAATTAAATTTTGATTGAATTCCCAAAACTTGAGATTAAACTTTATCAAAGTAAAAAGAATAACATTATCAACACAGGAATGTGGTATGCAAATTGTCACGATGATTAAATAAAAAAATGAAATAAATTGAAACAAATGCCGCTCCTTGCCGATGCCAAATATAAGCAAATACCCACGGCTTACGCCGTCGAAGTAATATCTTTAAAAAACTTAAAGTTTTTCTACCATTCAGTAAAACAGTAGCAGTGACTCAAAATCACCAGGCAGGTAGTCCAAAATCAAATCAAAATCAAATTTAAATTAAATATATATATATATATATATATATATATATATATATATATATATATATATATATATATATATATATATATATATATATATATATATATATATATATATATATATATATATATATATATATATATATATATATATATATATATATATATATATATATATATATATATATATATATATATATATATATATATATATATATATATATATATATATATATATATATTAATGATCATAAAATATAAAAGACCATACCTGGTAACTTTGAATCACTGCATTGTTATAACCAAGATATATCTTCGAGAGCGTAAGGTCGACAGACTAAAGGTGAAGCCGGCAGGTAAGGAAAAGGAATGAATTTTTGCCGAACTCGCGTATAAATGTGCATGCTTGTAGCGGGGGAAAAGTAGGGGCAACCGTAGATGGTGAGTCGCGGTAAATTTCTACCAGGTCGCGCGGTTTTATTTCAAATATTTGATATAGGAATTCAAACATTTGCCACAAAACGGAACGGAATTTATTTACGTTGCAAGATATGTAATCTAGGAAATCATTATTATATGGGTTTACTAAAACATTGAAAATGCATATGGATCTGGAATTACATTGATAACTACCGAAAACTTCAGCAGTTTACTATAATATAGATGTCGGTATAGATGTAGATGTAAAAAAATATATTTATTAGGTATAGCAATTTGAACGCTCATTTGACCTTGGGCTGAGTGTCGTCACATAGCCTGGAATAAAGTTGGCAGCATTATTTGTCAGAACGCCTAAATAGCTCATGCTCACAGCTGTAGTTGTTTACGCTTAGTATTGTGGTTATGGTGTGTGCGTTCCTCTACGAATTATGTTTTGCTTTGTTTCTGCATATTATTGAAAGGAAATGGGGCCATGATTTCTAAAAGGAAATGCAGAGAATCTGCCGAAAGAATTTTAGCTTGGTGGACGAATTTTACATGTCAAATTTAGATTATATATATCACCAGAAGTGAAGTGTCAGCAAAGTCAATTTCAACGTCAACAGCCAAAAAGCAGGGAACCAACATTGGAATATAGTAATACTACACAGTTGTGTCATGCTCAAGGTCGTAGGCTCTCTGACGTCACTAAGGGAGGATATGTAACGTCACGTATATGCGCGAGCTTTATTTCCGCAAATTCTTGATTTTCGTGGTCTTTGATGCAGTCATACATTATTTTTTTAAATATTTATAATTTTATTGATTAATGTTATAAAATACTTTGTCAATTTTATTAAATTCTTTAAACGATTTCTATATTATTGAAATGTATATTCATCATTGTATATCATCAATGTTATCGCCGATTATTTAGATCATAGATTATTATAAGTTCCTGCTGGGACGATATAACCTGATGGTCTGACCATATTATAAGTGTCAGGACTATATCACTGTGATAATACTTGTCTAGAAATTTTCTAAAAATCAAAGCACGCTAACAATACGCTAGTATCAAGCGTAAAGTCTTCGTTAGCCGTAATGAAATTTGTAAGATATTCCGCATTATTCTACCAAACTTCTCATATTTGAATCAAAACTTTATGGCAGAGGACAAAAGAAACTATGCTATAAATATTTTTACGGTCCATAATAAAAGTTGAGGATGGTTGTATATGCATATATGCTATAAACTATAAGTGCTGCATAAAATTTAAATTTGCAATAATATAAAACATACATGCAGCATATTGAAAAATGGCGAAGTTTGATGCTAAATTATTAGTAATATTCTTTTTAAAAAGACCACTATACACATAAACTTGCACACATAAAGTGCAGTTAAAATATTCGTAAATTTTCATCTCAATCTATTTTTTTCACCATAAATAACATTGCTATTTCTTAAACAATTTCCATGGTGAATTCATCATATCCGTGGAAATTTTAAATTATATCCTTTCAAAAATTAAAATACCACTACCTTACCTGAGAGGGACTTGCTTTTTTACAAAGGATATATATTATGTATATATTATGGTGACGTGCAAAAACTATCTTCTTGAAAATGTCCCTACGGTATCGTAAATGTTCTTTCAGTATCGACTGGGGACACAATAGGCGTTTCAGATAATCTCGTTTTGGACGACATTTGATAGGTAATATTATACTTCTTTTTATAGGTAAAAGATATTGGTGCCTTAACTATTTTTAATTTTTTTTAAATGATATATTCCATAGTTATCCTACCGCTGACAGGCAAATAATATATGCCGATGATACAAATTTTGGTATTCAGGCAAATGGTGTGCCGGAGGTAGTAGTAAAAACTAATAAATCAGCTTATGAATGTAAACAAGACATTCTAAATGACAATTTATTCGTTTGGATTGGTAATTCAGTCGTTGAGTTTTTTATTCTGCACCCGTATCTACTAAACCACTTTAACTCGATTAATTGTGCGGTTTTGTTTTTAAACACTTAAGCATTAATCTTGAGTATGACCTATTGCACATTTTACATTTTATTATAGATTTATCAAAATCGGCAATGAGGTGATCACTTTTAGAAGAAGCAATAGTAATTGTTTTTGACGGTAACATAGAAAGTTTCACATTCAAACATTAACATTGCACGTCTTATCTTTTGTTTACTTATCTGTCAAATTCGAAGTATTTTGCTTTGCTCTGCTTTGGTTTTCGAAGCACTCGAAACAAACTCGCGAGGACCATTTTAAGGGTCACATCACTATTTGCTCAAAAAATAATTTACACAATTAAAGCTATCCGCTAATATCACACTTATGTATAATATGGGAGACGGCTTATATCCTTTTTTTGTCATCATCCATAGATGCGTCGGTAAAAACCTAGACAAAAACAAAACAAAAAAACTGTAAGATTCCATAGTTAGCCCAGAGTCTGGGCATTCACACATTGAATATAAATTCATGATGGAATATTGGATTAATTAACTTACCTTAAGGAAAATTAATCTAAATTTTCCGAGCTTGTCCGAAGATATAATTACGTTGTAGTTTCCATGAAATCTACTCGTCAGCACGAACTTTTTTTGAGTTCCTAAAAGAAATGTCTCAATCTCAATGTCTCAGAAAGACTCAATCCTTATCTCTGCTACTCCTGTCGGTCATTACATAGAAGTGGTCGTGAAATCGCCTAATCAATGGGAATCTGAGATCTTTGGGTGGATTGGGTAATTATATCTTCGGACAAACTCAGAAAATTTAGATTAATTTTCCTTAAGGTAAGTCAATTAATCTTACAATTTTCCTTCGCTTGTCTTTGATATAATTACGTTGTAGATGTTCAGAGCATAATTAGGCGATTAGTACGCAATGCGCTGAAGAAATTGCTGTATCTATACCGCCTAAACATCTGAACTCTACTGGCGGTTATATTAAGGCCAACTCGGTGCCACAATTTTAAACGTGTCGATGGAAGTACCTAAATGTACATGATAAAATATACACGAATACCTCTATATGGGCGGCTATTAAACCAATACTGCTTAAATACATTACAGCAATATTCCAGCCGATATAATCCATTTGCTAAGGGAGGATTTAAGATCACAAACTAACTGTACTAAATTTTAAGCCCTACGAGCGTACATTCGTGATATCCGTTAGACCTCCTTGAATCCCTAGCACTAAAACGTCAGCACGCAATAGGCCTATCCTTCGTCAAGTGCCTTTCACGGCCTAGTGGGTATTAAGAAAAACAGTTTCTGTTTTTCCTGGTAAGTGTATGTTCGTGGAAAATTCCATTTCCTATCTAACGATATCACTTATGGCCCATCCGCTTCGTACATTGAATCATACCAAAATTTGTTATCATAAATATATATAATAATATCACTGTATCACGATTCTAAACAGAGAATAGTGACATTTTATTTAATCTTTTACTGCCACTGTTATCAGCACGATATTTTGTTAAGTAAGGAAAATGGACATAACTTTTCCACGTGTGTTAAATTACACACCCAATAAAAATATTCCATTATATGTGCAGAAGAATAAGTGTCATGTTTAGGCGTAAAAACAAAGTAGATTTTAGATGTTATTACATCGAATTATGCATAGTGTTATTAACATTGTATATAATCCTGGGTGCCTTAGTAGTTGTCCTAGTATTATGTTAAGTGAGAACAAGTGTTTTTACACAGAAGAGGGATAAACTCAGTGACTTATTAATTGATAGTTTTAATCGCGTAAATTCTTTTGTAAGCAAATAGTTATGTGATGCTTAATGGGGAAGAACAAAAATTAATGTGAGGCTCTTGGAAAATATAAGAGGCGTTGCAAGCCGTTCTCATCGAATTCATCTTTGAGTTAAACGGATACCAGAGTAGAGCAAATCAAAATAAGTCGATGCCTGGAGATAGTTAAGTAAAATTACAAAATATAATACATAAAATGTAAATGTTCCAACTTTGAGTGTAACCGTAAATGAAGCAATTGGCATATTTTTTTATAAATGTGCTCACCACGTTACCGATTATGACAATCTGATGATAAAATGTAAGCTGTACAATATGTTAGGTCACACTTAAGAATAATGCTTATATTTCCCGATGATGATGATGATGGGAAAATATTAATCAGATACAGTCGAGTTGAGAGATATGCTACTCGCACATCTTTGAAGAGTAAGTCATGTTATTTTATTCATTGAAATTCAATGTTTAAATCGGGCACAAAAATTCTACATATTATGCTGACGTGATTAGCATCAGTCACCCACTAACTACTGAAATAATAAAACAATACGGTATTTATGATTGAAAACCGCATATATACACGTGCGCTTAATCACTCATATTTGCTTTTCCGTTTTGGCGGACGAACTTGCATCACTCGCAACTGATATATGAAACACGGCTGCCTTTCCGCCAGTCCTAATATAATTTTATTGCTCGCCACACCTCAATGTCGTTTGATTTGTGGTCATGAAAATATATTATGCTTTGTCGAAGTGCAATTAACGCTCGTAAATATTGTACTTTCTGATGGAGCCTAGCAGTTGACATACCTATAAAACCAATTTATTAAATTTGTTATAGAACAATAAGAAATTATGAAATTATTTAAACTCAAGTTAAAACTAAAGATCATTTCAATTTTATTCGACTTTTCCCATTTGTCTGCAGTAACTCGTTCCACAATACAATTGACTATTCTTTGCCATTCCATCTATAGTGTATTTTGTGGGTCTTTTAATAACATTGATAATCGCCAAAAGTTCTTTTATCATCATAGTTGTTTGGAAAGCAATTTTCCTGACTATTCAGTTATATCGGGTTTCCCACAGACAGTCGTAAGGTTTCGCTCAAGCTATCTGGAGTGATAACTTGCTTATGCAAATACAATTACAGATCCTGGAGGAATGATAACCAACATTTGATAAAAATGCCTTCAAACAAATCTGCGTTCAACATACTATAATGCGCGTCGTCCTTGCGGCATTAAACATTTATTTTCGACCCTTAAAACCGCAAACTTAGTTCATCTCGAGTTGTTATAGAACACATATACCTCAGCTAATATTTCATTACGAAATAGAAAAGCGAGAACCCAGATACATTTAATTAATTAAATTTTGAACAAATAAAAAAATCAATATGGCCTCTCCAAAAAAAATCTGAACAAACACATTATATTCCTGGTAATAATAAAGACCCGTCCTGTGGCCGCTTTTAAATCCATTCACGTTGTTATTAAAAAGGGGACGCTGATTAATAAATGTCATCAAATTACGTGTCGCTAATTTTACGCAGCGCAAAACCCACTCCTTTCATAACGTGTTGATACCTCAATATTGTGATTAGTTAATTTCATTGCGTATGCCCTGGGTACGTAATCCAAAACAAGCAAACTTCCGATTCATCCGTGCCTATCCACGTGACGTCAGTTATCCGTCGTTTGAACGACATGTCCAAACGTCCCACGTGATTCCGGTTAATTACCGGCTCTCAGTCACGGAAATAACTTTATCGTACAGCATCTCTGACCTCGCCCCTTCCAATATATATATATATATATGAAGAGACAAATCGATTGCCTTGGACGATATATCCCAGACGGAAAATTGAGTAAACGATTTATCACCTCACGATCATATTATCCTCTTTATTGGGGATATTACAAAGAAATATGATTAATGATTATGTTAATTACATGCATTTTATTTATCATATTATTCAGTTTATACTAGCAGGACCTCGCCAATGGATATAGTTCATTTTAAGATAAAAAAGTTCCTTTAATATGAGTGGAAAATTTGATACTTTAAAAAAGTTCTTTGTTCTAATTTTGACATGTAAAGTGACACCTTTCAAAACCCTATGAGGTTAGGAAACGTCTTACTTTTCACAATAAGTTACGAAAAGTAAAATATTACGCAACTGGTTCTGTAAAGTTCATTCCATAGTAGGTTATTTAGACCTGACAAACTATGAACGTGACGAGCTGTCACACTGTTACAACCTACTGGATTGACTCGCTAGCGCTAGTATAGCAGAAATCTGCTCGTTACACAAAATAGTACTTTTTCCAACTGGTTAAATAAATAGCTATTTTCTTCTAACTAATACAGATATATAAAAAATATTTTTTTTTATAAAAACCTCATTGGCGTATCAATTCTAGACAGAAAAGCTATTGAAAACCCCAGTTTGTAAAACACGCTCTAAATTTTAAGTATTGTAAGAAAGTTATTGTAATTTCTTAGTAAATGCCGAAAAATGCCGAAATGTATTTATGTTTAAACTTTTATGTTTCAAACAAAGAACTTTTCGACACGTGTTAAAGGGACTTTATTACGTTAAATTGAGATCCTCTATCGATTGTCCTATTATTATAAGATGGCGCTTTTAAAATCATTTTTAAATCAGTTTCTTTCAATTTTCTCAGAAGATATCAATTTTAGAAGCATAGTACCTTATACTTTTGCACTAAGAACTGAACGATAAATGTAGAGATATAAAAACAACATGGGGTGACATTTAAAAAAATTTAGTTTTTTTGTGTCTAAATTGGTGATATTGAAGAGATGCTTTTGACTAAATTTTTTTTTCAGAAACTCTTCTTGCTGATTGATAACCCTTTAAAATGTTAAGAAGTTGTCAAAAAATCATTAATTTATATCGATTAGTTTTGAAGATAACCACACTAAAGGGTGACGCTGTATATGAAAGAAATCTAAAAAAAAATCATAATAACAAAAACAGTTGAGAATCAAGATAGGGTTGTACTATCAAACTAACCCTTAATATTGATGAAGACTCCAATTTTTTATTTTTAGAAGAACGCCCCATGGACGTTGAGCATTGTAACTAGATTAAATATATCTAACAATTTTTTCTGAATAACTAGACTTAACTGTTCAGTAGATGAGTATCCAGTGACACACTCCACATAACACTTAAAATTAACAAAGTTGATGTCAAATTGCGGTATAACCGGAAGTGATAGAAATTTGAAAGGAATGGTTGATCATTTCCGAAAACCCACTCGACCCAAGTTTCAAAGCGATATTCCAATTCAGTCCGGAGATACGCCCAGGGGTAGCTTGAAAAAGATCACCCTGTATAATATATATATCGTCAGTATATATTACTGATGATGCTATTTGCATCTTTTATGTCGATTTCGTCCCATTTAAAAAAATATGTTCTTGTACACCCTGTAGGTTCTGCAGGTATTAAATCAATATTTAGTAAAAGTTTATACCCCCTTATATATTTTTTTATTATTCTTGATTCGACCTATAAAACATTTTTTAGAAAATATTGTAAGGCCACAACCATGTTAGATCTAAAACTTTGGATGACCATAAATCCGAAATTAATCCTCAAAGGTGGGTTTTTCTAATGAGCAACTTAATTAGTAGGACTAGATCAACAATTCTCAAAAATTTTCCTTTTCGGGTCCTTTCTATTATGCTCTCAGCTCGAGAGAAGCTCAGATATTTGTAAGTAGGTGCATATTTTAAGACCCTTCCCCTTCATAAATAATTGTTAAACTCTCGTGTGACGGACATTATGTACTATGCACTTGTACTGCATTTCTATATGGTATGCTAACTAGATCGTATTACAGTTTAAAAAATTAGTTTTAATGCTTTTGTGCAAAAACGTACCGTTTGAAAATTCCCTCTACTAATTTAGAACTCTATTATTTTGCAGTTCCTTTGGTGGATGAAATTCCAATAAAAAAAGACAGAAATGTGATGTAATATTGTGTGATAACTATAAAAGCAGGCACTCTTATACAATAAAGACGACTGGAAGCTTGTTAGCTGCAAATACGAAATAAAAGCACTATGCATTTCCCGTGCACGTCGAGCCAATTATTTATCCTGCTTCTAATCAATACAAGTATAACTAGCTTTTGTTTTTGCCAACAAACGGAGGTGGCATGTCAGTCCACGTGCGGTGGAAATATTAATATAATACTCAGTCTGGGAGTTTTCAGCGCGTGGAAGGCACTGTACAAACTTCATTAATTTTGTATGGATTCTCTTTATCATAAATTAAATAGATGAAACCTCCTTGGTATATTTATTTACATAACCCGAAGCAATTTCGCTGGGAAATCATGTGACTTCCTACGATGACGTGATTAAAGATAAATTATTTGATTGTAAAGTTTGAGGTTATTACTTACACAATCATTTAATATGCGTTAAATCATCATGCCGTATGTATTTCCCATACATTTCCTTAATCATTATTGCCTGTCTAATTTGGAAGTAGGATATAAAATGTATTGTTATCCAAGCTTTCCGCGTGCACTCACCCGGTGCACAGGAACACAGGAACATGAACACAGGACGCCTGTTGTATCTCAGGAACTATATATCGCAGAACCTTGGGGAAGAATTTATAACAAAAGTAGACGAAAGTTAAGTAGAAAAATTATTTTCAAGTTTGTACGATGACCGCTAGAGGGGGTTACAGTAACTTTAAATTCGAGATATTAAATATCTCCTTAATTTGCATTAATAACGTATATTAAATATAGGTTCCTAGTAATTCTCGTAAAATTCTGAATAACTCATTATTTTGTGGTTCGTACGGGCGAAGCAGTATAATTTTTGGACTGAAAATCGAAATTCCATCTTTTCCTTTCACCTACGTGTTCTAGCAGTTGGCTGTTCGCTTTCATAGTTTAAGTGCTTTCCTAATTTTTAAAACAGTACGGTGTTACATACCCAGTAGTTTGGGATGTCTGAGGAGGTCACTGTTTATGTATTTTTGTGGTTTGTTAATCATTGCACATACGACTGATGTCGAATTCAATAACTCGAAGCTCGTGGTAAGTGATTTCTTTTGAATCTAGAGATGACAATCTATTTTTGTTATTTTCTGTATCATCTAGAACTTGCCTTGTATTAGCCCTCAGTGTCGACTAAGAAGCACCGCCTTGGCTATTGATGAAGCCTAGTCGTGTCTTTTAGCACATTATTCTGTCATTCCTTCATTCATTCACTCGTTTCTTCACCTTCAGTTTCCGGATGGACCCTTCGTTTAATTATTTCCTTTCTATTTGGAACCCTCGCTGAATTGTTTGATTCTTCTATTTCATTCATCTGTAAACATGTAAACATTGCATTTAAAAAAAAATATAGGATTTTTTTGTTTTTGTATCAGACAGGATGAAAAGTTGATAATTTTGATTTGGTTTTTTTTTTATTTAATTTACTGTGTGTAAATTTTAATTCTAAAGCTAGTTACCAAAAATAGGATCCTTACAAGTATTGAGTTCAAAATTAGAAATTTACTGAATTTACTAATTTCATTATGGCCGCTAATAGTATATATACAACGCTCTTCAGTTTTTTCCCTAGCTCTCGCGTTTGAGTGGTGAGGAAAGGTAAACAGTTGTAAAAAATGACGATTACCCCGGTTTGGCTTAACAAAATAAGACGAATTTAATTTCATCGCAAAATTTCATTTTTACTTTATTATTACTAGTATAGAATATGCCAATTTTATTGTTTGCTGTTTGAGATTTTTTTTAAAATCACAGACCTTGCGTCCTACGCAAGTGTCTTAGGCGTATTGAAAACAGACACAAACAACTTTTTGTTTACAGTAGTACAATACTTGTATGTATGTATGTATATGGGTCGGAGTGTAGTAGAAGGTAGTGTTACACTCCTATTCCACCACAGCACTTAGGCCTCATTAGGCCCTTTATGCATTCCTCCTTTTTACTTGAGTACTTTTCTTCAAACCATCCTATTTATTACGGGTGGCCTGGTGGCAAAGTCTCTACAATTTGTATGTATGATAGTATGGTTCTGAGTTACCGATAATAATTACTCTGGTCCTCATTACCATTTATCTGGGACCACGCGTCCGCGGCAGATGTGTTGAGTATTCCCAGGTCTCGGGCAGACGCCACAGCCCGGGCCCAAGCCTGCCTAGGTCACCCATCCAAGTGCCATCAACGCCCGCCCAGCATAACTTTGAAGATCTTACCGGTCATGTCTAAGCGGCTAGGCAGTCCCATTCAGTCACCTTAGTCGCCTCTTACGACAGGTAGGAGGTACCCTGGGTCTATTCTACAATTGTGGCCACGAACCCAGAGGGGGATAGTACAATACTTGATTAGTTACACAGTTCTTATATGTCAAAATAACAATTTTTATAGGGGTGTGGTGATGGCTGGTAGAAGTTTAGAATGATCATATGCTGAAAATAAAGCATTTATTATGAAATAGTCGCTAGGAGAAAACTTCAGGCAAAACTTGCGAAACTTATTTTCAAAAGAAGATGTCGAAAATGGTTCTCGCGCAATAACAAAAACTGTTTTATTGTTACACGTGTGGTCGCTCTCAAAATCGACTACCGTCCGATATTGATAATTACATGATTCAGTTTTGCAAATTTTAATACATGGTATATTCAAGTAATGGTTGCGTTAAAATAACTTCAGTATGTGCTGACTAAGTAATATTGGTTGTAGTTGGCGTCGATTGCGAAACATACATTAGGAAAACAGTTGACAGTCAGTCATTCCGTTATTCGTCATTGACATTGTACGGTATGTATTATAAAAATGGAGATAACATATTTGTTGCAACCAAAAACTGTTGCGTGGAGGAGTTTTTATTTTCAATTATTCACAAGTAAATCTTCATACACTTACCTACGTTATAATTGCATTGAATCAGTAGCATTAGCAACTGTGCTGATTAGTGCCAACTTACTACTTAAGTTCAGACTGACTGTTGAATAATATTTACGCCCCTGGTAGCTGCCGGTGCCCTAAAGCAGATAATATGAGAGTATTTTTACTTATGCGTATTTGCGGAGACTTGCAGCCATTCCTAAAGTGCTTGCTGACCGGAAAGACATGAACGTTTTCTGAGACGGCTCCTAAAATGACTTTAAATTGTTCCACCGCAAGAATTAAATTGGCATATTCTATTCATGTAAAGAAAAAGTAAAAATTTCTAATAAGAAAAAGCGTTCGATTATGTTAAAGCACACTGGGGTTATCGTCATTTTCATTAGAAATGTTTACCTTGCACCACCTTTTAATTTCGAGAGCTAGGAAAAAAAATTAAAATCAAATTAAAAATTTGACGAGAATTACCCAAGAACACCAAGAACATATGTCAGTATACCTTATCAAAGCAAATTAAGGAGATACCTTTCTCTAATTTAATGTTACTCTAACGCCCTCTAGTGGTTATCTTACATACTTGAAAATAGTTTCCAGCAATTTCTCTGGTCCACTTTTGTTATACATTTTTTTCCCAAAGCTTTATGACATACAGTTCCTGATATATGATAGGTGGCGTGCTCTGTTCCTGAATCACTCAGTACATGCGCCAGATTTTATGATCTTATTTTAATAATAATTAGGTACATTATGAATCTTGGTATACACATGGCGTTATGTACAACAGACGGAAGCAGTACATGTATAAGAGCGCGTCAGTATTAAATATTAAAACTGAAGTTTTAATCATTAGCACTCAACGGTTCCAACCTAGAACTTCCATCTAAATAGTTTTAATCATACCGGTGACGCTAACTTGCTAACATTATTGTTTATTTTAACATGCCCCACTTCTGCGGCTGGCTAGCTGCTTTCTAGTTGTTAGTTGTTTGAATATGCTATATATAATAAGACCATATAACAAACTTGGGTCTATAAATCCAAGCAATTGATAGTGGTTGGACGGTAAATCACGCTAAACGAGTTTAATAAATTTTTATTGCAATTCGTAGCCCATTAATGTATTATAAAGGCATATTATTCACATGGATCGTTAGCGCTGGGGTTTGTCGTCGGGTACATTTTTAAGTTTTATCGGGCAGTTAATAGCCTCTTACGGATAACAAATTGGCGCTGGCTGTGTGATCTTGTTCGTGACCGTAATTTCACATATTTTTAGGCTGAATATGAAGATATCTAATAACTATAGTTATGTGTGTAAGGAATTTAGAACAAAAATAATAATAAATAAACAATTCAACAACTCAAAATAATGAAACTAAAGTATACCAAAATTAATATAGTATAAAAAATGTAAATAATAAAGTATCATAATATAGACCTCGATGCAGTTGCATGCTTCTTTGTCTGAAACAAAATAAAATACGTTGAGCATTCCACTTACTAAACTTTTCAACACATAAAGTAAATAAAGTGACAAAGTACGTTAATTATTATTCTCAATTATGTATACTGCTAATAGATTACTGAAACTTTAAATTCAATTATGTACTTTAAATAAAATGATGTAGATATAACGGCAATTCTCTTTCCACACTATTCTTCGATGTATAACTATAACCATATATACAACTATGACTATAACTTTTGATTACTATATTAAATTGTCCTCGGTAGTGATGAGCAAAATTTGTGCAGCATGGTTGGCATCGCTCTAGCAGTCTTGGTCTTTGTCTTGCGAAAAAGCAACACAAAGACCAGGACTATCATTACACTAGCAAGACATGACCAAGACCGAATGAACAAGACTAAGACCAAATCCAAGACCGACTGTGCAATATCAAGACCAAATACGCAAGACTAAACTAAAAAATATAAGTTCCGGTGGATATATGAGTTAAAATTTTTTTAACAGACTCAATTTATGCTTTTCCAAGAACAAAATATTTTTTTGTATTTGGAATTGCCAGTTTGCTTCACTAGATTTTAACACTAAGTAAAAAAAAATGAAAAGAAACGTGACCAGTGTTTGAAACCTACCTACCTACATAGGTGTTCCATTTAAAAACAATTACGACGGCCCTCGTTTAGTAAAATATCTAGTAAAATTGATATATGGTAGTATATTGATATATATATATATATATATATATATATATATATATATATATATATATATATATATATATATATATATATATATATATATATATATGAAATGAAATATCCAGAAATATCTGCGTAGAATAGCATTTTAAATTCTTAAAATAACTCAATATTTATGAAGATAAAGGGGGGAGGGATTGGATAATTCACCCTGTACATGTACAATAACTGAAAACCTGTATCACATATTTTAGTGAGATTATTAATATTTGTAATAATAATTTTTTGTTAGTATAAGACTTTTTTTTAAACTACCTACCTATTTAAATTACTTAAATTTGTATCTACTTACATTTAGAAATTAATTGTATAGGAACGTATTTGTTAATAGTTTTCGTCTCCTGCTTTTTCTCAAATATGTGTGGGAAAGTTTTATGAATGAAATTTTTTTTATGTGGGAAAGTTTTGTGATTTGAAAAGTTGTATGAAGAATATCGAATTCGCGAATCAGCGGAAGAATTAATGGATATAATTGCAGAGGGTCACGATGATGAAGACGCTGTAGATTTCAACAAATTATATTCTATCTTCCTGGTCAGGTTCTTAATATTCCAAAAAGGAATTAGAGAAATATTTAAGCCAGCCTAGAGCTACGAGCAACGAGGATGTACTACACTGGTGGAAAAGCCATGAGCTGCATTTTCCTATTTTGGCGAAAATGGCTCGGGATCTTTTGACAATTTCGGCTACATCTGTTCCAGCCGAAAGGTTGGCGAAAGCATCGCTTGTAATTCGAAAAGATCGGAATCGATTGAACAACGAGTCAGCTCGATGGTTGCTATGTATCAATTCGTGGGCATCGATAAAAAAAATTATAAATACGTTATTATGAGTAATATATAGGGGAGAAGGGACAAAACGGGCCCCAAGAAAATCAAAGGAGAAAGATAATTATGTTTAATTTTCTTTCTCACGTTGTACTTAATCGTTTGGGAACCAAAAATTTTTTTTTAAAGTATTTTGCCTCCCTCTTCCCCTCTATAGAATATGATAATTAATTAGAAGCAGAATTATTATAAATTTTTAATATTTTTTAAATTGCAATAAAATAAACGGGTTTTCTAGTTAATAATTGAATTTTATTTATATTTTATATGTTTAATGATCCTCATAATGATAGTGTTTAGAAAAAGTAAAAAAACCTAAGTAACTGGTAAAATGAGCAAGACTTAAAAGGCAAGGCCGAGACCAAGACCAAAACTAAATAAACAATAACAAGACCAAGACCAAGACTAGGCGTATTTGAGCAAGACTAAGACCAAGACCGAATAAGCAAGACCACGGCTAATACCAAGACTATTCCAGTCTCTTTCAATAACAGAAATAGATAAATAAATAAATAAATAGAAACATAGAAATAAATTTTCTATAGATTTCTATAAAACAAAACTTTATTGAACTATATTTGGTACAAAAACTGGTTCTTTATTCACTAGTGCAATACAAATTTTATTGCACTCATCTGTCATTCTACTACAGTGTTTTGTGGTCAAGGCAAACATAAACATGAAATTTGACATTTACTATTGCCATCTAAATAAAAAAAATTTTGGATTTTGCATTAACGTAGAAAAAATATTGTATGCAACTCGTACAGAAACTGTTTATTGCACTGGTTTATTGCTTTTGTTTATTGCACTCGACGTGTTGTCCAATTCGGCCTGACGATGACGGTCTGGTTGGACAATTTCACGACGCGAGCAATAAAAACTTACTTTTTGCATTTGTTACATTAATAACTATTATTGCTCCTTTGCCGCTTGAAAAATAAAAACAAAAAAGAGGTTTTATAGTGATTGCTCTTTATAGAAATCCATCTAGGCAAATAACAAACGCCAACACCGACGTTTTCCATTAAGAAACACATTGCAGAACATATAGAGAAATAAACGTAATATAATTAAAAGTACAACTTTTCCCATTTTGCGATAATTAAATTATAAATTGTACAGTGCGGCATGGCAACAAAGCAAAAGTCTAAAAAGCAGCAATACGTGCCTACTCTCCGAGTCGAGGAGATTTCCGTGCTGCACCGCTTCCGTTCTATGCCTAAATAATGAATTAACTTAGCTTCCTTAGTTTTACTTCCAATTGAAACTTCCCCGGCACGTACTTTGAATTGGAGTAAATCCATAAGTATTTCGCCACCTAAGATCCTTGAGAGTTCCTTAGAGGTGCTCCGGCTTTCCTCGGTGACTAGGCCATACTTTTGGTGTACTTTTTATCTCCATTCCAGCCCGAATCTCATTATCCCCATCTGCGCGTTCCTCCAGCAGACGTCAATATAATTATATTCAATTACCTACAAGCGAATATCCACCAAACCTATGACACACAAAGTGTTGCGCCGTATAGTGAGCAGAGATACCTGTGTACGTAACGTACTATTTTTAATAATAATAATAATTATTATTATTATTATTATTTTTAAAGTGAGCTGGGATGAAGTCAGAGACTGAAGATTTTACATTATCTTGCCAAGATGGTGTACTGAACACTATTGTCTACCGAAGCTGCGTCTATCAATCAATCAATCATTCAATCAATCATTCAATCAATCATTCAATCAATCATTCAATCAATCATTCAATCAATCATTCAATCAATCATTCAATCAATCATTCAATCAATCATTCAATCAATCATTCAATCAATCATTCAATCAATCATTCAATCAATCATTCAATCAATCATTCAATCAATCATTCAATCAATCATTCAATCAATCATTCAATCAATTATTCAATCAATCATTCAATCAATCATTCAATCAATCATTCAATCAATCATTCAATCAATCATTCAATCAATCATTCAATCAATCATTCAATCAATCATTCAATCAATCATTCAATCAATCATTCAATCAATCATTCAATCAATCAATCAATCAATCAATCAGTCATCAAACAATCACAATATTTATTTAATTTAATACAGTTAATTTAATTATTAATACAGTATGATATCCCGGATTATCCCCATGCCCAGGGTCCAGCCAAACATCCACGTTCAACAGGCATCGTGGCTATTGAGGGGCTGGGCGCCGGGGGTGGGATCCGAGATGTTAAGAACAAATCTAAGTGTTTGTGCAGCTTCTTACTCAAAGGGGGTGTGTTATCTGCAATGGGGTTGAAATATGGTCCAATGGGCTTAGAGATAGGGTGTAAATATTTTCATTATCATTTACTTGCAGGGAATCTCTCTGTGATATAAGATAGTTGTTTTGAAGGTAAACATTCCAAATGAAAAACCATCTTAAATGCAGGTCCGAAATGGCGGAAAAAAGATGGTTTTGTCACTATAATTTAGTTAAAAAATGTTTTTGGTTGTAGTTAATTTCCAGTAATGTCAATTGATAAAATTGGTGCATTTCTGTGAAATGTTTTTGATATAGTCCGTTATTGGTACTATGTCGGGGCAAAGGTTGTGTAAGTTTCTGATGGAGATGTATCTATTGGAATCCGTGGGGAGGCGTAGCTATTTGTTTTCTAAACATGCATCACGTGTATTAATTTCTTGTTAAGTCTATTCAGTTTGCTATTCCTACCGAAGCCGCGCGGTGGGCATAGAAGTGCCTGACGTTAGCTGCAGAGTATGTCGTCAGGCCCCAGAGATTATTATGCATTTGCTATCAGCTTGTCCAGCAAATGCGGTCTCTGCCTATATCCATTCACATAACGCCGCGTTATATTACCATCTACGGCACTCGCACGATATAGAACAGACACCGGTGTTGCCATAGATAGATAGATAGATAGATAGTTTATTCATCTTTATGCCAATTTACATCGGGTAGATACGTCATCGTAATTGGTATATAACAAATAATATACCTAATATTAATTGTACATATAAGAATGTAAAATACAATAAAAAACAGTAAGTAAGTATACTATACTAAATAATAGGTAAACATTATTATATATACATACACACATACACACACATATATATATATATATATATATATATATATATATATATATATATATATATATATATATATATATATATATATATATATATATATATATATATATATATATATATATATATATATATATATACATATACATATTTATATACATATATACATATATACACATATACACATATACATACACATACATATACATACTCACATATACATATATACACACATATTCATACATACCTATACATTACTAATAATAATGTTTTCCTATAAAAAATATAAAAATGTATAAATGTATAAATAATATAAAAATGTTTAAAAATATTAAAAATATTAGGTATCTAACATGCTAATGTTTTAAAAATAAATAAACGTAAAATAAATAAATAACTTAATTGACTTGATTTGTAGCAGTAACAAATTCCTCAATCGAGTAAAATGAATTGTCTAATAGATAATGTTTTAATTTGATCTTAAAGCTAGGCAGTGTGGTTGCACTACTTATATTAAAGGGTAGCATATTAAAAAAGTAACATCCAGCATATTGCGGCGATTTCTTAAAACTTTCATAGTAAGGTCTATCTAAGCGTATTTGAGCATTTTTTCTGGTGGGGTAATCGTGTATATCAGAATTTTTTGTAAATTTGTTTCTGTTGGTATAGACATAAATTAGTATTTTAAATAGAAAAATACCTACAAAAGTTAGAATGCTTTTATCCTTAAAAGTTTGCCTGCATGATTGCCTATATCCAAGATTGTATATGAGCCGAATAATTCTTTTCTGAGCAAGAAATACTCTGTTGCTCTCTACAGCTAGTCCATACACAACTATATTATAACTTATTGCCGTGTATATTAGTGAATAATATGCTGCAAGAAGCCCCTGTTCATTCAGGCATTTTTTCAACGTTAGAATTGCGAAGTATTGCTTATTTACTTTAGAGCATATGGAGTTGATGTATTCATTCCAACTCAAATATTCGTCTAAAATGATTCCAAGAAACTTGCAGTGGTTGCCTATTAAGATGGGGTGATTATTTATATTAAAATTTAGGTTTATCTTAGGTCTGGCGTATTTGTGTAATTCTAATGCCACAGTTTTAGAATAATTTATAATGAGTCCATTTTTTTGGCACCACTTGGCAAATTGTGTAACAACATTGCTTAGTTTTGTTTCTATATTTGAAATGCTCGGATCTGATATTATAATATTTGTATCATCGGCAAATATAAAGGTTATTCCTTCTCTTATATGTTCTGGGAGATCATTTATAAACATTAGGAAAATTAACGGCCCCAAGACACTACCCTGTGGGATACCCGAGTTGATGTCATACTCTTCGGACGTTGTGTTATGTATTCTTACTATTATTTTACGATTATTTAGAAATGAGTATATCCACTGTTGTAAGGAACCCTGTATGCCAAGGTTTGATATGGCCTCGGTCGACCATATGCTCCGGGGTATGTTGAGTTGGTTGTGCGGAATGAGAGGTCCCGGTTGGAACCATTCATTCCCCACCGCCAGGCAAATACAATCCAATAACCTTGACGCAGTCCTCCTTGGCCACCAACTTAAGACGATATTCGTTTTCGAGAAAAAGAGCATAGACACATACTCCTACCTAAACAGAAATAAAAATAAAGTACATAATTGCAATACTGTGCAACATAATAAAAATACTTGTGCAATTCATACCAGTACAACAGAAGTGGTAAGAAAAAAGAGTTACCAGGAACATCATAATAAAAGATTTAAACCATCAGTAACTGCTGAAAATCATACAAACATATTGGACTATTATGAAATTAGAAAACTGTATTCCGCAAGGACTGAAGAGTGTGCTTCAAATAGTTTATCAGCTGTATCTAAAATTTTAAATACTTTCAAGAAAATCAAGATTTTAAATAAAGATACTGCTCAAGAAAACACAAGCAATCACTCCATAATTAAGAACACCAACACTGGAGGACATATAAGTACTAGCTTGAATTTAGAAAATGAGAGTATACCGTTGGTAATAAATACAGAAACTGGTAGAGAACGTAATGATCCAACCGATAAAATCACTCTTGATGATTTCTGTAAGAATATAACCCAGGTTATTAAAAATTCCAAAAACAATAAAAAAACAATAACCTTTAGAGAGAGCATGAAGATCTCTAAAATAGAAGGTAATGTTAATTCACATAAGGATAATCCTTTTTACCTAAAGTCGTACAGTACAGATCATACTTCGAACCATACAAATAATAATAAGCAACATAAGTGCTATAAAGACTTAAATAGTTTGCCAATAACCGATAAAGAACTAACAAGTAGGAGAATAACAAGTGGCAAATTGGCATCTGATGATTTTGGAAGTTATTTTGGAAGTGATATTAACAAAAATTCAATAACTACACCTTCTGCTGAGGAAGTATGTAATGATAGTTTGAATGTTAGTGAACAGCATTTATGTAACAAGCAAATATCGATTAATGATATATTAAGCACAACAAAACAGTATGAAGAGACGCCAGAAGATAACATAGAGGCATCCGAATTAACACATGTAAACAGCAATATCTCAAATATGAGTAATCTAACAGATAGAAAAAATTGTCAGCCAGGAAGAAGAAGACTTACAAGTATTGCAAAATTATGAAACACAGGGGCAAAGCGAAAATTATTTACAATATTACCCAACAGGTGTAGACTTTCTACAAATAATTGAACATATAGGCAGTGAAACCAATCAAAATAATACTCAATGTGAGGGTCCTGTAACAGCTACTTTTGACGGTGTTTTAATGAGCTCTAATAGTGAACTGATAAAAAACGCTTCTACAAATGGAGAAGGAATAACTAGTAACGAATATGTTAATGTTAGAAATATATTAATAGCTCCTGTCGAGAAAATATTAGTAGTGCAGATGTCAAGGCAGATGTAGTTTTTCGTGACGGTGATGTTGCCATTAATATGAAGTTTC
The DNA here is from genome assembly GCA_964058915.1 of Tetropium fuscum. Taxonomy (NCBI): domain Eukaryota; kingdom Metazoa; phylum Arthropoda; class Insecta; order Coleoptera; family Cerambycidae; genus Tetropium; species Tetropium fuscum. The sequence goes on along the minus strand of CAXKVY010018455.1, from coordinate 892,750 downwards.
TTTGCCCTATTGAAATAAAATCTTCTGATAAACCTGATGGATTTAGCGATATAGCAAACCCTCGATTGGAGAATGATCACATATCAAATGCAAAAGGTCAACAAATCGAAAAGAAAGAAACTGATAAACTAAGTGAATTTCTGGAAAATTTGTTAAAACAAAACACAGACAAAACTCAGAAGAACCCTGATAGTAACAACACCCCACAAAGAAGGACGATATCATCTATTAAAAGATACAGAAAAGGGAAAACAAAAATCTATCGTTTAAAAAAACTGAAAAGAGCAGATACAAAAACATCGACAAAATATCGAGATTTACTCTCCGAACTCAACTCCGAGCAGGTTGTACCCGGGTTATTCTGTTAAAATAGTGGTTCTTATTATTGTTCCTCTCCGAGAAATGCGACAATCACTGCTCTCAGAATTGAGAACCATTCCGGCATGCCGTCAATCGGCAGTAATCATAGCCGGGAAGATGCAGAAGGCCATCATAATACTTGGCTCGTTGCGTAGCGCCTACTCAGAATACATGAGTTGCGGCCTCAATGACCACTTATCCCGCAGACATGGGGAGTGGTTGTTTAGTAACTAGGCTGAGGGAACTCTCTGGACCAGTCGGAGGCCAGTGGGGATTGATCGCCACCAAAAAAAAGTATACTAGTAATAATAGTGAACGTGAAATTACCATAATATTGACTCTCAAAGCTAGCCCAATGTGGGCTTCTTTGGTTTATATTGGTAGTTCAAACAATCTTGAAGATGATAGTTCAAAATCATCACTTAAGTATCTGATATTACTGGTCATTTTTAACTCTCGCAGTTTATAATATAAACATAGTGTAGCTAGCTATATCCTTGGAAGAATTTTTGTTCGACAACATAATCCAGTCTAGTTAGTGACCTACTAAAATATCCGCATGGAACAAATAGTCGGAAAAGGCACTGGCTTTGCAACCGCTCCACCAGTCTGCAATATTTAATTTATATAGAAATTTGGCTCTCCTATATTTTAGCATGATAATGTGTGTTAATCTAAGCGCATCAGGGCCTCGCTAATATCAGAGCCCCATTTATAATACCGTGATTAAATCTCGGCAGATCTGTCGGTCGGTGTGCTGGGCATTCATCGCCAGAGCAACGTCTAGTCCTACATATATCACAGTTAAATATTTTAATAAATGATAAATGCTTCACAGGCGTCGGAATTAAATAGGATATACAGCGGCCAGACGGGCTAGAAGTATCGTATTGTTTTGTTAGAACTTCAATAATTTCATATAAATGTAACGTTCACTGCGGGCCAAACAAAGTACACTTTGTTTATAAATATTTATCATATTTGTCGTATGTGATCTTCCACCTACATTTCTGATAACAGCTTAAAAGGCCTAGGCCTAAGAAATTTGTGGTTACTTCACCGTTGAGACATTGGATATGTGTTACTTATGTTATTATGACGGAAAACTTCTCGATAGCTGGGCGTTTTTTTGGGACCCCTTCAAACTCATTCATTTGATGCAAGGAAGATATTATCGACACAAAATATACTCTGTTCTTCTGACAGCAAGTCTTTACAAGCTTTTACTTAACATGCTATGTGTGTATGTAACTATGTATGTTTGTTCGGGTCAAATCTTGCAACTGAATTTTAGAGCAGTTATCCTCAACCGATTGAGCTGAAATTTTGCATACACGTTTAGTTTGGATAACAATGCATGTTTAGCTAAGCAACGTCATTCTAAATTTAATATGGCGGACCGCTCAAGATGGCGGACTAGTTATTTTTCAATGCACTTCCATGACATGGTTATCAAATGAAAGGGTTTGCTCAGAAAATACGAAAATAAAATGACGTCACTATAAATCCAAAATGGCGGACTCCCAAAGTGGGTGGACTATGCTTTTTATGCACCCTCATGATAAGGATATCAAATGAAAGAATTCAAGATTGAATTCACATTCAAAATGGCGGAAAACAAGATGACCGCTATACAAATTTTAAAGAGTTATAACTCGGCAAAGATTATTGAGCACCACCAAACGGTGGTGCTCAAGCAAATGTTGCAGGGGCCGACAAGGGTCAACTGCTGGTGATAACAAAATTTCAAGATCTGAGCTGGCGATCAAAAACTTAAGTGCTCCACAATCCGTCTCAAATGTTTGAGGAACTAGACTGTACTAAATTAACAGGCAAACGACCATGCCACAATGTCGCATTAAATCAAATTAACAAACTTAGAAACATGTCCAGCGATAACTAGAAAGATAATGAAAAATAAATTAATATTACAAACAAACATTCTTAAAAACAAGCTTTTATTGAAAAGCTATGAAAAGAAGAAAATAAGTTTAAATGAATTTAAACCCATCAATTTATTACGTTACACAATTTATATGATATAAAAGCTTGTCACGATATTTACCTGTGTAGGCAAATAAGAATACAATAATATGTAACTTGATATTTACATAAGTAATTCTAAGAAAAAAATTATATATTTTTTTTAAACAGATAAATCTCGCGACAAGCTTCTATATCATATACATTGTGTAACGTAATAAATTTATGGGTTTAAATATATTTAGAGTTTATTTTCTTCTTTTTAGGGCTTTTCAATAAAAGCTTCTTTTTAAAAATGTTTTTCACTATTAAATTTCTCATATAAAAAACTTTTTTGTCGGAAAAAAATATTCGATTATTTGACGTCCTGAAATTTTTCTCGCTAAATAAAATTATTTAAAACCAGGTAGGAAATCGTCCGAAAGTTCCGCTGTCGAACACCCTTAAGTGTTTTATGCAACCCATACGTTGGTATGGTATAAACATATATGGAGTTCCGTTTAAAAACAAGAAGTTCTGAAGACTTGAAATTTACGATCTTCAAGTCGAGATTCGACTATATTTTCAATTTTTTTCAAAAATTTTAGTTCTCGGGATACCCACAATAAATGGACAGGAGGCAACAAAAAACATTAGAAAAATTAGGGGGTCTCATCTAATATAACAAAGTTGATGTCAGCTTTAAAAACAATATGAAAAACCAGAACGAAATTCTAGTTCAGCCCAGAGATACGTAAGGGGGTGGGTTCACAGATAATCGAGGACATAACATTGAGAACATAACTATTAATTAAGATTATAGTATAGCTGTGAGTAATGATTATCCCACAGACCTAGTTGGAAAGCTAATTAGGAAGCGTAAATATATGGACATACGTCTAAATTCTACAACCTTCCTAAAATGACATAAAGAATCCAAAATATGTATCGATTCCATACGAACCGCGGTTTACTCGTCGTTTGAATAATTCTTCACAATAAATTGTGGTTATAGGGTAATAAATTACAACAACTTTCAGAAAACATTAAGGATCAAATTGATCCTGAAAGGTCGGGAATTTACAAAATTAGTTGAAATAATTATAATGAAGAATATGCTGGGCAAACGAAACGAAAAATTTAAAGGTTTAAATAACATATAACTCATATAAAATATTGAAGAACAAATAAGTTTACCATTCCCGAACATGCTTTTAAGAACAATTATTATATAGTAAATTAAGATTAGTTATAAATATAACCAAAAGCAGGAAGTTGGAAGCATCTAAGGGCAAAGAAATTATGAAATGTAAAAATAATATGAATAGTGAAAAAAGACCTATCCCGTATAGTCGGCTCCATGCATTCACGACAAGTTTTGTCGCGGTTCGCTGAAGCATGAAAATAATTGAGGAATAAATGGGGTAGTTTATAATTTAAGATTAGTTTTAATTGTCTCGGGATGATGCCAACTTGGTGGACGCAGCGCGCGTGGAGCGAAGGAAAAGTATTTTGTTGTTTGTGGAGTAGTCGCCATCAGTGTTAGGAGCGATGGGATGGTTCATAGGGTAAAACAAGTTCGCTCTTTAATGGTGTATGAGAGTATTCTGCCGTAAGTCCGATCCTGAAGTAGTATACTGAAATGTCTATAATTTGGATTTAAATGATAAATCCGATGGAACGTTTGCTACGTAATATAATAATGGGTATGATTATGTAACTGGATTAATTATTCACTACCAGCAATCTGTGAAATTAATGTTTTAACGCCGTTCTAAACTGAACTTTATTATTATGTTTATGTATTATAGGCCCGTTTAATTGGATTGATTGTTAACTATTAATTTCTCCATATCGTTCATAATTTATCGTCGGGGGTTGCCGTGGCGCTGGGAGCCGTCCACCGCCAGTTTGTCAGACAGGATCTTGATTTGTAAATGATTCGAACGTCGATAATTTCCTAGCTAGCGCGGGATATCAAAACTGCATAAGCATGGTCGGTTTTCGACCGTTCAATTTATGTTATCGCAGCCGATAATGTGGTATATTATTGCAGCCATATCGTTCGTGCTTAATTGGGTAAATATGAAGGAATATTAATATACTTGTCATAAATTTAAGTTACCCTTTACAAACAAATTGCTAATAATTATAATAATTGTCACTTGAATTTATGCGCCAGTAAAAACAAAACTAACGAGCAATAGTTATCCATAAATTGGTTACAATTATTATTATTCTACGAATTGCCGGATGCGCCGATGGTAACACGAAAATTCATATTACTCATTACTCAAATACTCGCAGCTCACAACTATACTATAATCGTAATTAATAGTTATAGTTATGTTCGTGAAATTATATCCAACATTTTACTTCATTTTATTTACCATTTGAATTAAGTGTTAGTAGTATTTACCATTTTAAAATCGTTTATATTTGAGCCATTGTTTCCAAATACTATTTATCTGTTTATGTATCCTAGAAATATTTCAATTTTATTTTTAAGTAGATTAGTGATAAATTGTTCCAGCTCATACAAGTATATGTAAGTGTTTACATTACAATTATATATGAGGGCCTGTAGGAGGCAACGATATGCTAACTTTGTTTATTTCTAGTGAAAATCTAATTAAATTTGTTACAGTCAACGAGAAATTGGTAACCTTACCAGATACGTTATTTTTGATGTATAAAATAACTGGTTTTGGTTATACTTCGACTCATTACATAATTGAGAATATTAAAGTCACTACCGCATTCACATTCCAGTTTCTGAGACGACAATCTTATCTATGTCCTCCATTCGTTGTATTTTATCCTCTCTGACTTCTATTTCTCCCGAAATACTTTTGTCGGTTTTCATTTATTTGTAATTAATGTCGTGTTCTTGACTTGCCGGTTTTTCGGATATTTGTCGTGGACTTATGGCTTGGGATAGTTGAAGGATCTTTTGCGGGTGGTTAATGCAGTTGTTATTTTACTGGTTAGTTTACATAAGCGTAAGCGGGCTATAAAAGCGTTTGTACAAAAATCTTATATCTATGTTAGTGTGTTTGTGTGTATGGGTCTTTTATTATTATATTATTTTATTATTATCTGTTGTGCCTCTTTTTGGCTATTGTTATTTTTTAATAGTTTTTCATTTTTTCCATGTATATTGTTCTTTTCTTTTATTACTTTATTTTAATTTAGTTATTTTTATTTTTTCTGTTTTTATTTTCTTTCATCATTCTCATTTCTGTTAGTTTAGTTTAGTTTGTGGGTTTGGATGCCTGGTTATGGGGTGTATATAAAATTTATGGAGGGATGTTTTGGAGGGTTTATAAATTTAGGTCTTAGTGCGGTTTGAATTATAGTGTTAGTGTGTGCATTTAATCTGTTTAAAAATGATGGTATGATTTTATTTTCAATATAAGTGTCTAGGTCATCCATGCCGATGTTTTGGTGTATGCTTGTGTTTCTGATTCCTGCGCTCCGTCTTGTATTAGTGGCTAATCTTAATGCTTTATTTTGCCTTATTTGCATTTGCTTTTTTTGTGCCTTTGTGGCCCAGGGGTACCACATTGGGACTGCATTTTGCTGTTTCTAAGTATATCAGAAATTCATCAAAATGCCGTTTAGTACTTCTTATATTTAAATGTAATGTACTTAAGTTACACCCTGTCTTGTTTATGTAAATAATTTTCCTTGTAGCGTAGTTATTGAATTTTAGATTGTAGATTGTTGATTTTAGTATTTCACTCGTCATATATAACCTTTGAATTCTTCTAACGAGTAGAAGAACTCAAAGGAGAATTATTGTTTATGTGCAATGTTTTTTTTAAATTAACTATCCAAATTTGCTTATAGCTACGTTAATAATTGTTTCATCTGACTGGTTCCCTGTAAGTGGCATTTTGTTGTTTGTTTATTGTTTATAATGCACCCGTTAATTAATGAACCAATATAACATTATCGTTGTATTCTACAAGTATTTAGCATTTATAATATATATGTAGATAACACCTTTCTTGTATTTTATATATTTAAGCGTATTATTAAACAGTTGACACTAGAAGTTCATACACGTGCTACTCACTTTCTGCCATACGTCTTCCATGGTATTGCATGCATTGACTCGCCCGTCTTCTAAATATCTGAACAGCCGCTGCTATTTCAGGTCTAGATATACTATTGACCGTATTATCAATTCGAGCTATCATATCTTTTCGCGTTATTAGTCGAGTTTTATGTATTAGGTCCTTTATTCTGACCCAGAAATAAAAATGAAACGGGCCAAAACATTCAATGCAAATTTATTTACTTCACAGTAAATCTCGACATAAATCATGACTACTAAATTTACGTTGGCATTCCGATGTACGGAAAATCCTATTATGTCGAGAACCTACTTAATAACAACCAAGAAATACTTCAACATTGATAAACATGCTGACTAAATTTTAATTTAAGAGGATAAATAAAAAAGGCTAATTAATCCACAGAACCTCTCTGAATTTCACCCTAGAACACGCAAAGACGCTAATCCCCTAACCTTTTATCCTGCCGCGATTTGACCCTTCCAAAAATGTTAAAAGTGATTTATTTTCTTTTCTTTTGGCGATAACGACGCGTTTATATTAGCCTAAACCCTCTTCCATGCCGAACGAAAGTTCGTCTCTTCGTATTCGCCTGTCACATTCAAAAGGAACCTCCAAAATTAAACGGAGCGATAGCAAGGCTCCATCCATTGTCGGGGAACTTATAAACTGGACTTATCTAGAAAGATTACCGCTGATAAAATTTATTCCACAACCAGGGGTGGTATATTATGACATTCAGGACGCATTTTCGAGGTAATTATCTATTCAATAAGTAATTCAGCAGAACACAGTTGTTGGCGCTTTACAGCAGTACAAACAGTTTACATAAGGAAACTTTGAAATCGACTCTTGAGCGAAGGTAATAAATAGCAATAAAATTTTGTTTTTCTACATTTAGGAAAATACACAAGTAAGTAATGAAGAAAGCACACGCGAAATCAAATGCTAACATACACGTATGTTATTCTCTTGACAAACGCGCGTGTCAGCGCAATGTGGAGAAACTGGTCCTTAGTATATTAGGACAATTCAACTCATCGTTTTTCACCAATGTAATGTAGCTTATGCAATAGCATATTACACTGAAAATTTGATACCTTTACTTTAAACCCAATATGATGCTTTATTTTGACTCGATACCATGGCAACCTGAAAAATTTCCGGAATTTTTTTCGAGGCTAGGTGACAAATAAGTGAAAATCTTTTGACAGTTGAGAACGTAAAAATATATTATATCGTCTACACATTGCCATCTTATCTATTTTCTTTACAACCACTAAATAATGTACTTGTTGTTAATACGACATATCTAGCATACAATATTTATATTTCTTATCCTCTTAGTTTAATTTAACCTAACACATTATCCCTTCTTAACGGTGAATATATAGGAATAATATAGACAAATTAATTAGATGTTTTAAAACATTAATGTTTTAAGACATATATGTAATATTTTGAAACAATTTTGTTCAGATTTCCTCTAGGTATAGAGCCATATTTATCATACTTGTCATCTGCAACAGACTTTCTTGGATTTTTCTTAAACAAGCCATTTGACCTTAACACTCCCAGTTCATAGTACTGATTAAATTCGTTAAATATATTAAATTAGGATGGCATATTTGCACGTGGCTCAACTCTGCAATATTTACATAAATTATACTTTTGAAAGGATTCCATTTTTACAAAGTTCCAAAGAAATGTTTGAAAATCGCCTCCGTTTGCTCCGCCTTGCCCCAAATGCATAGCCGCCTAATTATCACGGCCAGCTAGGTACGGCAACAAACTGGGTTAATTGATATATTTTTTTCGAATAGAAGTGTTGTCAATTACCTTTGAAAAAATACATTTCGACCATCTTTAGGGACCTAAAATTGCCAAAGGACGATAGATTGACCTAACTATGAAAATGAATGCACTAGACTTAGAAAGTTTGAACGGACCGATAATTATATAAAATTGTTCCAATTTTACTCGATTCGCATAAAAGGTTCAGAAACAATATAGTCATACTCGTACATAAGTACATTTTGTAAATTCAAGTAAATTTAAAAATAAGGATTTGTTGTACGTTATATTATTTTTTAGGTTAAATTAAAGTTTTCATTTAGTATTTTTCTGTGCAATTTTATGGTTTGCCACTATGCAAACTTTGAACGTAAAAAGTGTTGCATATCTATAAGGTGAGAACATATACGCAGTTATTTCTATTACATGTAGGTATTATATTTACTAGTCATTATAGTAATTAATTGACAACATTTATTATCATTTTACAGTAGAAGAGGGACCAAAAGTTAAAAGGACCAGCATTTTAAAAAGTAAGTAACTAAAAACGTCTTTTATGTATCTTTTTGTCTGTCACTTTTCCGGCCTAGAACTAGATAGAAAAGTTGTACCTTTCGCTATGGTTTTAACCGGGAAACCTCAGTTTTTCACACATCAAATAAAAAAAATTTATAGGACCGTTAAGGTAGATAATTTATAGACGTACAACTTTTATAATAGGTGCTGTCCCCGTTTGGGCCATGGAAACTGAGTTAATCGCGAATCCGCGAACTTCCCACGCGGTTTTCATGAGTTCTTCCAGGTATATCGTGAGCTTTCAGGTGTTATTCAAGACGTCCATATAAACACCATAAAAAAATATTTTCGTATGCTACGTTTTTAGCACAGCTAATTAGCTTAGGCTATTAAGATCTTGTGTTATTATAAGTGAAAATTGCAAGACACAGAAAATTAAATAATGACTTTTTTCCGTTGATGGAAATACTCCAACCACCGCTTTTATGCTTAACTGAGCATTTGGTTGGAGACTCGTAAAGTTTCAAGTGACTTGGTAAGTGGCCTGTAAAACTTACCAGATTATTATGATAATGGTGAATAATACTAATATATCAATAATTTGTTGTACAGGCTAGTAAAAATTAAAATACATATTACTTAATAATATAATTAAATATTAGGCAGGTATTTCAGATATTATAGTTGCTTCATTATGTGCCATATTGATATTTTAATAGACCTTCCATTAGTAATATGCTCGGAATATCGATTGATTTCCATGAATTTCATTACCTTTACAACACGGTTTCCTTGGAAATGCATTTGCCAGTTCTCCTGTAAAATGTACAACATAGTTGTATGTAATTTATGCATTTATGTAAAAAGTCTAGACCTTTGCGATTAGCAAATATTTTCTAAAACTCATTTCTGCCATAAATTCTTCACCGAAGAAGTTTACTTTCTAGATCGTGTTCATGTCTTTTAAGTTGCGAGTTTGGCTTTCGCTCTAACGGAGTTTATTCCAAAGCAAACAGTATTTTCTGATTGAATCTCGCTTAAAACTCTAAAGGCGCTTAATTTCACCAACTCTTTCATTAAAACATAATAAAACTTGAGGAGTATATTCAGGCTGACTCCCAACAACAAATTTACATAAAATGGTAAACAATTCGGTTAAATTCATTTTTAATTAAGAGCTTAGACAGACTTTAGACAGTGACTTCTCTCTTCGGAAGTCACAGATCGTGTTCTGGTATCCTACACTTTTTTCTCATATATTCGATGTTATTACTATACCTACTTAATCGAATTGTATACCTTACCTAACAGTAACAAAAGTTAATATATATATATATATATATATATATATATATATATATATATATATATATATATATATATATATATATATATATATATATATATATATATATATATATATATATATATATATACATATATATATATATATATATATTTATATATATATATATATATATATATATATATATATATATATATATATATATATATATATATATATATATATATATATAAATATATATATATATATATATATATATATATATATATATATATATATATATATATATATATATATATATATATATATATATTTATATATATATATATATATATATATATATATATATATATATATATATATATATATATATATATATATATATATATATATATATATATATAAATATATATATATATATATATATATATATATATATATATATATATATATATATATATATATATATTTATATATATATATATATATATATATATATATATATATATATATATATATATATATATATATTTATATATATATATATATATATATATATATATATATATATATATATATATATATATATATATATATATATATTGCTGAAGCCGCTATCAAATAACATATCAGGAAGACCTTTTACCGGCTTTGTCGAGCTTACTTCACCGTGAATTAGCTTATATAATGTTATTAATTATATTATAATACCTAATTATAAAACCTCTCGTGCTAAAAGAACGCAGATCTATTACCTAAAACGTGCTAAAAAGAACGCATCGCGTCGGCAATGCCATTATGTGTTGGCTAACTTCTGTGAGTGACAACTTAAGGCGAAAAAGGCCAACTACAGCCAAGGTTGACGTTGTCCTATACAATGAGGAAATGGTGTCGAAACCAAGAGGACGCGGCCGGCAGGAGGTAGCGGAAAGCCGAACAAACTTTGTTACTTAGTTAAGTATAAGGCTCGGCCCCTGCATACTAAGCGAATCCTACCCAAGAGTCACAAAAGCACAAGTGCCCCCCGTAACCCAAGGAAGGATTCCCAGCAAAAGTTCCAAAGTAATCATGAAGTATTATTAATTTTAATACGACTTCTTCGTTCGTGGAAATAGCGATGTTATTAAGATTACCTCTGTACACTTAATTAATTAATTTAAAATAATGGTTCCATAGTAGTCATGTGGACATCTGATTCTACGTTTTCATTTGATATGTATATATATATATATATATATATACATATATATATATATATATATATATATATATATATATATATATATATATATATATATATATATATATATATATATATATATATTTATATATAATATATATATATATATATATATATATATATATATATATATATATATATATATATATATATATATATATATATATATATATATATGTATATTGTGAAAAGAAATGTTGGGTTGGTAGCAATTCATTACATAGAGAAATAACCAAATAGATAAATAATATAAGGAAAACATACCAGTTGTATATCTGGACATATATATGGAAACGATCCACTTAGAAGTTGTACAAGTTCTTTCACCTTCATTGACAATCTTCAGAGTCATGTACGATCTGTTTTATTGGTCATTTAGACTTGAATTTAAAATATTAATACTTCAACACTTTCAGTGACATTTTGTGACATTAGTTTTGACGGAGCTGATATTCACAGAAAACATATTCTACTATTTATATTTGTTCTATTTGAACATATTATATAATATAAAAGCATTAGGCTAGGCATATAGTTATACAGATGTTAAACTTGAAAATGCATAAAATCTTGTAGAATCTTCTAAAACAACTACTTTTCCTAGCTCTATGCTTGAAAATATTGAATTACATATACAATAGAATTCTGAAGCATTTAAAGAGGGATCGATATAGAAAGTGCTTGCTTAGTCAAAACTAAAATAATTTGTTGGATCTCTTATATTAATTGTTATTTCGAAAATTTGAAAAAAAATGTGTTAAAATATTCACCCTGGAATATATTTAGTAGCTTTTAAGTTCTTTGCTACTTATATTTGTTTTGTGAAAAGAAATCTTGGGTTTGTAGTAATTCATTACATAGTGCCATAAACAACACTAAAGAAGGAAAATAAGGATGATAGCCAAGGAAGTGAATACTCAAACTCAAAATCAAATTCACTCAAACAATCCAGCTTCTACCAGCTTTTTCATCTTGTCTCCACTTTTCTGGAACTGTCGCTAGCTTTAACTGCTTAGAAAGTTGATCCGACCATAACACATTTGTAAAACAGGAAACAGTCGTGAAATAATTAACTAAAGACAGTTCTTGTTCCTTTGAAAATAACCTTATATTGCCTATGAGTGCGTGATCATATAGTTCATATTCTTCGTTTCTGTTACTCATACATTAAAAACATATTTTATTAAAGTTGTACTTGTATTTTACATGGAGATGCTTCAAACTCCATTTTTAAACAAAAATGAAGCGCGTGAATGTATTTTTTACGATATTAAAAATAAATAACATGCTTTGAATGGGACAATGACATACCCATTGCCCAATCAAGGAACCAGTCGCCACCGTAACACCTTGAGCAATTCTTTACTTTATATCCTAGCAGAAATTTTGGTGTTTTATATAACAAAATATATTATGACAAAATTTTTATGACAAAATATAATTATCTATTCAAACTTATAAACGTCCTGGAATTCAGGTTGATTCTACGAAAAGTGAGCTATGCGGTTAACAGGCAATTAAAACCTGATTATCTGCACGAATGCTTAATCGCCATCTACCGACGAGGCCAGAAACTTTCTAGTAATATTATTATAGTTTCTTTAAGTAGGTATGTCTTATCTAGGGTGAACCTCAGAGGTGAAACTGGTGAGATACCTAATGTATACAGTAATAATATTTTATTAAAAATTAATAATTTGCGTCCATATTTTAGTTTAGTGTTTTAATTTTCAGTTTGACACATGTGTTTAGTCCGCTATGGAGGATAATTAAATTTTAAATGGTTTTGTTGCTGAAAAACTCGGGACGATGAATTTACTGCTATTGTTCTATGAACAACAACCGTGACTGACTTTTACGCTGCAGCATATATATTTTTTTTTAGGCTGGAGTATATAATTTATATTGAGCAGGCAAAACTGCATTTGTAATTTTATATACGGCCCAACTTAAAGCGGTTTAATTTTACAGTGAAGTGCAAAACGAAGAGAGCTCGACGTGTAACCGGTTGTAAATAAACTGGGACAAAGTGCTCCGCCACGTCACTACGGCGTACGTACCGGTCCGCGCTAATTAAATTTTATATAAAATATACAAGATGTCAGAGAGCAAGTGCTCTAGATCTCTAATAAATCTTGCCGGCACGCAAGGTATTTTCAACACGTAGGAAATAATTAATAATGGCAAATTTTTATGCAGAATGCACAACTTAATTATACTAGCCTGAAATTTAGACCGTTTTATAGCTTTGTAGATCTCTGAAAAGCGAAAAAATATAACGCCAACTTTAAATTAACGCGTCTTATTTAACGTAGTGAGCTTTGTCTAGACGAAGGGGTCGTGAAGGGAATTTACTGTTGGTGATGGCCCCTCGCGTATGAATAAAGAACGAGTAATAAAGACACAATGTTATAACAGTATATACCGTGTTTAACAGGATCCATGGTATACCTCATTTTTTCGTTTAGTGTTGAAAATACACTCTTGAGACTTAGTACATCGTATGTAATTAATAAACGTTACTTTTTAAGATATAAGATTTTCCCACAAGTCACTTTTTTTGGATTTAGATTTAAGAGGAATTTTGAATTTAATAAGAATTTAGATTTAAGAGAAATATGCAACTATTACTTGTAGTCTAGACTACTAAAGCTTAGTTTGGAGTAACCACAATATTTTATAAGAAATGTTAGTAAAAAATGGTGAGAGGCTCTCCATTTTGTGTTGATCATAATGGTGAGAGTTATTCTGGATATTTCTGATCGTACTGATATATTTACAGGCTGTTTCTAAGTTGACGTGAAAGGTTTTAAGAGCTGAATGGTCGGAAAAAACGAGCAAGGGTTTTTCGCTGTTTTTTTCCAAAACCCCAGCCCCTGAAGTTACAGCTCTCTAAAGTTGGGGTAAACATAGAGTTAACATTTATTTCCTCCACTACGGAAGAATTTAGAATGAAAATGAAAAAAGAATGAAATGACAGTTTGTGACAATTTTTGTAATCCTGAGATATTGTTACAAGAGGGTAAAAAAACCAACCCCTATAATATTTTTTTTCCGAAGTTTTCAGCATGTAAAGTATAAATGTCAAACACGACAAAATTGTCATCTACATATCTCGCCAAATTCTAAGAAAATACTTGAATTTTTCTTTTGCTTCAGTTTCAAATCGACCCATGAAGAGACCAGCTATAAGAGGTGATAAACAACTAGGTACCCATTGCGATTCCTTTATGTTATTCAAAGAAATTGTAATTGAAATGGCACCAGTTTTTTTCATACACAAGTTTTGTGTGGTTTATATATTCTTCTACCACTTATAGAATCAGGGGGTCGTAGGGAATCAGGTAATCAAGGGGTCGTAGGGAACCGGAAAATTTAAAAAAATTATAATTCGGAAAGTAAGCCTTGGCCCATAAATTTGCTTTCAGGTAATGTGTATAATATTATTATCAATGACTGTGCCAAATTTCCTCGACTTGTAAAGGGAATCAGGGGGTCGAAGCGAGCCCGGAAAATTAAAAAAATTATGAATCTGGAAGTAAGCGTCGGTCCATAAATTCGCTTTCAAGAAATGTTTATAATATTGTTATCAACAACTGTGCCAAATTTCATCGTCTTGCAAAGGGATTCAGAGGGCCGTGGGAGCTCGGAAAATTTAAAAAATATATATATATATATAATTTGGGAAGTATGCGTCGGCCCATAAACTCGCTTTCAGGGAATGTTTATAATATTGTTATCAATAACTGCGCCAAATGTCATCGACTTGCAATGGGATTCAGGGGGTCGTAGGGAGCTCCAGAAAACCAGATGAACTTAAATCTGTTGTCGATTTCTACCCAGCCACAGTCTGAAGGTGCATCGGTAGTTGGGACTTTCAGGTGTGCGTGCAACCAAATTTGAGCTGTGTAACATGCTCTTAAAAATTGCTGATATAGTTCCGATTTGAATGGCGGTAGAGAAGAACCATCAATATCCCGATGCCGTCAAGGTCAAGATGCAATCATTGAAAGTATAATTTTTTTTCATGTTCAAGATACCAGCTAACGTATAATACACCACGTTATAGTCAGCTCACATTTTTTTTCTTCATGATGTTGTATTAGCTATAGTTTGACAAATTTTTATTCAGGAAGAAATGATTTTTTTCTCCGTGTGTGGGAGGCTACCGTCGCTCATTCCATCCACGACACCGCAGCTGATGTTGTCGAGGCTTTATGATACAACTATCAGATGCATTCCACTAATGCATGCCGCTTGAAAGGGACTTGGTGATGGAAATCTGTCGCTGGCTCCTACACCATATTTGGTGTGGGCTATATTATGTACTGTATTTTTTTTTTCACCAAAATTACAGCAGGATTCTGAAGGTAATTTAGATACCCAGTATAATTGGGAACCATCTGACCTAGTTGCGTAATTGTCAGTGGCGTCCAAGGGTAATTAGTAGTTCCGATACTCACCGTACGAACCTACTAATTTATTTCTTTTTTAATTAAGCCGAGTTAGCATAGACAAATTTTTGTTGTCCACGTTAACTGCTATTGGATTATACTCAGTGGGTAATAAATTTATTTTTGAAATTTTTATGGGTATTTCGACATTTAATTCTAATCCAATAGTTTAATAATTTTTTAGAATCAATTTTAACTTGCCTGAATTGGAAAAGAGATTCTACTGAAACTGACTACAGTAGAAATTTAACACTTCCTCATCAGATATCATAGAACAAAGAGTGTTGGGGGCGGATTGAATGGAGTCACATATCCTATTCGTAAACGTGTTTAGACCTCCCTATATTCAACATTGTGTTTCAACATGATGCATGATGGCATAAACAGGATATGTACACTTCAGGGAAATAAGGTCTCGGGCTCGAGCTAGCTAAAGTAACTCCGTTACCCTTTCATCTTCAAGCGAATACGATTTTCCATCGCCATTAGGAAGGATTTAGTATAGAGGGAGCTGTTAATATTAAGCCATTCATTGTTTGGAATTTTGGGGTCGGTTCGTACTTCTAGATGCAATATTACCACAGATAAGGTGGATTTCAGTGAAATTTTTTATAGTTGTCTTGTTATCATTTTATTATTGTGTCAATACCATTTAATTATTTTTTTATTTCTTTAATTTTATTTATATATTTGATGTCAATAACAAATAATGTTTTACATAAGTCAACATACACATTCTAAAATACATAAACATCTACAATACATACAATATGTTTTAGCACATCTCTAAAATACATAGACAATGAATATCTTTGGAGCATACAAAGTTAGGTAGAAAAGGTAAAACATCAATTTGTACAATTAAAATTTCAAAGGAAACATCCCTAATTATTTGTGGTAATTTATTATAAAATTTGGGGCCATAGAAATGTATGCCATATTTACTGGAATTTAATATAAAATAAGGGCATCTTATATCCTCAGTACCTCGTGTATTATGAAAATGAACAGTTCTTTGTTTTGTATATAGGTCAAGGTTTTTCTTGGTATACAGAACACAATTTAATATTTACAATGATGATAATGTTAATAATTGTAAATCTACAATTTTTTATCTTACATCTTGGTATCCCGAATTAGTGTGATGATACTCTCTGTAATCCGAATAATCTATTTACATGCGGTGAATGACCCCAGCATATCAGCCCATAGAACACATGAGCTACAAACAACGCATGATAAGTTGTTAATAATATATATTTACTAACTAAATTTACTAATGTTTTTATAACATATATTTTGTTTCCAATTTGGATGCTAGATTATCAACAGGACAAACAAAATTGAGTTGAGGATCCATGTGTCTACCTAAAAAATTTCTAAAACTGATTCAGGATTAGCGAGGTTATACAAGGGTCTATGAGTAAAGAACATCTTTATAGTTTTATTTTCACTGAGACGTAATTTGTTGGTTATAAAACATTTCTGTGCATCACACATGTGACCCCGACAACTTCGAAATTGTTGTTTGACGTTAATAGAGTTGTGTCGTCCGCAAATAGTAGGACATCGGCTCCCAGTACTCCAGATTTTATATCATTTATATAAATTAAAAACAGTGCTGGACCGAGAACCGATCCCTGCGGAACGCCACTGTTTATTACTGCTAATTCGGAAGAAAATTCATTAAAATATGTATATTGTTTTCGGTTATCAAGATATGAAGCAGTTGTATACTTGCATGTCTAAAATTATACAATTTTAATTTGTCAAGGAGCACACCATGCAATGCACAGTCGACCGCTGTGAACGTTGTTTATCAATTACAAAAAGTAACACCCACATAGTCACCTTTTTCTTGACCTTCCACGATAAAGTGGGATTTTTTTAACAGTTTAATGTAATCTTTTAATTGCTTTTCGGGCAAATTTTGGCAGAGTTCACAAAAAAGTGTATATTGTCTCTCATTTGGTGTAGCGCAGGAGTATACCATTTGGATTTAGACTTATTAAGAGTAATAACTTTCGAAGTTATAGGAAACGCCAAATCAATATTGTATGTCAAAAGGTAGATTATCAAATCTTGTACCAATATCATATATATTATCGCTGAAGAAGCTCCATTTTATCTTTTGCAGGCTATGGTATAGAGCAAATAGAAATAGTCCTCCTATTTATAAACGGTTACAATTAATAAATATAAAATATCACAAATATTTGCAGTTAATTCACAGTGTTTTTTAACAGAAATATTATTAATATCTAAAAAAAGGTTCAAACAGTCAATTTTTGTTACACAAAATCATAACCCGCCACATTGGCACACATTTCTACAAAAGTACGACACTACGATAGACTTTTGAAAAACCAAATTGGCCACTTCGTTGTAGCACAAAAAAATGTTCAGATGAACAGACCACATCGTAGTCTTTGTTAGGTGTGTATATGAAATGATCAAACTCTAATTGCTTATTTCTTATTGACTGTATGTTTACATGTAGTAGTCTAAACATTTAAGAAGGGACCGGTTTTATTGCGCGAATACCTTTTTACAGTTACACGATCACTTTCTCGCTCCTGCTGACCGTGTCTTGTTGCTTGCTCCTTGGTGGTAATACATATTGGATCTCCTTCTGAATAAAAAATCACTCACTTCTATATCTTTTGGCCATATGTTATGAGTGAGCACTTCATATTAATATCGAGATCAACACCAACCTTAAATGAATTAAACTTACCCCGGTTCTCGATTTTTTCAGATAACAATTGTTTCCCCGGACATATGTCTTCTAAAAATTACCGTAGGTTATCACAAGTGTAGTAGTTTTATACTTACTTACAAATAGCCAAGTGTTTTAATTTACAGTCAATTATTGAGTCGGGGTTGCCGTACGAATAATAATATTCTTCCTCCTTTGTTCCCTCTGGGTATATTTCCGCTCATTTCTTCGATGAGAGGACCAATTTGAATTTTCTAAATTGCTGTCTGACACATTTTCATGTGGTTTATCCAAGTTTATAATTTTATCCATTTTGTATACAGTGTTGACTTCGTGCAAGGTCGCTGTCAGCTGAGTATTAATTATTGCCTGAGTATTAGTTATTGTACCACTTGCCGTGGGACTCGTCGTAGTCTGAGTCTGAGGGCACAATGCGTTTACAGGCTTGTTTGTTACCGGTTCATTGGATAGTTGGTTGCCTAGTACTGTTTGTTTACTATTAACCATATTTTTATTGTGTTAATTTTGTACAATGTCATACATTTTTGGAGTTATATGATCTACTTGTTCACTAATTCTGTTCTCTAGATGTGCAACTAATATACGTTGCATTTTGGAGTCCTCATTTACGATCAGCAGCTGAGTATTGTTTTTGGCATATACTATATTGGCACATATCTTTCATGTCAAATATTTGTCCACACTGTCACAGACTTCACCCGGCGCTTCAGTTTCCAAGTCATTATTTCCTATGTTGGAACGTATGACCACGAAATTCGTCAAGATTAGTAACAACGTATTATGTTGTAAAAGACTTGGCAACTTTTTATTTACTATGATATCAATTAGCTCACCTTTCTTTAATTTATTCAGCTCCAAAGCCCAGCACTAGTTTATCAGTTGCCGCCATGTTGAGATTACTGTATAATAACATATTGTATAATAACTGTATAACTGTTTACTTGTATAATAACATATATAAATTATAGTATAATAACAAAAAATATAAGGGGACTTCTGACAGATCCTTTGGAGCAGAAAAGTTTCTGTAGGGCTACTGAATTTATTTATATATTTTGAATAGCAGTAATTTTCTAAAATGAAAACTGAATTATTTTCTATATTTTATTTATAGTGCCGAGAGGTTGGTCATGGCTTACAATTTATCCCATAATTAGGAATCCCATCAACTTTGGTTAGTACCAAATTAAGTTACAACATTAATCATATAAAGTAAAATTGAGGAAAATGAGGAGACACATCTAACCTCATAAAGATTAGCATAGATTACGTATGACATTCTAGGCGAAGGATTCTGACGAGGGCATGGTTTTGCATTTGACAAAGGTACACAAATCAAGTAAATGTTGACCATAAATTTCTGTTTCAGCGCGTCTTAGCAGATAAATCTTTTGGTATAGAACTAAGTCATAGAATAGTAATAAAAACAGTGTTTCTTATTAAGTACATCGTTCATTTACGATAGTATCGTTGAAAGTGACTTTAGCACCAAACAACAGTAAAGTTTTTGTCCAGAATGACGCCATTCGAAACACAACCTGGAAAATTTTATGAGCAGCATAGTTAGTTTTCGGACGATATAATTTCACGGCTATTACACTAAGCGTGCCATTTTAATTCGCCTGCCTCTGACAGGAAGTGGTAGCGTGGAGCGGCCACGTTTACAAATCTACTGACAGGGGCAGGGGATGGAAACATTTCACATTTAACATATTGCAGAAATTCGACTATTTTCATAACATATTTCTTTATTTTTTTATGCGAGTTATTATGCATATTCGCTCCCTAGCAGGTCCTTTATGAGAAATTAATTATATTAGTAGTTCATTTCCTTTTTCTATTTTATGTCGGTTTGGTTTTGAAAAGGTTAAAAAACCTTTTTTTAATTTTTCAACCTTTAAGTCTTCAACGTTTTATAGTTTTTTTATAGTCGTCATATATTTTTAAATGATAAATTAGTAATAACGCGCGTCGTTATACTAATTAGGTAGTAGACCAATTATGAACAATAATTTTTTGGGGACCTTCTTCTTGATCCATTTTTGTTCGAAAACTGGTTTCTAGTATCAAAAATTCAATATTTATCGTCAGCAAATTAGTATGTAACTTAAAGCCGTCTGAATAACGATGTTGTCGACGAGGCGAGCGTTAGCAATGGCGGTGCAGAGAATGTGCAAAAAATCAGTTTTCAGTCAGTAACGCATTTTATATTATAGGCCAGCCATATAGTACATTAAAATCGCAAACTAAAGGCTAGTTCTGATTTTTTAATATGTTGTTAGGACCACTACCAGTAGTGTATATCCAGGTTTGCAGCTTCTGCAGACCTGGAGGTTTGCAGCTTTGAAAGACCTGTGCGAACTTCGTAGTACTCACACCGCAAAATATGAGACCAGAACTAGCTCTGTATCTACAATAGTTACCAAGCCCTCAAGAAATTGGTTACTGTCTTCAGTCTAATTGGATACATTACTCTAGTGCCAAATACGTACCCTCTAGCATTATTATCCATTACTATGGAAGTCTCCTTACAAAAACAACACAAATTTCCTTAGTTTTGTACAATTTCTTTAAATAGTCGCTATCTGTGTGTCACCATAATTTATGTTTTTTTACAATTTCACTTTTGAATTACATTTAAAACACTTTAGAGTTATTTAACAATCTTTGAACTATTATATTCACTTCATTATTTTTTGTACGTGTACTTCCATTTTGCTTGCGATCAGTCAACCTTACACTGGTATCTTGCCTCCAGATTAAATAATCTGGATTCCTACTTTTGAAGGTACTCTTACATAAATTTTTATATTTGATAATTCATAGAATAACCTCGAAACTATTTTTGTTGTCCTTTTATTTTTCTAGCGATTTTTAATTCAGTAATTACTATATATAAATAAATAAATAAATAAATAAATAAATAAATAAATAAATGAGATTAATTATTATCTATATAATTAATCTATCCAGCTATCATTGCATTCTAATAATACTGAGTAGTTCAGTTATTACAAACAGTATCCAATAACTGTGACAGCCTATTAATGATACTTTCTGCTTGTCTTCTTTGCACCATCGATAGTTTTATACACAATATTAATTCCTAAGCAAAATAATCCAACTCAGCACCCCTATATAAGCCCCTTTCTTGCCTAATTTACCCTAAACCCCTCGTGAAAGGCTTAAGAACGCCAAATTATAGAATATCATCCTCTACGCTTGGTAAGTAGATGCTATAGGTGTGAGTGGGAGGCTTTTCAAATTGTTAAGACCCACATTGGAAACACGTTCTCGGCTTCCCTATCGTTTCCTCTCCTTTATAACTGGGGTTTCTTTATGGTCGCCATACTTAAACCGAGATACTATTATCATATGGATTGCATTTATGATGAAGGTGTTTTATCTGAACCGGCTCGAACGGCGCCGTATTTCAATTATCTATATGGGTTACGGAGGGGCGCTACTATATGCAAAGAATGTTAATTTGCTGGACGTATCTTATTTTAATAATATAAAAATGTGAAATTACCTAAAATCACCCACTGTTACCCCTGTTATACATCATATTTATAGACACAGGGTGATCCTACATCATAATACTTTTCGATAATGTTTAGTATGTAGCATAGCCAAACATGAACTTCTAGAACACACGACTTCAAAAGATAATTTGATATTAAAATTATTATCTTGATATAATATAACACACTTATATTTATTTTGAGAAAGAAAGGTTTAAACGAATTATTAAAAAAACTATTTTCATTAATTCTTTTTCATCTTCATTCTTTGTTTTATTTTTTGTTTCATATTATGTTTTACTCTTAATTTTCTTGAGTAAAGGTGTTTACTGTATTGTTTACTGCATTGTTTACTGTATTCCTTTTATTATTTTGCTCGTAATAAATTAAATGGTTTCCAATTATTGTTATTTATTGGTATTTTTATGTGGTCATCATTATTTTTTTAATAATACGTTTAAACCCCTATTATTATTACAGAGAACTAAACTACAAGAGCCTACCGAAAAAATATATTATTTCCGTTTAAAAAAAATTGATGCCGTCATATCCGGAACACCTAGAGTGCCTTCATATTGTAGAGTACATCAAAAGAAGCGGAAAAAATCGACGTGTGCGAGGATAATGGACAGAAACTATTGAATTAAAAAATACTGAATTTCATTCCGTTACTTTTCTAACGCAGTGTATTATTGCTCAGCCAAACGAATGCAGATTTACTATTATACCTTGTACTCTGGCAGTATTGAAAATGGAAAATATCCCGATTTGCATTTCTATTCTTGAGAATTTACGATCGCTAATAAATTTTAATAAGTCATATATCAAGACGAAATTGTTATTGAAAAGGCGAATATGAAAAGACCCTTTCACGACGGATACCTCGGCTACGATCACACGGCCATCGTGTCAATATTAATTTTATTATATCTACGGATGCACCTTGCAGTATCATAAAAGTTCTTCGTAATAAAATTTTACGAACGCAATCTAAAGCATGCCGTAATCTATCAAAGGTAATACGTCTTTACTAAGAGATGGTATATAATTGGAATTACTACATGTCATAAGCTTCTGCTTAATGAAAAGCTGGTATAATCAATTCCATAATGAATGAAAATATGCTTATTTGCTTTTCACGATACATCCATGTACTATATTTAAAATTTTGTGTATGTATATTTTATTATTGTATTGTATTAATGAGGTTAATTTATTATAATACCTTACCTTGGTTAACTCTTATCATATTTAGGGTACTTACTGTTATTTATTATGTCTTAAAATGGTTGGTTTCCTCTTATCTCATCTTTACAATATATTTCTCTCAACATTTGAAGAATGGATGACAGAGATAATTTTTTTTTGTAGAAATTCACTTGCTGAAATTCAAAATGTACCACGCTTCTCTGGCATCTGCGGGTTGATCAGTTTATATAGAGTAAAAATCATATTTACTTATACGAATACTTTGTACGAATTACTTATAAGAATATATATATGCATATAATAATATCCTATAAGAGTCATACTGGGTAAAATCACGTTCGAAAAATATGTCACCCCCTGGTCTATAACATTATCGTTATTAAACTTTTCCAATTTTTTTAAAAGTAAAAGTGAAGCCTTTATATAAGGGCTGAGATAAGTATGAAACTGGAAACTGAAATTATCCAATATATTTAATTTCTAATATTTCAGAAATATATGGAAAAGAACTTTCGAACTTTCCGAAATATCCTCAAATAAATAATTTATTTTCAAGTCACTTGGGATTTAGGCAAAATTTAGGTACAAGTACAATTCTCTAGCTGCTTTTCTCGATTTAGCAAAACCGGTTGACACTGCATCACATAGTAAACTACTTTTAGAACTAAAATTATACAGATACTTCAAGGAAAAACAACGCTAATAGATCATCAGAAAAAATGATTTAAGGTCGATTTTCGAGAAGTTTTTTCTCCATCAGACCCATACCAACCGGAATGCCACCCAGCCGGGCTCCAGCATGCCCAGCGAGAGACAGGAAGGATCAAACACCCGACAGGATACCCCCGGGGGTAATACACACCAGCGAAGAAAGTCAAGAGCGCCAGAAGGCTCTACCGGTGGGGCCCATCATCCAGGACCGCGGGAGACTACGTAACTTCACGTGACACTGATCACATTTGTGGGGACGGTCACGTGAAACGCGCGGTCTACCCCTTACGAAGTGGTGGTACAGAGCGATGGTACCGCTCAGCCCCCTCCTATCGAGGTCACATCTTCAGCCAATATTATTGGCGCGCTCCATCAGATTTTATTGAATAGAATGATAGATTTAGGTGTAGTTAACAAGCAAATCATAGTGCGTATGCACAGTTTTGGCTGGAAGACATATTTAAATGCATTTTTAAGTACAAAAAGTGAATTTTTTGCAATTTTCTCAGATTTTTCGATAGTTATTCAAATACAATCGTTTAAAAATAATTATTATTGACTAGAATTTTTTGCGCATTTTGATTGTGCATATAAAGTCATTTTTGACCATCCACATACAATGGTTAGCCCCTGATTGCATCCAAAAGTGCATTTTATGCATGCATAAAAAATAATAATTTTACTAATGCTTTAATATTAAATATATCTCGGAAAAAAATTATACTCGGGGGTTTTCATAGTCGCTAATAACGAGTCTGTTATGAAAATTGGAAAATTCAAAATGCCTGATGTTAAAATGGCTCGAAATTTAAATAAAAGTGCCTTTTTCGCGTTTTTTTTTACTTTAAACGTAAAAAAAGATTATTTATATATATATATATATATATATATATATCTGAAGTGTGTTAAAAAATATTATAACCCGGTTGGAAGATAATTTGGTAAAACTTAACCAAAACAAGACCAAGTTCATCACATTACTAACAAATCAAAAAATTATTATAAAATTTATGTTTAAAAAACCAGTATGTCATCCAGCGGAACTAATTTATAGCGAATAGCAATTAAAAGATTTACAAAATATGTACGCAATCGAAAGCTTAAAATGTTTATGTAAAAATGCGATGCGTCTTGCATACATGCTGGCTCTATAAATGACAGCAATAAAACTAACATAAATCACGTCCTAACTCTCTTTACTGCCTTACGTTATATAAAGTGCATATATGCTTCAAGTTGTTTCACCTACAATCCGCTTATTTCTTCAAAGCTCTATGTCCTATTATATTCTAAACAGTGCATATGATGTATCTCATTCAGGCACACTCCTCCAGTTTTATGATGACTAGGTATAAAACAATGCGATAATGTTACTCTTTTGACTCACAATAATAAAGTTCGCTCTCCAGCCAGCTTTAAAGTTAAGACTTTATTATTAAAGGCTACAAAAGCGTTAATAACAAGATTCCGCAGGAGTGCGCGGCATAATTAAACAAAATATAAATATACTTCGCTGAAATTATGGTAATGGGAGGCCTTATGAAAACTAACCCTTGCCGTCGACGGAATACAATTTGTACGTGCATTCATTAATCTGAATGTTTTTGTTTTACCCACGGAATTGTTTTGAACTTGGAACTTCAGCACAATTACATCTGTTTGAATTGGATTTTCATAGATTTTCTACACCGTGCATAGATGAATAATTGAAATACACATAAACTTAATTTTAGAATATACGCATATTAAACTGATCAAATACAAAGTGATTCTAAATTGATGCGAAATATTTTATGAGGTGAATTTTCAAAAAAAATTAAGAGGTTTAAGAGAGAGATTAAACATAATTTCTTATTTGTTTACTCCACTACGGATGAATTTAGAAAAACGACATTTGGCAGACAACTTGCACTAATAAAAGACAGTTAGTGCTATTCTTATTGCAACCTGAAATATTCTTACAAGGGGGTAAAAAAACAGAAACTATAATATTTTTTCTCAGAACATTTTAACGCGTTTGTTAAGTTCACTTTTCGCTAGTGACATGATCTATCAGTGGTATCTGTGTTAAATAGTAGGTGTTTAATTCTCTGATACTATGAAAAGGACTGAGGTATGGATTATAACAAGTTTCTGTACGTCATCGATTTACCATAGACGGTTGATGACAGTTCTTGACGGGTATTCGTTGCGATCCGGTTGTTCTTTGATCATTTTTTTCTATTGTTCTATTCTATTGTTTCATTTTTGATCAGCGTCCTTTAGCTGCCGGTACATTTTCGTGTTTAAGTGCTTATTTAAATCCCTATTTAATTCCCTATTAATTTAATTTAATGCCCTATTTAAATCAAGTACTGTGTTCCTTTCCATGTTTGGGATTCTTGGTGTTTTATGTGTTCTTATGATACTGATAATCAACGCACACGATTAAATAAGTCGTGAAATAAGAATTTGCCTTGCATTAATCGCCAGTGTCGGTTGAAGGAGTATCTCGCCTAGGCCACTGTTCGAAGGCGTCAAATATACATTGAGGATTCTTCTTTATTTCGTGCCTTCAGGTCACCACTTCTTTCTTACTTCAAGTCTTTACTTCACATTTTTTACTTGCAACCTTCATCGGGCATTGGATATACATTGCACCCTGCCCTGTATGCCAGAACATCGATATCTTTCATTTTATTTGGAACGTTGGACTTTCCTCCGCTGTTGCAAATCCTATGGGATATTTACCCTTTGAATTTGGATATTAGAGAAACCCATCTTGCCAGGATACTTACTTTCAATTCACATATAAGCATAGTTTTACTATA
The DNA here is from genome assembly GCA_964058915.1 of Tetropium fuscum. Classification (NCBI taxonomy): domain Eukaryota; kingdom Metazoa; phylum Arthropoda; class Insecta; order Coleoptera; family Cerambycidae; genus Tetropium; species Tetropium fuscum. The sequence goes on along the minus strand of CAXKVY010018455.1, from coordinate 866,042 downwards.
CTAGGAGCCACACATTTTTTAAAACGTAATTTCTCTTGTGTTGGTGTGAGCCATTTATTAAGCTGTGCTACCTAAGGTAAACTTTTGCTGCCCACGTTAAAGGCTGTCCCGGTAAGATACTTTCCGCATTTTTCTAAGAACGTGTCTAAAATGTTACTTTTTCTCAAGCATTTTATGGTATGTGGACATACGGCTATTTTTTTTAAAATCGATATTTTTCGATGTCGCAAAATTACTCTATATTATTTTCAGTTTTGGTATATATCAATAGTATATTAAACTACATATTTTAATTAGAAAAGTTATTTTATCGCTCTACCAGTGGCGTCCCTGCATGTCCTCTGATATTTTTACTAAAAAAGTGTAGTCAAAGCTGAAAATAAGTAATTCAGTCAAAGCCTGATGGAGCAAAATGAAATCCGCTAAATCATCTATTTTCTAAGAGCTCTCACGGCTGAATCATATTTCTCCAAAAACACTGTTAAGTTTTTAGAGGATTCATCCTGTAGTGCTTTAAAATCCATTATTTGTTCTAGATAACTGTTCGCTAATGACTGCTTATCCTAATTTCGTAATTCTCCGCAGTCGGTGACAATCCGGAATAAACCCCAAGTGCCGGACTTCTGAGACACCCTACTAAGCAATGAACCTTATCAACAGGCATTAATTTATAGTCATCATGAATTAAACACTTGAATATGAAATAAAAAAAATCCACTCCCTAACTTCCCCTGAAAATTCCGGTAATTCAACTTTAGGAAGCTGAGGTCGGCTACGCTCTATCTCATCCCTCCAAACTGAGCAGAATTTCCAGCTGCCTCATGCATGTGACAAATCTCATCTACAGGTCTAAGAACTGCAAAATCCGGTGAATAATCGTCGTCAACGTCAAAACTAGCTTGCGTAATTTTATAATTAACCACGCGGAAATTTTCCGAGTTGTATCTATTGACCTATACAAAGTGCTGAATTTTTTCAAACAATTTTGATCAGTCAGCCTCTTGCTCAAGTCAAACAATGAAATAATATTTCGAACAATTACTCTTTTTTTCAAGTAATATACCTACACAATCAAAATACAAGAGAAATAATTTACTCGATACGCTTCCGAGCTAATAGAAAGACATAATAAATTCCTAAAAACAAAATTTGGCTTAATTTTTGAGGTGCACCCGCATATGCGACTTATTAATACCTACCAAATTAAATTATTTGTCAGATAAATCAATACTTATAGGCTCGATTTTAGATAATTATTTTTATCCAATCAATAGACCATTTTATAAGCTGAAATCAGTCATTCATAGTCGACTGGAGGTTGCATTGGAGCACAATGAATCCGAAGATTATCCTCAAGAAGTAATGGATCTTCAGATCTATCTACTATACAGTTAAAGTTAAAAAAAACAAGATCCAAAATATGACAATGAGAATTGTGTACATTGTTGTATTGCAGTAAGCCATGGAATTCTTTAAAGTTACTTATTCTCGCGCCACCTCCGGCAGAACGATCAAGGGAATAATTTGGAGAGTTAAAATCGTCTACAAATAATAAATTAACATCATCCCTCAGACATGCTAAGGCATAAAAAAATTAATGAAAGTCTGTTATTGTTAACTGTTATCTTAATTGTTATTGTAAATTAATGGATCGTCACCTTGTTCATTATTATAGTTTTTATAGTTAATTCGTATATTATCATTGTAGGCACGTACTGTTTATTAATTAAATAAATAAACCAGTATTTTATGGAGAACAAACACCATAAAAAGAGAGAAAGTTATTTTTGGTTATCTAAATAACAATTTTATATTCAAACAAGGTAAATAAAATATCTCAGTTTCGACCTGTTTCAATGATTTAATACAGTCTGACTGCGGGCTATCCTTTATTACAAATATACCAACATTAAATTCTCGATTTGTGGAAAAGTATACATTTCCCTGTTTTATATTCATTTATTTGTTTCTGTCGTCTCGTATTATTAAACGTCAACCAGTTATATGCTGACTATACGACTTATATTATAGTCGAGGCACTCTTCGCATAGAAATATGACAACCTAGATATGTATTTGCTGTTAGGATCTTGCTGTTATCACGAAGATTCCTTAATTTCTACAATATACTATACTCCTTACAGTTATTTCTACTTTATTATCCCAACTTTAAGAATTACTATTATTTTTACTATTTAATTATTTAATCTTCTTTTAGAAAACCTATACACGAGGCTACTGACTCGAGTGCCAAATACGTACTCTCTTTGCATTATTATGCATTACTAAGGAAGTCCCATCACAAAAACAAAACAAACTTCCTTAGTTTCGCATACATTTTCTATAGATACTATCTGCTAACCAATTACGTGTCGCCATGATTTATACCTTTTTACTCTTACACGTTAGATTTACATTTAAAATACTTTACATAGTTATTCAACAATCTTTGCACTATTATATTTACTTCACTCTGATTTTGTACGGATACTTCTATTTTGCTTACGGTCTGTCAACCTTACACTATTCTTTGCCCGTAGATTAAATGATCTGTAAACCTAGTTTAAATTTGATAATTAGTCGAATACCTTGTCGAAACTATTTTTGTTTGTCCTTTTATTTTTCTGGCGAAATTTAAGTTAGCTATTACTATAATTATGATTGACCTATCAACGTATAGTCATTGAGATCATGTGGTGTGGTGCTCTGTCTTTATCTGATTGAGGCACGATATTTTGCTCCCGTACCGTGTTTGTTTGATTTTATATCATAAGGAAAATTTTGTTTGAAATAGAATTATTAGTTGTTAACTTACTTTGTTTAGCTTATTTACTTCTATTATCACTGTTGAATTCTACTTAAAATCTGTAAGAAATTTTGAAAATTTAATTTTAATGAAATTTTCCAACTTTAATTTTTTTTAAATGGATCATTAAACAATATTTTCTCTAGAGTAGAGTGAGTTCAAAATTAGGCGGTCTTTAATTTCTGGTAGATGTCAATAACAAGTTAATTTTAATATTTAAAGTTATTGGTGCAAATATATGAATATACTCTGATTGGTGGAAATGGGCTATACCCTGCAATTCTCAATCAGTACTATTATCATGAATAAGTAGACACAAAGTTAATTTTCAATTATTTTTTAAAATCTATTCTCAGGAAATTATGTTTTATGATGCAAAAAAGTTTTTCTAATTTTGACATGTGACAGTTTTCAAAACTCTTTGACGCCTTACTTTAAAATATGACGCAACTGGTTTTGTAAAGTTCATTTGATAGTAACGAGCTGTCACGCCGTTACAACCTACTGGATTGTTTCTAAACGTATACAATTCAGCTTCTAAACGTATACAATTCAGAGTTTTCTTCTCATAAAATATAAAACTGGTTAAATAAATAGCTATTTTAACAACTTTCATAAATCAAGAAGCAAAACATTTGTAAAACAGAATCTATGCTAAAACCTACGACACTTAATTATCTTAAAATTATTTTAATATCTGGGACATTCAGAGTTCTATTACTATAAAATATAAACGAGAAACATAAATTTTGTGTATATACATACACAAAATATATCGTCAGCAAAGATTACAATAAATGGTTAGGTTGGTTATTACCTTTTTGTTATCAATGTTAATCCAAAATAATCCCTTGACTGCACAGAAAAACACCACTGCACAACACTCTCGTGATGATGCTGCAAACTACAACTGGAATCTAAGATGGCGTCTCACGGCAGCTCCCCACTTTACAGGATTCTGGATCGTTTTGGACTCACCAAACTTGTATATCTTGAACTAGATTACCAAACTCTCATAATCTGCTGCAGCACTTTGCAAATTACAATCCCTGGTTCCTTTTCTTCAGAAATATTTTATCCTTCACGGATATTTGGAAGCATATAGATCTATGACTTCATAGCGATCTATATATTGGTAAAAACTCATAGTAATTCTATTGAATCTGGATACAAATTTTATACGTCGTCGTAATATACGTCGATATACACTTTATACTACTTTTAGGTGTTATACTTTTTGTAGACAAACATTTTCGTGGCTATCGCGTTGAATGCCTTTTACGTTCTCCTTATTTGCATTATTTCCTATCACTAAGGATATGGTTTGTTAAAAACAAAAGCAGAATTTCCTAGTTACCAACATTGTACCTTTTGATTCGACCAATCACAAACATTGTCTAATTTTGATTCTACTTAATTCACAACAAATACGTACTGATGGTACTATTCAAAGTATATCTTGGCTATTTACACTATATAAATCACTTTTCGGTTGTCGGTTTATCGTGCCTCCATTTTACCCACCGGTTGTCTCGCTTGACATTTAGCTCTTTCTTCGAGATTTAACTGCCGGTATAATCTCGACTCCCTCATTCGATGTTAGTTTTTGCTTTATAATTTTGTTAACATTGCACCGATTTTGTGGTAATGTTAAAATTATAACTGTTAGTTACTGTGCTATAATATTACATATGACTAACCAATCACAGCGTATATGTTCATAGCAGCTTCACGATTGTCTCTCTTTGCTTTATGCACAAGATTTTTGTTAGCGTCGTTCTTTGCCATTCTCCATAAGCAATATTTAGGTAGGTACTTTATGTATTCCAATGCAATTTTACGTTTAGTTTAGAGCTATTTTCCCACTTACATAAAATTTCAGCTAATAAAATATTTTAATAATATAGTAGATATATAATATACATAGTAATAATAAGTAGATTTTTTTTTAAATATGTGAGAATAACTGACTGAAGTATATAATATGTCTTTATACAACGCTAATACAGATACAGTGTCCAGTAGCCAAAAGCAATAGTACAGATAACAGGATACCTGCAAAACAAATTGCAAGTGAACAAAAATTATCTTTAAATTCAAATTAATTAATTAACGGCCACCATAAATTCATTTTTGCCGGTGAATATCTGCAGATAAGTTCTCGTCCCGTTCAAATTGCCGACCATAAAACGTTGTACTGCAATTTTTATCTTTGTAATTAACGAAACTTATTCTGTGGCGTGCTCTAAAAGGTCCCTGGTATCTATTTCCATTTAGGAATTATGAGCCTCGGACGATAACTAAACTAAACAAACATTTTAATTAGGCATTGTAAATGATACTCATTCCAAGTGAGTATACAGGCACGGGATTTAATCGGAATCTGAAGCGGTAAATAGATAATATCCGATGCAGTAATGAAAAACTAGCAAGGCTCGAATGCGGACTTACATGGCCTGGATTTCAAAGAAAATCAGACACGTCACACGGTCGCGTTGCATCATAAATTGATTTGGTATACGAACATACCAAATCGAAATTAATTTTGAATATTATCCACACATTCACATTGACTGGCACTTTACAAAACTATCAGGTTCTGGGTTATTAAATTTTTACAATAACGATGTCCGGATCGCTGAAACATAATATATGACATATTTGGCAACAACAGATGTTATCAACTAGCGTCAATAGCAGATAAATTAGTTAGTCCTATAATCACATAATCTACCTACTAAATTGCTCGATTAACACGGCAACAAAATTACCATCCATAATAAATAGTGTCCTGCGGGCTGGGGTAGAATGTAGAACTGTAGGCTGGGGTAGAACATGTGCACGTTGAACTTTGGCCAACAGCGTGTGTAAGGGTTTATTACCTGGATATTTGAGATGCATGGGGTTCTTACTGGGTACATTACTATAGTCCGCTTTCGTGGATTATTACCATATTCGCAATATTCGATGGCTATCAATTGTTAGCTCGGTCTGGTGGTAATACTGTTAGATTAATAGGAGTTCAAACAAGTTCAAATGTAATCCTTTAATGCATTTGCTCTTAATTGGCGCCGTAGTAATGGTGTACTCTGGTCATTTACTGTTTTATTCCAAAGATACACGAATGAGGAATCAGAACTAAAAGTCGTAAATATATCCCATTTTGAAATATCAAGAGACTAGATGATGAAAGGCAGACATTTATTAGTAAAATCGTTTCTTTGAGCAGCGGATATTCTTTAGGATAAGTCCTATTTTGGGACAAATTTATCGTTTAACGCCATTTCTAACCTAAAAATCCTAACTAATAACTACTCAGAAAAAAAAACAAAATATACCCGCTTAAAAATACTGCCAAGCAAACCATGTTATTCGAAGGGTAATTTTTAGGTGGAGAAATGAACATAACACCCAGTTTGCCTACATTATTTCATTGGTGTGTGTGCAGGTAGTTACAAAAATTCAAGCCGTCAAGAAAAAATTCACATTATCGAGCAAAATGTGTTTAATCCTTAAGGTAAGTTGGTGTTCACTTATTTATTTAAGTGATAAGATAGTAACTTCTTTTTATTAAATTTGCATGAACTAAATTTCTATTATCGTAACGAATTTTGCCCGAAATATTAAATATGCTTTGATTTTCTCTAGCAAAATCTATAATATAATGGAGTTACGCGTTTTTCTTACTACGCCAACGACTTGTTACACGATAATTTGGGATGGTAGAAATATATGAGATATTTATAGACAATGATGGAAAGAGATAGTTTAATAGTTAGTTGTAATGCTAATGATTTTGAAGATACTTTAATTATCTTATATTCTGTTTTGTAGATTTATGTTGAATGGGCGCCCGTTCACTATGCCAGTGGAAAATTTGAATTTATTATTGATTTGTATGTGTCAATATTATAATTATATAAATAAAATGAAACACTCTTATAATTTTCATACTTTAAATTTTAAATTAGAGCATGGAAACACTTGACCTCAAGTTGAGTTCAAAATAGACTTATAAAACCAAATTGGTACTAAAGGGTCCGCCAATAGGGACGCTCGATCTTTGACAGCTCATGGCGGCCATGTTGTTTGTGGTAGAGTTGGCAAACGTAGTTGTTATTATTCAGTGTATCTTCACAAATCACCATGAACTAATTCAGCCGCGAGCAACATGTGCAAATCGTTAAAACTTATTACGAAAATCATTCATCGGTTCGAGCAACGTTCCGCGCGCTCCGCCAATTTTACGGTGCAATTGATCGTCCTGCTGAGTCGACTATCCGTCGTTTGATTAACAATTTCGAGGCAACCGGTTCGGTGAACAATCAGCCAACACCGACGCGTCGTCGAAACGTCCGATCTGCCCAGAATGTCGCCGCTGTGCGCTATAGTGTGCGTGAAAATCCGCGACAGTCAATTTCACGTCGCGCACAGGAACTCCGCCTTTCGGAAACATCACTTCGCTGAATCTTGCATCTGGATTTGGGCATGCATCCGTACAAGATCCAGCTGACACAAGAGCTCAAAATAAACGACCATAGACAGCGCCGTATCTTCGCTGATTGGGCTTTAGAGCAGTTGGAAGTCGACCCCGATTTTGGTCGCAAAATCATCTTCAGCGATGAGGCACATTTTTGGTTAAATGGGAATGTCAACAAGCAGAATTGCCGTTATTGGGCCGAGAACAATCCACAGGAGGTCCACCAGGTCGCAATGCACCCAGCAAAGGTAACTGTTTGGTGTGGATTTTGGGCCGGAGGCATCATCGGGCCGTATTTCTTCGAGAACGACGATGGTGTGTCCATCACGGTAAACGGCGAACGATACAGATCCATGATAACGAACTTTTTCTGGCATGAAATCGACAATATGGATGTCGAGGATATGTGGTTTCAGCAGGACGGCGCTACGAGCCACACAGCGAGCGCCACAATGGATCTTCTGCACGAGCGCTTCGGAGGAATGGTTATCTCGCGCGGAGGCGACATCAACTGGCCACCGAGATCGTGCGATTTAACCCCACTAGACTATTTCTTGTGGGGTTTTCTTAAATCACAGGTCTACGCAAACCAACCACAAAACACTGATGCCCTCAAAGTCAACATACGCCACGCCATCGATGAAATACAGCCCGATTTGTGCGCCAGAGTCATTGAAAATTGGACTTCTCGTATGCGCGCCACCCAGCGAAGCCGAGGTGGACATTTGACCGATATTATTTTCCATACATAATGCCTTCGAATACTCTTTCAAACAAAAAATAAATTTCATTTATACCTCTCACACAACTTGCTTTATTTCATTTTAAAGATCGAGCGCGCTTATTGGCGGACCCTTTATATACTTTTTAAGATTATAAATTTCATTTTATGCTAAAGAAAATCTAATTTCTCGATACTACAATATTTCAAAGATTATTTAACATCTGAATTCTTTATTCATATTGATTTTATTCTGGAAAAGGGGGAAAGATTGGTTTACATTTAACTATACATCTATTTATTAACAATATTTATACTTTGACGGTGATTCAACGACATTGAACAAAAAACAAAAAATAGCCTGAGACAACCTATCATATATTGGATTACTAAAAACACGGGATATCAAATCCTTAACTAACAATGTGAGACACATATTTAGAAATAAGCAATATTTTTGTCTGTTATAACAATGGACCACCAATATTCAATAACTATATAAACCACTATAGATATATAGGATAAACTCTAGACATCCAATTACTGCTTGGATAAACCACAATTAATTAAAATTCACAAATTTACTGTACATAATACCTTGGACACACGTGTAATTATAATCATGCCCAAATTTTAATAATTGATTTGAATTTTACTCTATAAATTCTTAGTTATCTCAGAGATATATTTTAACCTGGCTACCGTTTTTAAGTGCCTTTACGAACCCTTAGCAATATAATATATTGTTAAGGCAGTCTCTTCACAGAAACAAACACTTCCTTAGTTACTCGTATTTCCATATACATTGTAAACTGTCAACCAATCACGTAATGTTAATATTTATGCTTTCTATATTCTCGCTATAATAGATTATGATTTAAAATACTGCACATATTAATTTTGCAATCTTTGAATAGTTATTTCATATTTATTAATAATTAGCAATAGTTTAATAAGTTTTTATACATGATAAAATATGTCGAAACTATTATTATTGTAATTATATTTTTGTGGCGATTTTTAATTTAGTTATTAGATCACGGGGTGATATGCACTGTCTTTGTTGACTAGGCATGTAATTTTTTCCCACAACGTCTTTGCCTGTCGCATGCGGTTTGATTTCTTTTCTTCGTAGATAGGACAGGACTTTATAATTAAACGCGTTTTAAGGATTATTTTTGGGCTATTTTCTCACTTCCTTTATATATATATATATATATATATATATATATATATATATATATATATATATATATATATATATATATATATATATATATATATATATATATATATATATATATATATATATATATATATATAATATATATATATATATATATATATATATATATATATATATATATATATATATATATATATATATATATATATATATATATATATATATATATATATATATATATATATATATATATATATATATATATATATATATATATATATATATATATATATATATATATATATATATATATATATATATATATATATATATATATATATATATATATATATATATATATATATATATTATATATATATATATATTGCAAGTTAGACATCAACTGAACTGCTTGCAGCCGATATTAGTTTATCTATGTAAAATAGTCATTTATCGATGTTTCCGCGCTCTTCTAGAACAGCCCTCGATGTTTGGAGAAAGTTCTCCCCTATGCTTCTCCCGCCAGTGGAAACCTCAAGGCAAATTCGTCATACGGTGACGTCATCTGATAGGTATGCGTGAAGAAATTTAAACACCTTGTATATTTTAAATATAACTATCTTATTCACATCGTGAGAATTGAAAATGTGAGGCGATTAAAAGTAAAGATATATTAGATGACTTATCTCAATATATATATATATATATATATATATATATATATATATATATATATATATATATATATATATATATATATATATATATATATATATATATATATATATATATATATATATATATATATATATATATATATATATATATATATATATATATATATATATATATATATATATATATAGATATATATATATATATATATATATATATATATTATATATATATATATATATATATATATATATATATATATATATATATATATATATATATATATATATATATATATATATATATATATATATATATATATATATATATATATATATATATATATATATATATATATATATATATATATATATATATATTATATATATATATTGCAAGTTGGACATCAACTGAACTGCTTGCAGCCGATATTAGTTTATCTATGTAAAATAGTCATTTATCGATGTTTCCGCGCTCTTCTAGAACAGCCCTCGATGTTTGGAGAAAGTTCTCCCCTATGCTTCTCCCGCCAGTGGAAACCTCAAGGCAAATTCGTCATACGGTGACGTCATCTGATAGGTATGCGTGAAGAAATTTAAACACCTTGTATATTTTAAATATAACTATCTTATTCACATCGTGAGAATTGAAAATGTGAGGCGATTAAAAGTAAAGATATATTAGATGACTTATCTCAATATCCGCATTATAATTTGGATTACCGTGGATATCATTTACTCTAATGGTTGGTATAGACTAGAAATATCATACAAATCAGCAACTAAATAATTGATAAACCTACTGCGCCTAATATTTCAATACTGGCTGTGATGGGCCTATACAAGTAAACAACAAACAAGAAGTGACAGATATATGGATAAATTTACGTAATAAATTAATAAACCCCTTGTTTGTTTACATGATTTGTGTGGTCGGAATATCGTGTCCTAAGTTAACCAAATTGAAATTTAGTTTAGTAGAATTTGTAGGCACATCAACAACATTCATATTCATACTGAAAATTCCATGGGCAAATTAATTATAGATATTTACTAGACTAGTGAGTTATATTACATATAGGTAAGCCAGGCAAAAAAAAATTAGTCCGCAAGCCTGAAGGCAAGTGGATATTTCGAGTGATATTTTGCAAGAAGCCAATATAATTCCAAAATAGCAAGTTAGCCAATCTAATTCCAGAAAAGTCCAAAACAACCTATTTTAAAGAATATCTACAATTTGAAATGGGATGAAAAAAAGAGGAGTTAGTGCTATAAACGAAGAAGTACTTTTCGCATACTTTCCTCATTTGAGTAAACAAATTGCACCTTCTTCGATGTGGACTTAAACGATGTGGGCTTTTAGTTTACTAAAAGTAAACAGAAAGTTTGATATCACAAGATATGGAAAACTTGTGGCATACTTAAAAGGCCGATGAAGAAATTTCAAACCCAAAGGTCCAAATTTTGGAAAGAGCAGATATCGAAAAATATTTGTTGGATGCCCCTGATGATCAGCATCTTATGTCAAAGGTAGGTGTTTATTATAATGCTCTTGCTTTGATGTATTTAATTGTTTCGGTTTTTTAGGTTGCATTGATATTGGGATATTATATTGATAATAAATTGTCGTTTCAGTGAACTGACCTAGTTAAGCGTCGATTATATAACAGATAAAGAACAATATCTATATATACTCGTATCTATACCAGATACTAAGACGAATAAAGATGTTTCACAGTTTTAAATGAAGGATTTCCGGCAAACCTACTTTAATTGATTAGGACATATGTGTCTTTAGGACTGCAAAATATGTCTCATAAAATATATATTCAAAGGGGAAAGTCTACTACTCAAGTGTACTACTCAAGTGTTCAATACGTTAGATCAAAAAAGGTCTCAAAACTCTGGTTATTTGTAATTGCCAGATGAAGATTTATGTACTGGCCATATTATGTTTAATAACGAGATATTATCCAATTAAATACTTGACCAAACTACGGTGGCAAATAATATCTAGGACCCAAGAACCATATAGTAGGGATCAGTAAGATCGAGCGAATCTGTTCGCCTGACTGGCCTCTTGTCTTGAGATATCATAAATTAAAAACAGACATTGTTTCATCCCGCAGCTACTTTTTAATAAAATAATTCCATTACCCTTATAAGATATTAATGAAGAAGAATTTGTATGCGATGAATCGTATAATGCAGATGATGAATTTATATTCCACTGTAATTTAAGGATCCGCCGACGACCGACGACGGCGGCGTCTCTCTGCCATTGTAAATCCCACATCGTCCGGATTCATCCAAGGAGCTTACCTACGTGCCTTCCCTGTCCAAGAGGCGAATTAAGAGCCGAATTAGTCAAGTGAATCAAACTCATAAATTAATTTAGAATGAGATAGCTTCGAGATTCCCTTGCGACACGTACACAGAAAGAAATAAAGTGAGAGGCAACGCTTCGGTGGAAATATTGCAAACCTGAATATTTTAATGAAAGAGTTGTACATAAATGAATAATTCTGCTTCCCTGTTGTTTCAGTGTCAGCTCGAACAATTAATTACCCGTCTTTGTTTTCGAACGTACGGGAATGTTAATGAAATAAAAAAGCGGTTGTCGCTGCATCTTTTACAATTGGGGATATAAATAAGCACCTTTTTAAATTTTCTATTATAAAATTATGTATTTTATAGAGTAACTAAATAAGGCAAATTATTTTTAGTAGATTCATATATAAAATATTTAGTTTGCACGCAGTGATATATTTTACGTACATGTTAATTTTACTGAGGCTGGAGACTATAATGAATATCCGTTGAATTTGTACGTGCTAAACTAATGTGCAGTTTATACATTTCATGAACGATTACACCCATAAAAGCCATTAAGCATATCTCGTAGACGAATGGAATTTTGATTCAAAAAATTTGATCTTAGTTTTGGCAAGTGGACTATTTTTCTAAAATATTTTCATATTTTTATAATTGCTGGACCATATTTATATTTTTATTGTAAAAACTTCCAATAAAAATACAAAAAATATAATGCCTATCTAAACCAAATACTTTATTAGATTTTTTTTCTAATACAGAAATTTAACCGTAATCACGTTATTTGTCTATGACATTAGGTCCTGAATAGGTTGCCATGAAAAAATTGCATTCATAATTTCATTATTATTCTTTCATCAAATTTAACACTTGTATTTGAGTTACTTGTTATTTTCTACTATTTATTGGTATGTATTAGTATAATTAAGTTATTCCAGATTTATTTTTTATTTACGTGGAATGTCAGCTAGTTGTTTAGCGAACATGCAGAGCTTTCAAATAAAAATTAGGAGTATCTACATTTGCTTATCATAACGTCAAAGTTATGACCGGCGCGATATCCCGATTTTACACCTTTTGACTTTTTTGTGGTATATGTTAAAGACAAAGGTGTACAAATCACCAGTTCAAACGATTGGCGATCTGAGACAGAAGCCAGCGTTTCAAGAAATTCATACTGACGAATTTCGCAAAGCCATTTTATCCTTGGAAACAAGGTCTTTAAAATGTCTGGAGGTATATGGACAGCAGTTCGAACAGTTAGTTTTATTAATTTATGTAGTTAATATTTAAAATCATGTTGTTTGTTGTTTGAATAAATTTTTACAAACTTCCAAAATTCCAATTCGTTTATGAGATATATTTAAGGGGTCACCTTTCGTAAAATCTCCAGTATAATATCATTATAACTGTATATGTAGTTTCGGTTGCCTGTAAAATATTTAATTTGTATGTTTTGCTGGGTATCGTACGGAATTTAGCACAAGCGATGGTTATTTTGAAGTGAACAATGCTTCTAATTTAGTTCGATATTTGTCTTCAGGCTGGTCAAAGCAAATAAATGAGAGCCAACTGGAAATGTTCATGTTATCTGCACAAGTAAACACTCTAATGGGAATTAAAGTTCTACTGTGTTTGGATTGTCTAATGCCATGAGTATCTAGACAAAGTCAATAAAGTATACTATTAACTACCTACTGGTAAGCGATCGCAATATGTGATGTGTTAATAAGCGATTTTCGTGGTTAATACGTGTTAAGTTTTTGGAAAATTAATATATGTTACACATACGGATGCGTAAAACTAATAACAAAAAAATAATGATATGTATGAATTACTACATATATTACGCATCTAACTAGAGAATATGCCTCAAAGAGAGGTAAACAGTGTTTTAATTTTCAATGCATAAATTGAAATTTAGGGTCATTCTACATTTTAAGCAATGACAAACCGTGATGCAACTCACTTCAGCTATGATAGTATGGTGTAACCGAGAAATAAAATACATCGCCAAATGAGACCTGAAATCAGGAATTTGTTACATAGGCGCCATCTAGTAGGAACATGAACTGCCACAACATGGACTTCTAATTTGAATCACACGCCCTGTTGGGCTGAACTGTCAAATATTTTTTTCCCAGATACTTAATCAAGACCTTGCCACTTATCTTGAGACCTTGAGACTTATTGACTAGTCAAATATCTGACGATGACATTTCCAAAAAAAATGGCAAGAAAGGCAATTATAAATGCGCCTGAATAAACATACCTTCAGAAGATGCCCGGATATCATATGTTTGAAGCAGGAATTATAAAAATATAGGTACTAGACGCAGACTACATAGGCTTTACACAATAGCAGAATGAATAACATTTTTGCTTGATGGCATTTTAAAGTGTATTTATTTTCTTGCATCTGGAAATCTGGAAATATTCAGGTAACGTAGGTCCGTCCGCATACCGCACGTCCGTTATTGGTTACATTTCTGATGTAAGTGACCGAAATGTAATACGTAAAAGACGTCTGACGTACACCTTAATTTGACATCAGGATCTCACAGCCTGAAGACGTCTCTCAAATAACCTACGATGACGTCTTGGTTGACCTTGCTGTCATCATAATGGCGCCGTATACTACATCTTTAATACCATATAAAGGATTTATGTATACGTATTACATATATATATATATATATATATATATATATATATATATATATATATATATATATATATATATATATATATATATATATATATATATATATATATATATATATATTTTGCTATTCATATTTATTTTGTGAAAAGTAATCTTGGGTTTGTAGCATTTCATTACATAGAAATAAGCAAATAGACGAATAAGAAAGAAAACACACTTACCAGTGCTATATCTGGACACACATACGGAAATGAACCACCAGATATAGCACTGGTAAGTGTGTTTTCTTTCTTATTCGTCTATTTGCTTATTTCTATGTAATGAAATGCTACAAACCCAAGATTACTTTTCACAATATATATATATATATATATATATATATATATATATATATATATATATATATATATATATATATATATATATATATATATATATATATATATATATATATATATATATATATATATATATATATATATATAATGAGTTAGCTTTTGATGTATATTTCCCGGTGTTATATGCTAAATCTATCATAAATTAGGAAAAAGTAGCCTAACATATGGCATCATTCAGTGTAAGAAAGTTGTCGATTCCGGTAACCATAAAGGTACGGAGTAAGATTAAAGTTTCCAATTGAGCGACTTTTACTGCGTAAGCTAATGCAGTCGACTAAAAAGCTGCAGTAGGCAAGCTGAATGGCTGGGACACTGCCAGGTGCTTCAGTCGAGATATCGAGTTATGGCAGACTTACTGATATCGTTTTCCTGTTAAAGTGTTGCATTCGCTGCTCCTTTTGTGTGCCTCAATATAATTGTCTATAAAGGAACCTTCCGGCTTTACAGCCTGCTTTGTAATGTACGGCAGTGGTTAAATGAAAGTCGATTTTAACATTGTCGAGAGCGCCTTTTATATGACCGCACACTTCACTACGTCAAGCTCAATCTCATGTTTTTTCCGATGCTACTTTGCTCCGACTCTCCTGAATTAATAGCAGCCATTTCCAAAGAGAAAATGTTATCTCTTGTTCGGCTTGGATCGTAAACTAGCAATTATTAAAAATGATGGATACAATGTGCCGGAAGGTTCAATCCATATGTTTATTCCTATCGGATGACAAATGATGAAGACATTCTTTGGGCGTTTTTAAATTCTGGATACATCTTTAGATGCTGTTTCACTGGCTTTTACCTTATAATTAAGCAATTTTAACTTGCCAAGTGCAGTGCTAAGAGCATCTAATTTCCGCGATTTTGCATTCGCCCTATTCGTTCAATGAACGGTAAAATTTGGATATTTTATACATAATATGTACTCGATGTGTACCCAGAGTTGAGACGGCTGTATGTGAACTGGGTAACAAGATCCGGACTTAACATTTTTTTGGGGTTGTTTTAGTCTAGAAGATACGATCACATAAAAATTTATTTTCATGAAATAAAGGATACACAAAACATGAGTGCAAAAAATGTATTATTATAATAGGTGTAAACCATAGCTATTAATATTATAAAATGTGAGAAAATTATAATTGCATAAATAGAATACATATATGATATTATATTTTTGTGAAATTTTTTATTTATACGTAGTATTTATTAATTAAATTTACTGTGTTAAGAAAATTTGATGAAGTAATTATTTATTTTTATCAATAAAGAATACACGTGTTATTATAATAGGCTCGATAATAGATTTAATATAATATAACGTGGTTATTATAGCACGTGAGAAAATTATAATTGCGTAATATGTATCATATACATATTATATTTTTGTGGTATTTTTCTATAGAAACACAGTATTAATTAATTTATTGTTTTTATTAAGAAAATAGGAACAAATTAGTTATAAGAAATATGGACTCATATTACTCATAAGAAAATATGGACTATTAATTTTTTATCAAATAAAGCATACCTGTGTACATGGGTGTAAAAATGTATTATTTTTATTATAATACGTATAATATAACATAGTTATTATAACATGTAAAAATTAAAACAAGACTGAGAAGAAAAATATAATCGCAGCCAATTATCATAGAAAATTATATTGTCAGATATATAATCTGATTGTATTATTTTTGCTCAGAACATACAATTTTATTGTACAATTTCTTTTGATATTATTTAAAACCTAAATAAACTGTCCCAGGTATTGCATACGTGTATGCAGGAAAGTGGGGCACCCACAGGAAAGACCCATTATGTAAAGGTGTCGTCTTAGGTGGCAGTGACCGGTCAGTAGGCCTGTCACTGTTCTTAAGTTACATCTGCTTAATTTCAGCAGCTGTCTGGTCCTCTCAGCGTCGGGACCAGATATGAGTTCTTTAGCCTGTCTCATGCCTGGAGCAGTTGTCCAACAATGTTGAAACATTTGTTGGGCTAAAGTCTTCATTGAGGGAACCGCTGTGCTTCTGGAGATCCCTACGAAGGGTTCAGGCCCAGTAGGTGTCTCTAAAGTGCCTAATTTCGCTAGTTGATCGGCCTTCTCGTTTCCCGGTACACCAACATGTCCTGGGACCCAAACAAGGCGTAAATTACTTACCTCTCTCAGGAACATACTTACCTCTCTGATTTCTTTGGAAATTTAAAAAAACTAAAATTACAATTGTTCGCATTGTTCGTACACAATCTAACAGCACACTGTCTCATACCCCCACCCTTAATTTCCATTTTAAATGTGAAATAACGTTCACACACAACTTTAATATGCTATACGCACAACCAAATCTTCACTAAATACGACTCTGTAATAACAATACTAACGCGACGACGGCTTTAGCGAGACTGACTGAATATACATATACGCCAACATTTTGTGTGGGGAATTATTTTCCCAAAGAAACGTTTGGATACAAATATTTACTTATATTTTTGGGAAAAAGAGTCTCCCCTTCAAGATAATAGTGAAATATGAAATCAATTTCAGCCAAATTTATTATGTCAAAAATACAAAAATAATAAATGTTTATAACAAAACTAACATTTTTCTAAAAGCACAAATTTGGATTCAAAAACCATTGTAAAAACTAAAACAATTATCCTATAAACTTAGAAAAAAGTCTCAATCCCGCTGATGGAAAGGCGCAAAGCAACCATTGCATAATGCCACATTACAAGTAGAACATACAATATTACTTCGCTTCTCCTTAGATTGTGTGCTGCACTGAGCGCATCTTCTGTAAGTTTTTACAACTTATAGTAGATGTTTTCCCACATCTGATTAACGTAAGGTATTTCTGACGGAGAGAACTTTGCTTTTCTTCTTCTGCAAAACCCACCATTGGCTGATAGCCCTGTTTGCGTTTGCAAGAGAATGTTCCTGTTAATTCGTTGACAAGAATGGATCTAAATTGGAAATGGCTAATATATTTTTCGCTATTATTTTTCAAAGATTCTTTATATTTCTTATAAAAACTTCCAAACATCTGATCCATTCTGTCCACTCCGCCCATGAACTTATTATAATCGGATACAGCTTCTGGACAAGGAAGTTCTTCTTTTTCTCCTTTTCGATTTGTTCTTAGGACCGTTCGGACTGTCACTTTTGATCATGCATTGAAGATAAAACAGAAACAGGTTTTTTCCCGCGATCTATCCATCTCACGAATGACAAGTCACCGCTCATGGCAAAATCTATTTCATGCTGTTTCAAGGTTCTGGTATTTATTTCATGGACCGGCAATTTTTTTCTATTCATGCGGATATTCCCACATGCAATAGTTTTTTTGATAAAAGTTTCCACACAAGATTTACAGATGTAAAAATATGCAATAATATACCCCTTCTAGTGCCTTTGTCAGTTTAAGAACTACTTTTTCTCCCAAATTCATACCTACTGTTTTATCAGATGGATCCTTGCCAGTATAAATGTCAAAAGCTAGTAGGTAACCTGTTACGGCACAGCACATTCCCATACTTTGAAGCCCCTTTTGATAGGCTTCATGGGCTTATACTGCTTCATAGTTGTACGTCCGGAAGGCAACCATGCTTTCATCAACCGAAAGAAAACGCGAAGGACCAAAACTCACTTTAAATTTCTGTAAAGTAATCTAATAACGGCAAGTTTATATAGCCGATCGTTAGTCCTAACTACGATCGGCTATATAACCTCGCTTTGGTATATCAGTATTATCTGCAATATGAATGTACCTCATTATTTTTAGAAAGCGCTGACTGGTATTATTCGTGCTACTCGTTCATAATGGCAATTTTCATCAGTTGACCAATATAGTCGAATTGGCTGGAGGTAATGGAAACCCATGAATATTATTATACCTAACCATGCCCTTAGTTCTTCGGGTTGCAAAGAAAAATTATTAGTAACTCGTTGTCCTGCATACATATTTGATTGACTGACGAGTTCACAAACGAAATTACTAAAGAAAATAGTGAAATAATAAACGGGAGATTTTGGTGTACCATCTAGCCTAAGTCCAAACTCAAAAGTCTAAAGTCAAAACGAAACTTTCGGGAAAACCATGGTTGGATTCTTCATCAGGTTCGGGAGGAGTACCATATATTTCGTAGAAATATCATTTCAGATAGTGCAGCCATTACTGCTAAAAAATATATTTTTTTACTAATGACCTTTCTACTAGTAGAGTAATATACAAAAGCACATCTTATAGCAATTTTCTGTACATTAAAATTTAAAAAACAAATTAGATTAGGACGAGGACAGCGACGACGACCCGGACGAAGACCTGGAGCCGGTGCTGTCTACTGGTACGTCACCGAACATATAGTCGCGTCTCTTTCCTTTGTTACGGGATATGTTTTTTATTTCTAATATATTTGTTTCAGAAATTGATGATGTTGAACCTAGCCGTGCTTGAAGACTATCTCTATCCGTGCTCGCGAACCTATTATTTTGAAATAGGTTGACCCTTCCCTAATTTATTATTTACTTGATTCCAATAAAACATCATATCAGTACTTCACTCATTTCAGACGAATCATAAGTATCTTGTAATATGAAAAGATAATGAACATGACAAATTAGATAGGTAACTAATCAGTGAAAACACGATAATTATTATATTATATGAAATGTTTAAAATTGACAGAACAAGTTTACCGAAAGTAATGCGAACTATATTTTGAATAATATTGGCAGGACAAATATAATTGCTAATGTCTGTTGCAAATGGTTTGTTGTTCATTATTATTACTATTTTTTAATCAAATTTTTTTTTTTAAATTACGTATTTGTTATATATATTTTTCCAGTAATCCAGTAATCCAGTCCAGAGTAATTTTTCGATTATGGTTTTAATTATTTCCATATTATGCATTATTGCTATATGTAAAACATATATCTAACTACAATTCGAACCTCAAAAGAGGTCATATAATGAATATTCTATGGAAAACCATTCACTAAAAGCAATTAGAACAGAAAAAACTAATTATTTTGTGACACTAAAGCGCTTTGATAAACTATCTTCCCACCAAAAGACAAGATAAGCTCCCGGTATCGTGTCGAATAAGACTGACCATCGTCGTCTCGTTATAGGGTTTATGAATATGTTCTAATAGTTCTGCGCATATGGTATATTACTAAACCAAAGATTCTTTTCGATAATGTGGGTGGGAAACTATTATCCCAGAGGTCTGTAGAGGGCTAAAGGGTATTTAAATTTTTCGAATATCTGGCGAATGCGCCTGTGACAGGAGAATAATATTCTAAAGAGCGAAAATATGGTGCGCTCGCATAAAATAGGCAGTAACTATATTAATAAATAGCATGTATATACACACAGGAAGTTACTGATTCTAATTATATTGACAACATATATCAATATCATTCATTTCGCAATAATGCATAAAATGGTTACTATCGGTTTAACGACCCTGTTAAACCTTTATGTAGAATTAGAAGAAATCACAGAAGTCCGATATTATTAGGCTTAGCTAGAAATGTTGTTAACGTTAAATAATTTTCATTTTAGATTTTATATAATACAAGAAATCAGAGAAATCTGTATGGAATGCACATTTTCAAATCAAGGCCAATAATATGCAACTTGCATTTCACGAATGCAAGTGCAAATAGCTCCCTTGTCATGTAAGTAGATAACACAAGCAAAAATTTACATCCATAAGCACGAAATCAGGTTCCTGTTGGCATTTCTATATTTTATATTGATACGGTTGACCCCGTTTGACGTGTCTGTTATTGACATGTGACTGGGTCCTGATTGTATCTGTGCAGTAGCGAGTGCCGCTGCAGGGATTCTATTTCATGTTAGGGTCCTTCGGGGATCGAGAAACACTCCCCGGCATCGACTTCAATAGAGAAGTCGCAGAAGTGAAATGCGAAATACATATCGAATGCGAACATTCTTTCAGATATTGAAATTATATCGTATTTATTATTCCTGCTTGGGAAATTGACTGGAATAGGCGCGCGTTTCAAATAATGGAAATAACCAAGTCGATGGTTTCTTTATTTTTTCTGAGTCCTGCATACGGGGTCGTATATATGAATGCAACAAAGGGCAGTCGGTTTTTCAATGCGTTCTATATTATGTTCAGAGTTGTATATCAGTTTTATGTACTAAGTATGAACACACAACAAATGATATATGTATCAAAAAAGCTCGCAATAATATATAATTTCTTATAAAATGACTACGAAGCATATGATTCTGAAACAACATAAGAGCTCCCGTGAAAAGATCAGTTGATTATCTACACAGTTAAATCTCGCGACAAGTTTTTATATCATCCAAATGGTGCAATGATTGATGGGTTTAATTTAAGTTCAAGTTTATTTTTGCTTTTTATAGCATTTAAATAAAAGCTTGTTTTTAAAAATATTTTTTTAATATAAATTTTTTTTTTATTTTCGGTTATTTCTGGACATATTTCTGAGTCTGTTCATTTAATTTAATGCGTCATTGTTGCATGGTGGTTTGCCTGTTTATTTAGTACAGTCTAGTTCTTCCTTAAGGAGGCCTTCTAGTGATTTCACTATACTTAACTCTACTTATTTCAGCTTATAGCTTAGCTGTGCCTAACAAAACACAGTTCCGGGTTTGATTTTGGAGATTTCCTTCTCCTAGACAGGTTGTAAACCAATGCTATTGCACAAATTACACCATAAATTACACAACTCACAGTATGAAGCTAGACAGAACTTTTAAAATTCAGTTGCAAGATTTGACCCGAAGAATTCCACCCCAAAATCATATTCGGAGACTCCAAAAAACCAGAGATCACAATTTCAGACGGATTGGAGCAACTAAGGTTTTGATAGCCAACTTGATTTTTCTTGTAGCCAGCAGTTGACCATTGCCGATCCCTATAACATTTATTCTAACACCACCAAACTATCTTAACCCCTTTCATTCGACGGCCATATCATGGAAGTGCATAAAAAATAACTAGTCCGCCATATTGGATTTAGAATGACGTCCCTTAGCTAACCATGCATTTTCATGCAAACTATGTGCGTGGAAAATTTCAGCTCAATCGGCTGAGGAAAGCTAGTTTAAAATTCAGTCGCAAGATTTGACCCGAACAAACATACATAGATACATACATACATAGCAAGTTAAATAAAAGCTTGTAAAATAGCTAGTAAAATAGTATATGTCACTCGAAGTCGAAGGTTCATTATCTGTTGAGCTCAAAAGTTTCCTCAGCTGAGGCCGTAACCGAGGATGAAAGAATTGGCCGATACACATAATGAGCCTTCAGCTCCTAGTAACATAATATACTGCATATTTTGCCGTCAATCACGCATTTTATTAACTGTAGTATAGAAAATAGGTCCTTCTTCACCGTTTTGAGTTTAATGAAGTAAGAATTGCGTTGATGAAACAATATATGGAAATCACAAAGTCACCTCAATTGTAAAATATCTATGATGAAAATGTTGACAAAGAATAAGTGTTTGCAAAAGGCAGTGATTTTTGCTGCTGACTGTGTTTCGTTGGAAATGGATTAAATCACAAGCATTAGGTAATTTATTATTACCACTTTAATATGATTTTGAAAGTGGTTTTAATTTTCGTATTATATTGCTTGCAGATAGTAAACGTGTCTACGTATTTATCGATAACTTGTACTGGTTAAAAATGCGTAAATACAGCATGACAGTTAAACTGGAATGAAAATTATAAATAAGTTCTCCATGTTTGGAGCTTCTTTTAATTAGGATTCTCCTTCCATACATGGGATTTTCAACACTGTTTGAAAAGGCCCATTGGGGCCTTTCTGCGTTCCTAGTTTGCTTGATAATTGAGGCATTTAGGTCTAATATCGAAAAACTGACCAGCGTTTTTATTTTGATAAGTTTTTTTGATAAGTTTATATTTTGCTCGAGATTGCTAAGAATATATTTTAACATTTTGACCTCAACATAAATTCAAATCACTATTTATCAAACTTTACACTATCTAATGAAGTATTTGCTAAACTTTATTTTATATTCATTAGTAGCTATATATTTAAGTAATAATTAAGTATAGTTTAATTATCTATTTTCTGTTAATTATTACAAGTGAATATCTCTTATACTTCATAAGATATTTAACTTTGCTATTAAGTAGAACGTAAATGTATATGAAGTGCTTTCCTTAAATATCTTAGAAATAATTATAACGATTCATAATTACTGTCTACAGCTATAATAATTGAAGTACTATAATTATAAAAATACTATATATTTATTGATGTGTATTGGCTATGGCGATAGAATCACTTTTGTTGTAAAAATTCATACTGACGCAAATGACATTGTCAATGCTGAATACCCCAATTTAAAATTGGCAACAGTTTATTCCGTGTTTCGGGGAATTCCCTTCCTATTGATTGCCGCTCAGATTGCCCATAAAAGTAATGGTAATTCTCATATATTGCCTCATATCAAAAACGACCTCATTTAACAACCAGATCTGCAATAAAAACGTTTCAAATATAGATCTCCAGTAACGATATCCTTGTTTTATTTCGAATGATAAATAATTTTGTAGCTATTTTATGAATCATACGCAGCGGGGACACATTATTTCACTATATTCTTTGATTCACTGCACATGCTTGGGTAAAACTTCACATGCAGCTCGTGTTCGAAGTAAGAAAGAGTCCTCCATATGCGTGTTCAAAACTCAAAACTATACTTTTTGGTTATCTCCTCACGGTTCTCAGAAATTCCTCTACTATATATTTATACATATGTACATATATATATATATATATATATATATATATATATATATATATATATATATATATATATATATATATATATATATATATATATATATATATATATATATATATATATATATATATATATATATATATATATATATATATATATATATATAAATATATATATATATATATATATATATATATATATATATATATATATATATATATATATATATTTATATATATATATATATATATATATATATATATATATATATATATATATATATATATATATTTATACATATGTATACATATGTATATGTATATATATATATATATATATATATATATATATATATATATATATATATATATTTATACATATATTTATACATATGTACATATATATATATATATATATATATATATATATATATATATATATATATATATATATATATATATATATATATATATATATATATATATATATATATATATATATATATATATATATATATATATATATATATATATATATATATATATATATATATATATATATATATATATATATATATATATATATATATATATATATATATATATATATATATATATATATATATATATATATATATATATATATATATATATATATATATATATATATATATATATATATATATATATATATATATATATATACCTATATATATATATATATATATATATATATATATATATATATATATATATATATATATATATATATATATATATATATATATACCTATATATATATATATATATATATATATATATATATATATATATATATATATAGGTATATATATATATATATATATATATATATATATATATATATATATATATATATATATATATATATATATATATATATATATATATATATAGGTATATATATATATATATATATATATATATATATATATATATATATATATATATATATATATATACCTATATATATATATATATATATATATATATATATATATATATATATATATATATATATATATATATATATATATATATATATATATATATATATATATATATATATATATATACCTATATATATATATATATATATATATATATATATATATATATATATATATATATATATATATATATATATATATATATATTGTAACGAAATTTCCAAATCATCCTGTATAAAGAAATATGCCCAAGTAATGGCGATAAAAGTTTTTACACAACGTGTTTTTACCATCAAGAGATCAAGGTCTAACGATGTGTGCGTGTGATCATCCATTACCGCACATATCTAGAACCAAGTCTGAAATCGTAACAGCGTCTTGGTGAATTCATCGTTCGCAAATAAATAATTGTGTGAAACTGATATTCCTGATGTTACAGTTGGTTTGTTTACAATTAATTATGTCTTGTCGTTTTTGGGTTGGTTAGATATTGTGTTGGAGGATACTCGTAGCCGTTAGTTATTATTATTTATTGTGTGTAGTTTTATTAGTCCAGTCGAATTAGACATTAAAATTTTTGCGTCTAGTGCAGTTTTTTTTGTGAAAGTTGTTTAAGAGGGCATAATAAGCAAGCACAGAAAACTACATCTGGCTACACCATGTGCGTCTCCTATTTTTAGGGGTTGAAAATTTGGAATTTTACTTAGGTGCCAATATTGTTTTCCCTATTGCCAGAAGTACTTTTTACCAAGTTACACTTTTTGAAGATTCATCCCTCTCTACATAATGTATATCACATATTTGCCGTAGAGTGTATCTGTACGATTCCGGAGAGTAGCGCGGTCCTAATTTGGGGGTCTTCTGTGCAGGACAAACGGCTATTACTTCTAATCTAAAATATTACGCATACGCAAAGGGTATTAACCTTTGTAAGAGATTATATATATATATATATATATATATATATATATATATATATATATATATATATATATATATATATATATATATATATATATATATATATATATATATATATATATATATATTGGACACGTTATCTTTTGTCATTTGAAAATGGATGCACACAATGGGCTCTGTACGAGTACATGCATATTTCAACGCAAAAATAATAAATATTTATGTCATGGTCTATATTTACATAATATGCAACAGAAAATAATCATTTTTCAAATCCACGGCTTTATCGGTAAGTCTGAATAGAAAAAATGTTTTACATAGCAATTGAATACATCGATACGCTTCTCAAATCGTTCGTGTATCGACATTTCTTATGGTAATTTGTGGAAAATATGGCTCACTTGTATAAATGCGTGACTATAAATAGTGCCATAGAGTTAGGTTGGTGTGCATGTGAATAAGTAAGTGATGTAATATTTGGAAACATTAGTAATTGATGTAGCACTGTAAAACATTTTTAATCAAACAATTTTCCTTAATTAATTGAAATTATTCTTTAGGGACATGTGGGTACTAGAAATAGATGCAAGTATTTATAATCTTTATGTAGTGAATTTCTTAGTCAGTTACCTTTAGCTACCAAATATATAGTTTTTAGGTAAGGTAAAATTCGTCCTAGAAGATCTAAGAACCATATTCTTAAATCTCAAAAAAAAATGTTTATTTAAAAGCTAACCGATAGATATTCACCTCGTGCAACTTTCGAAAATAAATCTCAGTGTTTATTCACAAAATATATTTATTATAGCAATTTGAACCTCATTTTCCCTTGAGGCTGAGTGACGTCGCACAGCCTGGAATTAAGTTAGGAGCATTATTTGTCAGAACACCTAAATAGCCCATGCCCACCGCTGTAGTTGTTTACGCTTAGTATCGTGGGTAAGTTTTGTGCGTACCTCTACGAATTGTGTTTTGCTAGGATTCTCTACTAGATTACTGTCAGAAAATGGAGCAAGGATTTTCTAAACGAAGTGCAGAAAATCTGCCGAAAGTGGATTTTAGCATGGTAGATGAGTTTTGCATGTCAAATTTAGATTATTTAATAGCAGAAGTTAAAAGTCAACAGATTCAAAAAGTCAAAACTGTCAAAAAGCAAGGAATTAATTTTGGAATACAGTACTAATACATCGTTGTGTCATGTTCAAGGTCGTAGGCTCTATGACATCACAAGTAAAGGATACGTGACGTCACGTATAAGCGCGAGCTTTACTTCCGCACTTTTGAAAAAAAAGTGCACCAGAATAATAATTTTTTATTATTCTTGTGGGATTTTTTACACTATCATATAAATCAATAAAAAATCAGTGAAAAGACCCATTGTCAGAAATATTCATGTCAGCAATTTAAAACACATCGGAAGTTAAATGATTGCAACACTTAAATTCAATATTATTATTGTGCCTAACTTTTAGATTAAGTATCGCTCAAACGTAGACAGCCATATTTATTGACGTTAAATAATTATCCATATTATTGAGATGTATAAGGCGAAAATAACAAAGACAACGAAATAATTATTAGCATAGGTCCCTAACTGGACCTCTGTGGTATACCAAAGATCTGCAGCATCATTGCACACCTAACCACATTGCAATAAAAGTTAAGATTATCTCATATAGCTATATTCTGATGATTAATTCCTTAGAAGGAGAAATAACTGATTTCTTTCAAGTGCATTATCGTGGTGCGATATTTATACATTTTTATATAGATCTTTCAGTCCTTACTAGATCGTAACTTCTGCCTATATCTTGTATAGACTCTCCATATTT
This sequence comes from Tetropium fuscum, assembly GCA_964058915.1. Classification (NCBI taxonomy): domain Eukaryota; kingdom Metazoa; phylum Arthropoda; class Insecta; order Coleoptera; family Cerambycidae; genus Tetropium; species Tetropium fuscum. Next base: position 838,256 of record CAXKVY010018455.1, on the reverse strand, counting down.
TCAATGATCTATACCTGCATACTTTGATTGCATTTTTCAGAGATGTTGCTCTTTTATTTCGTCAAATATCTTCTCCCTATCCATGAATCTAATATATATTCATCCGTTGGGTGTACATACGAGATACAATTTAGGTAGAACCATTATAATCATTATACAAACTATATTTAACGTCTTCCAAAATGGGGTCTTCCAATATGTTGGAGAAACGAAGAAACATAGAAAGAAACAACTAATAACTATTTTTTTATTAATATAATATATTTTTGGGAAAACTGGTTCGTTAGTTTTCATTGAAAAGTATCTATACATTCTGTATAAAGTGCCAGGCCCCAGCTGCTGCAACTGTCCCGGTCCCTGTCCCATTGTCAATTAGCAGATCCTAATTTGATAATTTCCCAACAACAAAACAAACGTAAATAGTCCTCTGAAACAGCGAGCCGCGCTGGATTGTATCAAAGAAGAGTTATCCCGAAATATAAATTGGAATTTACATATGAATTAAATTTGTCAATAACGCAATAGATTGAAATACGGCATCAGTGAGCTCGACGGCAATGCTTCGTTGACCAACCCAATCAGAGCTGCCTGCGATCACAACGTTTGTTACCAGAGCTGGAAACACAAAGTGCTCCCGTACATACTGGGGGTTAGTACGTATGCTTAGCTTCAAAATTTATTGGTTTTTAGTGATAGCATTATCTGATTGCGCTTTCTAATATATGATATATTATGATAATGAACATTTGTTAGACCAACGATCTACTAAACTAACAAATTATATGCATTATTTGTAGACAGAATGAGTGGCCTGGAGTGTGGGGCGTGGGACGATCTTAATTATTATGATTCTATCTTCAGGACGCTTCCATTGCTGAATATATCCAATCATCTTCTAATCGTGTAGTTTTATCAACCCCCATGTACAAACTCTCCTTGATTTTCATCAGTGCAAACACAATGGAGGTTCTAGGATAGTATTCAGAGTTCTTCTAAAGCTATAAAAGAAAGAAATCACCAGAAAGCTACTAGATTGTTTTTGTTTAAGAAATTAATTAAACTATTATACTTAAACCTTTCAATTACTAGTGAGTCTTGACATCGGTCTCTAGTTATCAAAAATAGAGTCGTTATTAAAAGCTGAAACAACAATGGACAATTTCAGACTCGTAGATAATTCAGCAAGAGATCGAGATGTTAATTAGTCTAGTTATTTTGTGTGCAATTCCGTCGCAATATTCTGAAAATGTTTCAGTGGTAATATCGCCGAATTCAGTAGCGTTTTTGGTTTTTGAATTTCTAATTATAGTTTTTATTTCATTTCTTCTACCAGTTTAAAAAATATATAATTTGAGTTTGTGACTATAGTATATTTGTTTTTAACAGAGAATGTATAAAGCAATCCGAAATCACTTGCAGTCGATTGGTACTCACCACAGATATTGTCACCTATCTGTATGTTTAACTATTTGTTAGTTTTCATATTTTCCTAATTTTTCATGTGCGATCGATAATAGTATTTTGTTTTGTTATTTGAGTCTTTCAATATTTCTTTAATATATTGTTTCTGTTTGAATACTTTCAGTTAAGTATTTTTTTGGTTGTATATATTTCTTGTAAAATGGGTCATTACTAGTAGCTTAACCCAATTCAGTGCATTAAGGACTTGTGGCTTTTTCAGTGGCACACTTGTCAAAGGGAATTTTATTTCTATTTACTACTTTTATTCGTATTAGGTATTCGTATTTTATTTTATTTTATTTTGTGTTTTGGAAAAACTGTATCCAAGCCCCAAATAAAATATATGTTTAAACCATCTAATATGATATCAATGAGCAGGACCAAAATAAAAATAAGAAACAAAATAAAACAAATCATCCTTTGTTTGACCTATTCTTGGCGCCTTATTAAATTCCTACAAAGCAAAACTAAATTAACAGAGTAGGTACATACATTATCAGGTTGTCATAATAACTTATATTAAAGCCACTCATCACAGATAATTTGTTTTGCAAATGACATGCTTGATAAAATTTCCCATTTCTGGATTTCTACTTTTATTTGTTTTTAAGCCACCGCGAATTCACCACTTGGTCAATTATATTGCTAAGAGCTATTAACACACTCGCAAAGATGTACTAGAGTGGAAGACTAGCAGAGGGAACATGGCAAACTACATTTCTCGTCAAATAAACCCATGGAGTGCACAGGGCGAGTAAAAGGCAATTTATTGACAGGCAAAACGCAACAAAGTTGTATTTTTACGAGCGCCAAGAGCTTTTTTAATCTGGAGAGCAGCATGACGCTGCATGTCCACAACAAGTGTACCTTAAGCACTGAAAGATATTGCCGTCGGGTCCGCAATCAATTTTTCATTATCATCTTCTGATGAACCCCATTTATCTGTATCATTCTGATGAAATCGTATATTTGACTTCATTTCTCTATTTCCGATATGATTTACTATTATAGAGATAGATAGTAAGAGTATGTATTGCCATTTGCCATATGCGATTTGTTTTCATTTGGATGTACTGTAAAGCATCCAGGAAGTGTGTCAGAAGTATAAGGAGTTGAAATATACTAGTCGTTATAAAAATCGTTTTCTAGATTGGATATATAATGTTCGACAATAAAATAAAAAACCGCTCCCATTTCGTGCCGAGGTTCATAATGCTTTACTACTTTCCCAGTCGATGGAAAGATCGAATTGGGGATTTTTGGATAATGTTTAAGGGCGCTTTTACTCTTAGCGGTAGATGCCTTAGTTTAATCTATTAACTAATAAGGGAAATATTATAAATTATAACATATAACATAGACGGAAATATTGTACAATTATTATAAGCCGTAACTGTAGCGATATTGTTGAAAAATCTACTTACTTTCCTACGAGAATTATCATTTGACATCGAAGTAACAAAAGAGTAAAAATTTAAGATTGAGATTAGAATTTAGGATTAAGCTTAATTTAACTTAATTTAAAATGAACACTAAAAATTAAAAAATATTTATAACCAAGGGCTTTCTCATTCTCATCCAATGTGAAAATGCTTACCATTTGTACATTTATATACACACAGAAATGAATTATTGAGAAGTTGCACAAATCCTTTCTGATACACCTCAGAATGATGTAAGATTTAGTTAATAGGCCATTTATACTTTAATTTTTCATTAACATTTACTATTTCTACAGTGTCATTTTTATGTTACATTAGTGTTGATAGGCAATGCTAATAAATAAATAAATAAATAAATACACAAACTGATATGTATTAGAAGGGTCACAACTCAAGTGCAAAAAATCCTAAATCATAATTAATTTATATGTAAATATGTGTTAATCCAGCCTTAAGCAGTTATTTCTCTGATTTACAGTGTTTTTGAATAATATTACGATTAAACAAAATTGTGATCTAAATGTAGTACCTACTGTTGTCATCAGTCAAGTGATAGAAACACGTTATTAGCAGGCGATTAAACAGTTCTTATCCAGAGTAAACAAACAGCCATTGAAGCAGAGGACATTTGGAAACCAGCTATAACTTAAGGTATTTCCAGCAGAGAGCCAGATCAGCAAATCGTGGTGGAATTTAAATATAATCATCACTTCGAATGTAAATGTAATCGTACTTATTATAAACATTATTTGAACTTTTCTTTATAAACGATAGGCCAGATTAGGATATTTTAGGCTTTCTGAAATCATATGTAAAACTATACTTGTTATATAAATAAATGAATATTATGTTAAAAATTCTAATCCCCTAGCTTTCGTATATTTCACTATTTTTTGTTTCTGCACAAATTAGATTCTACTGGTAGGTTAAATAGACAGAGTAGGTTAGGTTAGGTTAATAGATTAGTAGGTTAAATAGACTCGGATCATGAGGTTCCTCGGATCATGAGGTCAAATAGTATTATTGTTTTCTTTTTCCCAGTAAAACAGAATCGTCACAAAGGATGCAAAATTGATGCATCTATTTAAAGTAATTTTATTCACTATGATGACTGACAAATTAAATTATTAAAGAAATGAGTCAACTGCAGAACCTCAATACTATTTTACTTTAGATACTTGGATTTATATTATTTAATCCAGTTTCGACTAGCATATAGCTAAAGGTGGTATTTGCCTTAAGGTTCTACAGAGAGTTCAGCAAATTTGATGCCTAGTTTTATATTAAACTATTTAGGGGAAGAAAGAGTATCAATATAAATATTGAATTAGTTAACTTCAGAATAGAATAATAATGGTTCGTTAATGAATGAGAGTTATGAATATCATCAATATTAGATAGATAAATTTAGCGTCTGAACAGGACGACAGTAGAACATTCATTATTACAAAATAACTGTTAATAGTAAGTATAATGGTAATTATATACTTATATTACATTGGTACGCAATATCTAATGTCATTTAATTATATATGTGAGACAATGTGGGTATACCTGGTGGCTTTATTTCCTCTCAAAGAGGGATGTGGTCGTCCATGAGCTCAATGATGTGCTTTCATTGAGCTTCATTGAATATTAAATTAGTGGCACATATATAGGGTCTCCCAAAAAAACCTGGTGCATAACAAAATACAATTTCTAAATGCAATATCCTGTGTTTTCTAGTAGTGTTCATATTCAGGCCCAGGTAACCTCTTCAGGCCCAGCCCTGTCTCCAATAAAAAAATTTTAATTATTTAATAAAATATTATAAAATAATGAAATTATTTTTTTCATTAATCTCATTGACACTCCCCTGACCATATTTTTCTCTGGTCTGGAGAAAAAAAAATAATATATATATATATATATATATATATATATATATATATATATATATATATATATATATATATATATATATATATATATATATATATATATATATATATATATATATATATATATATATGTATGTATATATATATGTTACAAATTTTATTCCTAAAGTTCACGAAAACATAGAGTCGTAAAATGCTCCTGCGGGTCTCATAAATTTCGTCAGAGACGGTGGTAGGCTTTGCTAAAAGTACGATCATCATGTTCTCAAATTTGTAAACTGCGAGGCATGTAATAATGAAACCATTAAGACACAGAAAAAAAATATACGTCAAAGAGCTGTGGAATAAGCAGGTGATAACAATTTTATGGTAACACGTGTCGAGTTTCAGCTCCTAATTATGATAAAGGAGCGGGCTGTAAGGACGACGTAATAACTCATCAGTCTGTCGGTTCCTTCATGTTTCTCATCACTTATTTCAGAGGCGATGATTCCACCTAGGTAAAATCCTACACAAATTTCGAAAGTATCTTTCAGTAATAATATAGCATATTTCAGTAATAATTAATAGAATATAATTATAAATAATACTTTTGAAGGGTATCGCTTAGATAATGCCGGTGTGACGTCACGAATGTCTAAACCAAGAACCAGTAGACCCACAGTTGCTTGCGAATGCACTGTGACGTGGTTTTCTTGTTTCATATTTTTCTTGCTGTATTTCATTAGATTTATAATTATTTTATAAATAATTAGTATTTATTTCTTTTGATTTCAAGTAAACATAACAAGTTCACAAAACGAATATCATTAAGCAAATAATTTGAGATAGACCTTTTTCATTCATTAATAGAATTTTGTAGCTACATAACCATAACCATAACATTTCCGATAATATATTATTTGATACCTACTAAATTGTCTTGCACAATATTTTAACGAGAAATGTCTCCTCTAGTATAATTCATCTATTCTCAGCTCAATTATAGTTCCTCTATAATACAATATTATTATTTATATTAATACTTAGATATAATATCAACAATTCACACTTTTCTAAATACGATAAGTAAGAATTTTTATATTCTATTACTGTACTACTGTCCTAACCTATAATTTAAGATGATTATCAATAATACAAATCGTACATCACACTGATGATCCTTAATGAAGATGAAAGAACTTCTACTTCTTCTATATGATTTGTTCCCGTATATATGTCCATTGTCCATATATACAACTGGTAAGTGTCTTCCTTTGCTTATTTCTCCTATGTAATGAATTGCTACAAAGCCAAGATTCCTTTTCACAAGACGACAAATATGCTCGTAAATAACAACTAACAAGCAGAAGATAAAAAAAATTAAATGTAGTTTTCTTCATCAGTATCTAGTATTATTCATTATCCATACTTATAAAGACTGGCACAATTTAAATTTAAATTTAAATTTAAACTAAATAAAATACTTTTCAGTATAAAGCTCTAAAATCCTCGATATAATACGCCTGTAAATTGATGTTTGTATGATTGAACCAAACTGTGCTCGACGCTTGTCCATAACACAGCGCTTCTATGTTTAATTAGCACTAGATATTTGGAGCAATTCGGCTTTAAATGCATTATCATGAAAATCTATGATTTTGTTCCTTTACCAAGTTTTTATTTTTTCTTTCGTCCAACATCAAGGTAGTATCAACCAGTAATTAAGGTTTTATTCAAATCAGTACCACACTTGGTTTAGCATTACCTCAAACAAGAATGAATTTTGTAACCCGAGAGAAATTGGTGTCATATCCAATTGAAAACTTTTTCAAATTTCATATCATGATAGTGGCAAACTCAACCAAACTACTAATGTATAATTTGGTACTAGATGCAGAGACAGTAGATTTATGGATATTATTACTATTTTTAAGTTGTTAACCATGCGCAGTTGGTAGAGAATCTACTGCGTAAGTTTATGATTTGATTGCTCAGATATTATAATTCCTATAATCAATTAAAATTTTATTTTCTTCATGTATGTATTTATCCCCAAACACACACAGTAGGTACTACATTAAAATACAGTCATAATTCTAAACACTTATTCCCTAATAACCAAAGTTTAAAAAAATATTACTTTTAAATCTAAGAAACAGTAAGTTATCTCCTGTTATTCGCATTTGAATGTCCTCAAGGCTCTGAACCTCAATAACTTTGATGCTGACCTGTAGTTTATAACGTAGACTAACGTATATGAAGAACTCGACAATTAGGGATGGATCCAATCTAACTTCCAACCAAGTCAAGGGTCCGAGACAAACAGCTACGCTCTGTACGAATTCATTAGATTATCTGGCGCTTCATGAAGTTGTTCGAAACTGCATGCTCGTATCACAGACGTCCGTTCCCACCACTGTCGTAAGAATAGCGAAGTTACTGCCGCCTGTTATCATATTCGTGTCACCTGGAACATTTCTGGCTTGCCGTCACCCCAGCACTCATCTGTCCTTGTCAGATGAAAACAGCGCGAGGACCTGCTATGGCAAAACCGTTGTTCCTCGCTGCTAATGGCAATTAACTCGACTATAACTAGCCTTAATTTAACTTTATGGCAGCCTAATAACATCTCTGTCTCGGGTAATACCACCCTAATGGTTCCAACAAAGAAGGCACCTATTTACCCCCGAACGCTTAATCAATCGGAGACTGCCAGTTAATTACTTTCAGATAGAGCTATTTGCAAATTTCGTTAAGGATATTCGCGTTTTTGGCGGAGGGCTGAAACTGAAGGATGGAAGCGAACACCTTATTGCCGCTAATGGGTAGAATAAAAAACCCTCGCTGTCGAGTTTGGTACTTTATTTCTATATTCCGTTCGTTATTCTGAGATTTCTCCACTATACTATTTAGAAAGGAGAAAGAATAACCTCACCAGAGATGCTCAGTAGTCATATAAATTTGTATAGAGGGTACGTTATGAGGATTAGCTGTTCACGTGATTGCATTGCTTTTGGCACCTATCCTTCTCAGGATACTTTTGCCGGGTTTTATAGGAAATGTCTCGAACAATGAAGACATTGTTCGAGACATTTCCGTTTTTAAAGTCTTTTCGCCTTCGACATATGTTCGGGATTTAGATGGAATTGCGGGTGTTAGTTGTTATTAATTACTAAGTTAATTGTTAGTTTACATAAAAAGCGGGCTAATAAGCGTTTGTACAAATTTTCTATTCTAAGTTAGTAACTATTTTATAAGTCTTTTTCTTGTGTTTTATTATTATTATTATCCGATGCCTCTTTTTTTATTGGTTTTTTAAAGGTATTTTTTATGTTTTAATTGTTTTGATTTGATTTTTATTTTCCATGCTTTGTCATGCTTTAAGCGTTATTTTTTGTTATTTTGCATTTCTGTTCTTTTTTTTTCAATTTTTTCCATATCAAGTTTAGGTTATTTTGTTAGTGATTGTGGGGTTGGACGCTGGGGTGTGATCATGGGGCGTAAACGTAATTAATTGATGGCAGTTTTGGTGGATATCTAAATTTGGGTGTAATTGCTGTTTGGATTGTGGGATTTGAGTGTTGGTTTAATCTATTTATGAACGGCTGTATTATTCTATTTTCTATAAATTGATCAATTGTTGGGGTGCCTGTTAGTTGATGCAGTGTGGTATTCCTGGTTCTCGATGTTATTCTGATGTTGGTTGCTAGCCGTAGCGCTTTATTTTGTTTGATCTGTAATCTTTTTTGCTGTTGTTTAGTTATCCAAGGATACCACACTGCTGAAGCATAAGTTATTATGGGCCTTATATATGATTTATACAGGAGTACTGCTGTTTGCGTATTTGCTTGGAGCATTATTTTTGCAATTTTTGAGGTTCTGAATGTTACTTTCTTTTCTATGTCATTAATTTGTTTGGCGAATTTATATTGCCTGTCTATATTTACCCCTAGATATTTAAGTGCCGTAATGTTTTTTATGTTTATATTGTTTATGTTGATTTTAGTTACGGTGGGATCTTTCTTCCTCGTAAAGACAACGACTTGAGTCTTAGTCTCGTTTACGTTTAACCCCCATTTTTTGTAGTGGGGTATGAGGATTAGCGTGGGTTATCGTAGAGAAAATTGTAGCTTTAAAACCGATTCACATCTATGCGTGCTCAACCCCGGTTTTTGAAGTGGCACGGAAAAACATGCAACATCCCATTCGCAGCACGGATATCTGTGTGCCTCAAAAACGCGGCAAGTGTCAAATATACTAGTGCGTTTTTAGTCGAATTCCCTTCAAATTTGTAGATTGACGGCAGTTATTTCGGTATCAGCTATGCAAAAGTGTAAATTAATAAACAAATCCGCAACCTCCCATAGTGCAAATCTGTAACATCACACACTCAGACGATAATGTTACGGGATCGTTAGCAGCGTTTGCCGCGATATACTGAAAATTCCCCAGATCTAGGGAAAAGTTGCACAATGTGGCTACATCGCATCCGGAAGTGCAAAGAACAACCCCCAGAGATGAAGTCTCAGCACTCTAAGACTTCAAACAACGGAGATATGGCTCATGGTCCGTAATTGCCACAAATGCGACGCAAAGTACTTAGTTTGCGTGTAGAAAATTTCAATTTATGTGATAGTATTAATATTATTATAATTACAATGCTATAATGCTAATGCGTATAATGAATAAATTAATTAAAAAATATGAAAAATTAAAAAATAACGAAAAATCAAAAAAATAAATAGGAAAAACTACATTTTTCTCTATTTTAATTTTATAAATCCTCATCTAAAAACATAGTTTTATTTGACCGCTATTATTTCCGGTCTAATTACCAAGTGATATGAAATTAAAATTAAAAACAAAAAAAAAAAAAATATAAAAATAAAAACACTATTTCTAATTCAATATTTTAAAAATCATTATCAAGTTTTAAAATATGTTGCCATAATTATTCCCGATATAGTTACCAAGTAATATGAAACCTGAGACTTAACTATCAATGTGATCTATCTGATATCGCTATTTTTTCGCCGCGAGTCCCGCCAAGACCATTTTGTTTGCAGCCGTAAATTATCGAAAGCTATCCACAATAAACACAGACTAGAGAAAGGGACCGTAAACGATCTTGGCTCTTGTTAGGAATGGCTCAAAACACTCCACCTCATCAGCTTCAAGAGTATAAGACAGGGAATAAACAGTTAATCTAGTATCCAGACTGCCTCCGCTGAGCGCCGGCTTCCTTCTAATCCCGCCGAAGATTAAACTGATATCCACAACAGTTATTAACGGAATGTGTCTCTGCAGAATTGCTCCCGGATACAAATTTGAAATACTTGAAACCGTCGCCATGAAAAGTCGTGCCAAATTAACCTCAAATGTCAGGTCTGCTTCTCCGTTCGGACTGAAACCACATTTATTAATGGTGTAATATTCCTTTTATTTTAGTCTCAATTGTCGGAATATGAAGCGCTTTTCAGTTTATTGGAATGCTGAGGTACTTGGTTGTATTATTTTTCAAGAGAAACTCATTAAGTTGGATATTCCTATATAAATTGTTATGATACTGTTACATGATAATAATATCATCAGGAAAGCAATATCCGACAAAACATTTACTAATGAAAATTAATAAAAACAAATGAACAAGTTATCATAAAAACGGATGTTCACTTACGTATCGCAAATCAGAAACTCAAATTTTGACTTGCAGGCCGAAAGAACCGAACTTGTTGAAAGCGAGAAAAATAATGAATAATGAATACGGACAAAGAGCAAGACTCAATTCTTATCGGCTGTAACATAATATTAGTTAAAGAGATTACAGTAGTAATAAATGCTGTTTAGGCACTCCGTGCCTTGAAGTTGATACGTAACTGTTCACAGAGAATGTGTAATAATATTAGCCCAGTCAGTGTGCGCTCAAAAAATTTATTTTACTTCAACTAATATAAATGTACTCACCCTTGTTGTTTATGGAATTGTAACGGCAATATTAACCGTTCCAGTAAATCAAATATATTTTAAATAAAATCCCGCCGCGCTAACCACTTACGTGGGCACGCCACCTAGCTCAGTAGTAGGGCAAATTCTATAAATAGGAAAGTACACCAGAATTACGCGCTATTTTTGTTCGCATAACCTCATTTTCGCTAACCTAATGGTTTACTTTATATCTATTGGGTAACATTATTATCATAATACTAGTATTTTTGGGGTATGCAAGGGCTAGGTTTATACATATATATTTTGGTTCGATGAAAAAAACCAAGTGTAAATAACCACAAGCTTAGGCCCTAACTTTTCTTTAAATATTAATAATCTCAGCTAGGAGCATATAAACTTACCTGTCTAGTCTATGCATTTTATCCCATAGCCAAATTTGAAAACCACTTTGCTGTACACTTACTTATAACCTCACAGATTTTAATCTACTTTTTTCCGGAATTTTAATCAAATTAAACGTATTTTTCTTATTACTTAAAATAATTTCCATTATTGGTATCTGACAACCTCCTTCGCCGGTGTCAAAACATCGTTTTATCACTTCAATACATTGTAAATATAAATTTCCATTGTTTGACTTGAGAATTCACTTTTTTTTAAATTTTCATTAAAATTTTTTTTCTAGCCCTTAATTATTATATTTTAATTAATAACTGTAAACCTATGCCCTATGTATATACTAATTGTAATATATTTGTTTTTATAAAAAAACTTATTTCTTATTAGTCTTATTTCATTGACTGAAAGTCTGAGAACACAGAGGACAGGAGAGTGAAAGTCTGAGGATACATTAACAGACGATACAGCTGTCAATTATTGTTTTATATTTCTGCGGTCTCCGTATTCTTTCAGTACTGCTGACTTGGCGTCCCAACATATTTTGCTGTTTATAAAATATAAATAAATGTAGAAGTAAATTCATTAACTGACCGGCTGTGACTTCGCTTCCTCGAACAGTAATACATTTTCTAAGGGTGTGTTTTAAGTGCTACGAAAGCCTCTAATTTACTAGCTAATCCTTACCCACAACCCCCGTGATGAATCTGATCAGCCGGTAGGCAAAATTAAAGAACCATAAGCAGGTGATTCCTAGAGAGGCCACTAATTAAAGGTAAAATAATTAGTAAAAAGGATCCTTATTTTATATAGAATGAGACACGGTATATACCTACCACTGAGGAATGCAACCACATCATCGATGGTATTCATAATTACAAAGAAAATATTACGAAGTTTTGAAGAATGTGACAAAACTTATTCATGAAAAGAATTTAAAAAATTAAATATTCTCATATTTGTTTTAATTAATATTATGCATTTTAACACACATTTAGTCGTCTATAAAATGGCGGAGGAGCTGGGAGTACCAAACATTTTAATAAATTTACGTAACTGAATTTAATGATGTCTGGCTAAGTCTGCAAAAATAAGTATCTATCTTATATTAATTTTATTTAAGGAATGACTGATTTTATGAAAAGATAAACTCAGAAGTATTTCGAATAGTGATAGACTAATTGATATTTTAAACTTACGCCATACGGTGTGGGATTTTATTAATCTTCTATCTGAGATGTGGACTGATCATTTTTTATCGCAACTTCGTCTCCTTCATTACATAATGTAGCATTACATAATATTACAATTCCGCTCCAAGTCGGGCACATTTTATAGTTTCCTTATAAAAACTGCTGCTGGTGCGATTCCCTCGTGAATATAGCCATTATAATTTCGTGCCCCAGGCGTATATTTACAGATGTGGGCAGAGTACCTCCCCCACAAACACCGGGGGGACGGACCGATAGAGCCTATTCTTCTCTATTCTTTTCTTCTCTCTAAGCACAGATACCAAAACGCTTAGCCTTCAACCCCGAAATCATAAAATTTTCGAAAACATGCCTCGTCCTACACAGATAAAGCTCGAATCAGACAGAAACCAGAGTACCACAAAAATAAGAGGGAGGGGGGTATACATGGCGTAGACGTTATTAGACAATGACGAAAGCAAATAGGTAAGCAAAAAGTATGCTGGAAGCTTGAAAAGACATCTTCAAGCTTGGACGCTTTATACCGGAAAATCAGTTGTACTGGACTGGATGCGGGGTTATAAAATTCAATTAAACTGTTAACCATTTCAAAAGTTGGCCTCCACTCCCAAAATGAGTCAGGTAACGCAAGCAATAAACCGGTTAAAAATGATCGGTGCCATAGAATCATGCAAGAATGGACGGCGAATTCATTTCATCCTTTTTTCCTTCCATCCTTCATTTCAGCGCCACATTTTAAATTAGCCCAAAATGTAATAACAAAACATTCTTATCTAGCAAAGCTTGACGTAAAAAAAACTAGAATACAGAATTTTCAGGTAGAGCAAAGTCACGCCCGAGCTATTAATGGACCGAGCTACCCACCGAGATTCTTACATTTCAACAAGTCCTCGCATTGACAATATTTTGTCTACTCACAACCACCTACCACTGTTAATCGATACAAAGGAGATATCAGCAAATTGCATTCATATTCGATCATATTCAGCATATTTAGTATCATACTTGATTAAAATACAAATAAAATCAGGCGGCTCTTCCAAATCAAGGGATTCATAAAGTGTATCGGCAGCGTTTGTGCCGTACAATGTGTAGTAATTAGAGAATATGCAGATAATTCTTTCAGTCCCACTCGGCAAAACCTGACCGGAGCATCTGTAATCAATCCGCAGACATAATTCGTTCGTGTTCCATAGTTGAGTAATTAAATTTTTGACACGTTGGTCCTCTATTTTCACTCGCTCTATGCCCTAGCGGCGGCGAAATATTTTATCAGGGGCTCAGCGTTAATTCTCTTTCTATTCTCTCCCTTTTTAATTCTAATTTTTGAGTAATTTACATACAGCCTGCAGGTCGTCAACTCTTGGAACATTTTATCTATGAAACATGAAGTCGAAAAATACTTGGTTTTATTATAACAGGCACAAACAAATTTACGAATGTCAGAATTTTATATTATGCATTCGTAGGAAGCTGTTTGGAATATTCTAGTGTTGTTTAGAGTCCTTATTATAATGTTCTTGTTTGTTGTTGTTCATAATTCCCATTAACTATTAACGAATCTGATTTATTAGAAGCTTTAATTGATGTGCCATCTGCATATAAAACGAAATTAGTCTGAACCAGGCAATTTCCGACAAGTAAAAATAGCACGGGCCCCAATATTGAACCCTGTGGAACACCGAAGCTTACCTTTAGTTGTTCAGACCTAGTAATTTTACGTTTATTATTTATCACACATATTAACTGTGATCTGTTAAAATGAACATATCCATCTCAATGCAACATCATTTGTTCCATAATGATACTACTTATTGCAAACTATTGATTCACATGCTGCCCGTCCAAGTATTATCCACCCGCTACCTCACACCTACGCCCCCGTCCATGCAGTCGTAAAATATGATCATTGTTTCATGTTGCCCGCAAATTTAATTCTGCAGGACTAATTCTTCACGTGTCGTGTGCAGGACCAAACATCTATGAAATAGCGTCGCCGGCTAAGTTTTAATTAATGGGAATTGCGACCCACAATACTTCCGTGGTGCAGTTAAATTAAATTTTAAATCTGACGTTACACTACGAAAGTTGTTACCGAAATTATTCCTTGCTTAATTAAATATGATATCGTGAACGGTTGTTAACTATTATTTATCTATATCGCTGTTGGTAATACCAAAAATATAACCACCCCCTTCTGACAAAGACCGTATTAATTGGTGTTAACAAAGTAAATAACAGATATAACGAGGCATTTTTTTTAAATTTAAGATCAATCGGGAAATGAAAACTACAGTGAAATTACGTTGTCACGAAATATCACAATTCTTGTGCAGAAGAGTTTGGAGGAAACAACTTGAACTAACCACATTCACCAGAAAGTCATTAACAGTCATGACATGAAAGTGCTCGAAGGGATAGTATAAGTTGATTACTGAGCCATAGCGTAAATTGATTGGTAGATTTGGTTACAATATGTGAAACCTACGAAGCCTAGTATCAATTTGTATCATTACCTGAACTAGAAGGGTGCAGGGAACAAGGTTTTGCCTAATATATCTTTGATGCCATCCCCAAAATAGAGTCTACTCGATTCCGAAACACAAATTCAATACTATAGTTTAGTCTTCTAACCAAACGTTACTCACTGTATTATTCATCCTTCCGAAGGTCGAAAGTAATAGTTGAAGAGACCTTCTCTCACGAAATGCCACATGTTCCCAAATTCACTAGATTCTAAAGTTAAAATTAAATTTTCTATATTTACAGTATTGACTGAATTCGAAATAAATAATGGGAGGAGCGCCTGTAAAAAATACTCTTTCGGAAAAGCAGAGGACTTTCGCTATTTTCGCAAACTTGATTTCTGATGTTAAAAATGCAAACGAAAATTATAAAAATATTACCATTATCATTGGCGTACCTCTTTAACAACAAATATGGTTACGTCACTGCTTGAAGCAGAAAAATGAAATTAATAATAAGCACGATACTTATTAACAAAAAGTACCGCCAAATTTCCATCAGCTATTTCACTTAGGAGATAATAAATAACAAAATTTCGATTACACCTTGTTTTTCTGCAACAGTAGATTTTTCGATATATAAGAAAACTGATATTATTTTCACGTTTTCCGTAATACCCGTTGACTAATTTTAACATAAAGTGAAAATCTTGAAAAGCCTTGCGAAATTGTGGAACGTTCTTGGAAAATGTGAAAATTGTCATTATAAGAGCGGATATCTGTGGTATATGAATACTGGGGATTATATGATTGTATGTATGTAAGTACTTGTGTAATGTAGGTATATTTGTTCGGGTCAAATCCTGCAACTGAATTTTAAAGCAGCAAATTTTTTATCCTCGATGGATTGATCCTCAAATCTTGCATTCACGTTTAGTTTGGATAACAATGTATGGATAGCTGAGTGACGTCATTCTAAATCCAATATGGCGGACCGCCCAAGATGGCGGACTAGTTATTTTTTTTGCAGTTGTATATATGGCTATCAAATGAAATGGTTTGCTGAGAAGAACACACAAATAAAGTAAAGTGACTCCAAATCCAATATGGCGGACTCCCAAAGATGGCGGGCTAGTTATTTTGTCACTTCCATGATATGGGTACCAAATCAGAGGGTTATCTGAGAAGAATACGAAAATAAAATGGCATTACTCTAAATCCAATATTGCGGATTCCTAAAGATGGCGGAGATGTTTTTTTATGCACCCCCATAATATGGATATCAAATGAAAGGTTCATGGCAACAAATTTAAAATGGCGGAAAACAAGATGGTCGCTATACCATTGTAAAGCGTTAAAACTCGGCACAGGCTGGGCATAATTTGGTGGTGCTCTTGTTGTAGGGATAAATGTTTTAGGGACCGACAAGGGCCAACTGCTGGCGATAAAAAATGTCAAGTTGACGGATTTATGATGGCAATCAAAACTTGTTGCAGTCCAGTCCTTCTGAAATTCCTCGATTACGATTTTGGGGTCGAATTATTCCGGTCAAATCTTGCAACTGAATTTTAAAAGTACGCCTTGGGTGGCCACATACTATGACTTGTATAGTTTGGCGTGATGGGCGGCAACAGTATTGGCTTGCAACTTTTCTAGAAAAAGGAAAGCTCCAAAATCAAACCCGGAACTGTGTTTTGTTACGCACAAGTAAGCTTCAAGCTGCAATAAGTAGAGTCAAATCACTAGAAGGTGTCCTTATTGAAGAACTAGACTATACTAAATTAATAGGCAAACGGCAGTGCAACAATGACGCATTAAATGAAATGAACAGACTTAGAAATATGTCCAGCGATAAAAAAAAATTAAAATAAATTGATAATAAAAAAATTTTTTAAAAATACGCTTTTATTAAACTGCTCTAAAAAGAAGAAATTTATTATAATTTATTACATTACACAATTTATATGATACAAAACCTTGTGCGATGCGCTGAGTCTGTCAGGGTTTCGTGGGGTTCAGGTACACAATAATCAAGCTCGACAGTTCCAATATTAAACAATATTTAATAAAACTAGTATTAAGACATAGAGAAATTCTTACAAGTTCTAACAAGTTGCATTTGCATAAAACCAAAATAAAATATATATACCTGGCCAGGTTTCAACGTATTTATAATTCCCCTCGCAGTTCCCTAGTTGCGCTAGCAATAACACCAAGAAAGAATCAAGGCAGCACCCTTGATTCGTTGTCCTCCACGTTGGTGGCAGCTTCCAGAGAATACAACAGCTCCCTCGTTCACGGCACTAAGACCGTTTCATCAAGCTCCAAAAACTGGTAGGTATTCACGAAGTTTTATTTACAAACAATACGGCTAGGTACCACGGAACTACGTGACCTCCGTACTGCCCAGTCTCATCTGATCTGATCATCCCGTTCCGGCCGGCACTACCCCTGACCCCTCCTACGCACTCATACACCTGTTAATAAAGGCGGCCACGCACTATACGTTCTAACAATGTAGGGTTAGGCGCATTACACTTGTCGCGAGATTTACCGGTGTAGATAAACAAGAGTACAATATGCAACTTGATATTGACATGTAATTCTAAAAAAAAATGTTTTTTTATAAAATAGGTAAATCTCGCGATAGGCTTTTATCTCATATAAATTGTGTAATGTAATAAATTAAATTGTGTAATGTAATTTAATTTAACATTTGTTTTCTTATATTTACAGCATTTATATGAAAACTTGTTTTTAAAAATGTTTTTTACTATTAATTTATTAAAATACCATCACGGCGATACCTCTGGAGATTTGTAGGGCTGACATTTTTTGGAAGTGAAAACGCCAAAGGACTAATAAAGTGGTTTGTCACTGGAATGATAATGGGAACGTGAAGTCGGAAAAATATTTATTAGCCTTTATACATACACATCTGTTGCTTCTTTGTGCAAAATATTTATCAGCAAATCAACTATGTCTGTAATATATTGAGCGCTTTCCAGCACTGACACAATATCAATTTACGTACTGCATGAGGTCCTTATTTCCAAGATACTTATCCCGTAATTTGTTTACTGCCGTACCTAGAAGTTAACAATGAAATTATACCAGTGGAGAATGCCAAACAAACACAATTATATTTGAGAGCGATGTTTATTTCTCTTCCCGTCGAGAAACCCTCATTCCGCGGCTTGTCAGTGAAAACGTTGATTGTCGCATACCGCTGTTATGACAGAGTAATTAAGGCTGGCTGCTTCGACAGTCAACAAGTCGTAACAAGTGCTCCCACCGCTCGATACCGGAAAAACAGTGTGCTTGAAGAATATAATGTTTCAGATAGAAGCAGCGACCCGAGACATGCCGAAAATGGGTTGATCAGAGAACAGAGGGTTACGTTACTTGAAGCTGACTTTTAAAACTAATGCAGTTTTTGCAGATGTGGCTTTGTGTTAGGATAGCGTGGGCCAGCGTAGTATTATATTACTGTAATTACTTCTATCACTAACTAATTAGAATAATATTAGTAGTTATTACTCAAAATAAATCACTACTTTGCGTAAGTTGCCTATATTGCGCTACCAATATTGGCGTTGCCAATATTGCAATATTACATTTCTAATACTGACTTACTACTATGAGATATATTGACCGCAGTCAATTATATCTCATACATTTCTACTATTAAAATGGCCCACTATAATAGACTGTGTCACCGCAACTAACAGCCAGTTTAGACAACTCCTCTGCAAGGTAGGAAATCTATCCAAAGCTGCAGTGCTATACTGCAGTGTAATTAAGACTGTGTCACCGCAGCTAATACCCATCTGACGGGGTGATATCTGCCCCCGTCATCGCACCGCTGTGCTATAGGTAGTAAAAAACTCGTGTAACATTAATTCAGCATCATTCAGCATACATTCGAGTAAATAATTAAAAATCAAACATGTAAAAATACAGTGAATTACTCACCCAAATATCCAGGTAACTAGTAACAAAACGCACAATTTAATCTTATTCGTTTGTCTATGTAAAATTATCACTTAATATTATATAAAACGTCTGTACTCATACAACTGCCACGTTAAAGCGAAATAAGTGCAGTCGTTCAGTCGTAGGGCAAACCAAACTATTTTGTACGTAATCATTCCAGATGCCTCTTTGCCGTTATTGGTGTTTAGGTTAGCACCAAGTACCTATATATATATATACCTATATAAGTACATATATATATATATATATATATATATATATATATATATATATATATATATATATATATATATATATATATATATATATATATATATATATATATATATATATATATATATATATATATATATACGAGTATATGTATAATGAACGGCAGATAATAATTATAATGAATTAATTTTATGATGAATAACCACCAATCGGCATTGGGGAACGTTTGCATGCCAACGAGCCCGTTTAACAATTATATAACATAATGCAGCACACTAATTACGGATCTAGTCTAATAAAGCGAATTCAATTTAGCGTTTACCTATTATATATTATTAAACAAATTGAATACACAAAATTATATTGGCAGAAATTCGTATGTATATAGAACGAGTTAAATTTGAACCCAAATAAAATTCAAATTTCTGTTCGATGATAATTTTATAATCACCATAAATATACCGCTAACACATAAAATAAATCCGCATAATTAAGCGAAATCACGCCCGCGCTGTTTTCAAATAAATAAAAATACGTGCAGTGGTATGGCCAGATTAGACCATATGCCAATGATATTATAATATTATATGAAAATTGTACTCTGCGAAACCGGACATATTAATATGTTGTTTAAATATATGAACCGTACAAATATGAAATTAAACAAGAATACTTACAATTTTTGGGATATATACTGAAACGATACATTTTAGTCTTCTTTTCAGGTGAGCAAGAGCACCGATTTTTCTGCAAACACATGCAGTTCCCCAACAAATAATTCTTAACTCATGCAAGCAAGAAACATCTCGAAGTGTTCAGAATGAACAAATTATTCGGAACCAAGTTTACTTTAATTGAAGTCTCTCATAATACCAGATTTCGCGAGTAATTCAGATTTGGGTCACTTTTAACGCAACCCTGTATATTGAATTTTTGTCTTGAGTCGATCATCATCCCCGCGTCTTCTAAACTGAATTATTCGTTTCAAGATTAGATTTTGAGAATCGGTTAACAAATGAAAAAATTATCACTGCAAGACCTAAAAGTAGATTGTTTAATATCACCCTGTAGATAAAGGAAATAAGGAGAAAATCAAAAACCGTTTCGAGATATGAGATTCATCTTTACGCCGTTAGTGATGCAATCCAGGAAAAAAAATGTTGTTTGAATGGGACCATGCCGAAAATGTGCACTGCTTTATTTACCACCCTGTAGAAACTTCATGTGAAATAGTTTACGTTAAACTATAGGTACTGATTATTACCTTTCCAGAGCATATTCAACAACGATTCAAAGTGGGCAATAAAAGTTTGTTTAAGCTAGGTCAGCTTAATAAAAAAAGAAATTAATATTAGTAAGTCGGTGGATACCGAAGTCACTAATTACCCGTAGGCGTCACTGACCGTGCTCAACTAAGTCAGATGGTATCCAGCTATACTGGGTATTATAAATTATTAAATGTTGCTAAAATAATGTGTAATTTCAAATAAATTTTTGCTGCAAAAGTTATTTGAAATAGCAAATTTCAGATATCTTCCTTATTTTTAAGTGATTCTTGTTCCATCCAGATTTCTGTAGGGAAGGGATGCAAATCTTTGAAATAAAAACACCGTCCCCGCAAATATTAATTAAACAGAGTAATATGTAAGTAATCCTTTGTTTCCTGTACCAGCTTAAATTCAAAATCAGTGGTGCTCACGCAAATAACCAAATCCTGCTAGCACAGTGATGAGATAGATTCTCCATCATTTGCTTTCGTATTGTGGAATTTCGCTTCATTGAAAACGCAGTGATCAAAGTGAATTATTAAAAAATTACCTCATTTGACGTACATCTATGATTAAATGCATACAGTGGCTTAGACCGAAATTAATTAATGACAAACACATTTATACTTGGCTTTTGCGTGTTTGACTACTAGGTACTTCACAAACAATTATGGTACGAGACTTAATATCACAATTCAGAACAAAAAATAATACAATTTTTATCACTTGTAATTTGTACGTGATACTTAAATTATGAGGGACGTTCCAAATTTTAATACATTTTTGGCGGCATAATCATCTTCTTCGTCAGAAAACTTATTACTTAACTACTTTTATATATTTTTATATATCTTTATTTATCTCTAAACTTATATTTATATATCTTTACCAGACGTAAAGATATATACATTTATTATAACTTCAATAAATGCAGAAATAGGTATCAATAGGCAGAAATTAGTATCAAATAATTATTAAAAGCATAGTATTTTAAAAAGGAAATAGGAATTATCATAAGGAATTATTACAGTGCATTTTTAAAGAGAAATTAAGAAAATATCCAACCTTGAAAATATGTTATATATATTTAAACAAAGATATTATTATATATGTTAATAAAAGATAATTATTTCATTGAGAACAGCTATGTGTTTTAATTTATTGTTATATACAATACCAGTGTATTATATAATTAATGCATATAGTAAATAATTACTATACAATAGTAATAAGTGTTTCATTCTCCATGACATTGGTAACCCTTATTATATATTGATGTTTTACTGGTTTTATATACAAATTATTAAAAGGAAATTGTCATGAGACTTACAAATGGCATCTAAATAGTTCTGTGACGGATAAAATCAATACTATATATTTAATTAATATATAGAGCTCAAATTTAAAGAAATTTTATGTGTACATTTTATGTGTGGGTTTATAAGTACTTAAAACCATATGTTGAAAGTTTTCTATACTTTCTATTTTGCGAATCCGTTTTAATTTTAATGACCCACTTTATTAAAGTAGAAAGAAAGGAAAGGTTAAAGTAGTTTACGTAGTTTTGGTGTTTTTTCCCATCCTTTTAGAAGATTTTATAGATGCTGTATACCTGGGTATACGCTACCGAATAACTACAGGAACTACATGAACAAAGCTTGCTTCTGGGCACTTCTTAACCCCTTCTTGCACGTTCCATGTTTCTGCCACATGTGAGTCTTTAATTTTTACTAAATCCGATTTAATTTTTTTTATAAATAGAAGTTCGCCACAAATTTCAGCATGCTAACCTCTTCATAATTTTCTGATTGCTAATCAAGAAAAATTGTTTTTCAAACAAGATTCATTGTTCTCTACCTGGGTAAAAGATATATTACAATGTTTTTGTAGGTAGGTACCTACCAGGTAGTATAACAATTCAATGTTTATTTCACTGTTACAATATTAGTTACAATTTTAAATATTCTTTACATGTAGTTACAGTTCAACTTTCATAATACTCCTTTCCTTAACTATTCAATTATTCCTTAACTATTCAATACTATTCCTTAAGTATTCAATACTAAGTGCTTCTTCATATTTCAGGTTGTTCTTTGTGGTTTCATGCAGCAGGCTTTTGGTTTGACATTACCTGTCAAAGTATTTTAGGGATTCTTTCATATTTTATTATAATTAAGTTTATTGATTATTGTATGGCTCTATCAGGTTATATTATCTGTTAGAATTAAAATTTGTATATTTTATTATGTTATTTGAATATTTTACTTTGTATGTTTTGTTGTCACTTTTATACTGTCTCGCTACCTTTTCTTATCTGTAATATTGATTTATTATTGCAGATGTACTAACATTGCTCGAAATCATGCCAACAAATCTACATAATTAACTGTTATTTTATACTTTACGATACATATTGTTACCATTTGACAATATGATAATATTCTGTACACTTTTATTGTTATGTGCACGTAGTTCCTCTGATTTCTATGTAAGAAAAATTACCTTTATATTAATAGTTTGTTCAATGTATGCAAATCTTGTTTGTTGGTGTTCATATAGGACTCTTTATTTCATTTTAATCATTCATTTTATCGTGGACTATTAATCAATAACACGAACAGTGCGGTTTGCTACAATATTTTTTATTGGGTCGACAACCTACCCTTATCTGCATAGTAGAGATGACAAGACGCTGAAGTTGTGGAGCAATGTAGACAAGTGATTGTCTCAAGGGTCTTTCCATCCCAGGCCAACTGGGATCGTGCAGATTTCGCGGTAGATTACTTTGATCGGCTCGCATAACCACAATGGCGACACCGTTACGCAAGGGGCGTAAAAAATTTAAAACACTGACATGGTCCTTCCTTATCGTTGAGGGGCTAGGGACTTTATGAGGATACTAAAGTAAATATTACTTAGTTCCGGTGTCTGCCGTTATTCGTCGGCCCTTTTGGGATAAAACTTATTTGGAAAGATAAAGTTCGTTGTTGGTATGCTTGTAATTCTGATCCAGAGGTACATGGAGATACATTAAATTGTTATATTTAAGTTAAATTTCCATCAGCAGCTATTACATACCTTATTTTTATATTTATAGTTTTATCAACTGTCTGAAAAGTCATTAAAAAAATATTAGCATCATATATTAGGTAATGAATACCAGCTACTTTCAAGTAACCAATTTGGATTTCGAAATAACGAATCCACGCAAGATGCAATAATGGAACTAACTACCAGAATTTATAATTCTGGTTACCTACTAATATCTCGTTACCTAAGTATTAGTAACTAATAATTTAAATTTATATATAGAATAATAACAATACTTACAATTTGGGAAGGCTCTGGAACGCGGAAATAAAACAGACCTTGTAATATGTTTTATTTTCATTTTAATGAAGGCGAATCTACAGGTTTCAACTAGATACTCGGAGGACACACGCTTCAAACAAAGTTTGGCAGGGTGTGAAAAGTTTTTGTCTCACAGAGAAGAACTTTTTGAGATAATTTTCTGGTGTATACACTCGAGTACACGCATGCATGGTTCTAATATAATAAATTTACTTGTTCATTTCCCCTATTCGTTGGTATTTGGAGCGATTTAGAGAAGTTTACTGCACAAATTTGCATGGAATCCGAATGCATGTACGAATATATAAGTTTAACGTCCTGGCTGACATCTTTAATAGTTTCGATTTTCTCGCATATCCGCTAATTTATATTTCAGCTGCAGTAAATAGCTGGGATGCGTCTAGAGCGATAACAACTATAAGTTTTATTTTGGATGTTAAGACGTTTTAGTGTCTCAGAAGTTGAAATTAAGATACATATATTACATAATTCCTTAGTTTGTTGTTCCTAACTATCATTCAGAAGCCCTATATGTTAAGTAGCCACATTTTTCAAATACTTCAAATAAGTATTTATTAAAGTATATATTTATTTATATATATATATATATATATATATATATATATATATATATATATATATATATATATATATATATATATATATATATATATTAGCTTTGAAATTCTTTGCTATTCATATTTATTTTGTGAAAAGTAATCTTGGGTTTGTAGCATTTCATTACATAGAAATAAGCAACTAGACGAATAAGAAAGAAAACACACTTACCAGTACTATATCTGGACACACATACGGAAATGAATCACTATGCATATGAAAACGAACCACTTAGAAGTTGTACAAGTTCTTTCACCTTTCTTGAGGATCTTCAGAGCAGTATACGATTTATTTCATTGATCATTCATACTTGAATTTAAATTACCAATACACCAACACTTGCAGTGACGTTTTATGACATTAGTTTTTGACGGAACTCATTCTTAGAATACACAAACCTAGTCTACTATTTATATTTGTTCTATTTGAACATATTATATATAAAAGCATTAGGCATACAGTTATCCAGAAGATGTTAAACTTTAAAATGCATAAAATCTTGTTGAACCTATTGAAAAACAACTACTTTTTCCAACTATATGCGGGAAAATATTGAATTATATATACAATAGAGTTCTGAAGCATTCAAAGAGGGAGTGATACAGAAATTGCTTGCTTAGTCAAAACTAAAATCATTTGTTGGTTGTATGTATTAATTGTTTCTTCGAAAATTCTCGAAAAAAATCCAATTTTCACCCTGGATATATTTATTAGCTTTGAAATTCTTTGCTATTCATATTTATTTTGTGAAAAGTAATCTTGGGTTTGTAGCATTTCATTACATAGAAATAAGCAACTAGACGAATAAGAAAGAAAACACACTTACCAGTACTATATCTGGACACACATACGGAAATGAATCATATGAAGCATATGAAAACGAACCACTTTAAATTTTAATTTAAATTCAAGTATGAATGATCAATGAAATAAATCGTATACTGCTCTGAAGATCCTCAAGAAAGGTGAAAGAACTTGTACAACTTCTAAGTGGTTCGTTTTCATATGCATAGTGATTCATTTCCGTATGTGTGTCCAGATATAGTACTGGTAAGTGTGTTTTCTTTCTTATTCGTCTAGTTGCTTATTTCTATGTAATGAAATGCTACAAACCCAAGATTACTTTTCACAAAATATATGTATATATATATATATATATATATATATATATATATATATATATATATATATATATATATATATATATATATATATATATATATATATATATATATATATATATATATATATATATATATATATATCTAACGTAATATAGTTTGTTATATTATGCTTTCAAAGTAAATAATGGAATTAAGAAAATGAAACAACCAAAATTTAGTGATAAAATGTATAATATTAGTAGATATAAACACATCTCAATCTTACTTTAATAAGAATTTGTGTAATAAAAATAATGTTATAAAATGATACAATGTCATTGGATAGAATTATGAAGCGAAAACCAACAGAAACCTACCATGCGTAATAGGAGACTGCAGGGTAGATAGGCCAGGCAAATTAACACAAAAAAGGGCAAAACCTACAAAATTGTCCGAGCGGATGGAATGAGATGCAGTTTTTTTACTTCGATTAGGGAAGATCTTTGAAAAAAATGTAAATCCTTATTTTCAGGGAAAAACTCTTTTGTGCATTTTTACATAGAAAACTGACGAGATCGATAACGCCGATCTCGGTCGAGGGGGAAAATTTAGTATATCTAAAATAATCCTATTAAATCAATTTCCAGATTTGCTGGAATTATTTTCCCATTGTACTTTATTTTGCCGCTTGCCGCCTGGCCTATTAGTTAATACGTATTTCTTTATGCGAAGCCAGATATTAAATTTATTCTGTCTGGAGCATATATCCGTTTATCTTGATGTTTACCTCTTCCCGAAGTAAAAAAGTAAAAGAATATCCAGATTACTCGAAAACAGTTGTAATTCAGCCGAACAAGTTTACGAAGTGCATTTAACATTGTTCCTTCTTAGTTTGCCGAGAATATACTCATACTAATACTGTTTGGCTACGGACGTAAGAAACCAACTTATCTAAACTTTGGAACGAACTTACCGCAGAGGAAAAAAATAACTGATGAGTAAAGTACGTGCAACTCGGTTAATAAATCAATAAGAATCGCGAGTTTTAATTGTTATGGACTTTTGTAATGGGATCCCGTTAACTTTGGGAAGATTTAATCCGCCTTTGCATTTCGCCGAGTCACAGGAAGTTGAAAATCTGAAGATTGAGCACTCTCCTGTGTGAATGGAACTTGGAATTGGATAAAATTCAATTCTGTCCCTTCAAAGGACTTTTAATGAGGATAAAGGAAGGACGTATTAGTAGCGATTGAATGACGAGGATAATTTTAGAGGTGTTAATCCGTTCATGATAAGAATATTTATATAAATTTCCTAGATAAATAGTAGATAATAATGTTTAAAATTCATCGTGTATGCTAACAAGGAGAGTTGCACAATAGCTATTTTTGTAACAAGTTGAGTACACTATTTTGTGTGAGGATCAGATTTCTACAGAACGAGCGCTAGCAAGTTCCGCAAAAGGATGCGAGTTACATAAAATTCCAACGTGTTTCATACAAGATTGCTTCTAATTTTGACCAATTTTATATTTTATTAGAAGACAATTCTGAATTTGATACGTTTAGCAACAATCCAGTAGGTTGTAACGGTGTGACAGCTTCTCACTTTCATAGCTGGTCAGTTTCATAATTGTCTAAATAACCTACTATGGAATGAACTTTACAAAACCAGTTGCGTAAAATATTACATTTCGTGACTGGTTGTGAAAAGTAAGACGTTTCCTAACGTCAAAGGGTTTTGAAAATTGTCACTTGAAAATGTTTAAAAAATAAAAAAAATAATATTTCACTCACACATTATTGGAACAATGTAACAGGTAATGTATTAGTAAGTGGAAATACCACGTCGTCGTCATGATAACCTACATCAGCAACTGACAAAGCCTGCATCAGTCAGCCTGCTTACCCAACAAGAAAACTCAGATAAGTATGTTATATTTACAAGATAATCATACAAACATGAAGTTATAGTAATTAAGGTATCAAGGGTGTTATAATGATAATAACGCACCGAGGTCGGCAGTGCACTTTTAGTGAATGAAAAATGTACGTCGAGCGAGTGCGTCATTATCCTATAACACATAAAGACATTTAATTATAAACTATTAAATACCACCAGTGGCAGCTTCTACTCTTTGAGAGTAGAGGGGTTTGACCCCCACAGGATGACACATTTTTTGCAAGTGAGCTCTCTACTAGATAGGGTCCATTACCACGAAAAATTTAAGTTTCAGAATGTCTTTTCCTACTTTCTGCAACTAAATTCATTCAACTTTAATGACATTGATTACATTAATTACAATAAAGTAAATTCTGTCGTTGAAACTAAATCCATTACTTACATAAATAATAAAAAAAATTAAAGTAATATACAATATTGAAAAATTATTAATCAGAAAAGTGATTATTATGGCTTTCTCAATTTTAATTCTTGAAAATAAACCATCAATATTTATAGACCATTTTAAAGCAGACGTTTCAGCGGTTAAAATCCAACAATGTTGTCAAATACCAACAATGTTATCCGTGGGAGATTTGTTTTTTTCGAAAAATGTATAAATATTTCGAAAAGCATCAATATTTATAGACCATTTTAACGTAGACTTTCAATGGTTAAAATCGGTCTAGATAGAATATCTGAATCGAACAAAATCACCACCAATGTTATCCGTGGAAGATTTTGCTTTTTTTCGAAAAATGTATAAATATTTCGAAAACGACTAGCTTCCCAGATTCCAAAAAAATTAGTGCTTACTCAGTGCAAAAAAGTATCCTTTCACAAAACTTCATATTAATTGAATTATTTTTACTAGAGAAAAAAATAGAAAACCGAAAGATAGGTTTTCCACCATTTTGTCAAAAAAATTGAGGTTCTTTTAAGCCTATATGAGAGTTTAATTTTTTTTTATTAATATCTACAACTTTTTTGCAGGACGTTTTCCGCTAGGAACTCACGTTTAGCCGAAAATCGCAAAAAACCTTTTCAACACTTTCACCAGTCTATATTGCAATTAGACAACGAAATAGGAACTGCCAGTGGAAATAGATAAAAATGTTATTCCATATTAATAGATTATTATTAGTGAGAATATTATAATCTATAAATATTTAATAATAATAATATGAATTAATAATTTCATCTATTTCCACCGCCAGTGGAAATAGATGAAATTATTAGATAAGTCCTATTTCGTCCTATTTAGTTCCTATAGCTTTGATCTTACTTTGCTTTGATCCTTTGAAGGTGCTGGTCAGACAAATTGTGTTTCTCGTATTAACTTTTCTTCATCATCAAGTAGCGAATTATTTAACCCTTTTACTAATCCTTCACGGCATTCAATGTAATTTTTTTCGCATAACCAAGCGATTTTTTCCTATGTGAGATGCATTTAAACCGTTATTTGGGTATTACTATTGTAGTAATCCGATGATACCCATAACCGTTATACGATAACTGCTACGCTACGTGCTGAGATAAGTTCTACAACTAACCCTCTACAGGATCACGGACCTATGAGAGGGTGTTTTATGTTTGAGGGAAGTCGCTGGCCCTGCTGACCGTAATATATCTGCGATTCAACTGGAAGTTGGTTACGATAGGCAGCTGAGGGATATACAACTAAGTCTAAGAGGTTGCGATAGGGGGAATTAGCAGAGAATGAGAAAATCGATATCGGCATTGTTTGCTATGCGGGATAGATTTGAGAAAGGTCAAATTCCCCACGCTAAAGCTCTGTGCTGAGAAGTTTTAATACAATAATACACTATTGGTTTATAGAGATATTTAGTTTCAAGGTATTTGAATTTGAAGCTACCTACATCAAGGCAATTCTTAAGGGCCTGCTCATGGGGTCCAAATTAAAGTACATGCTTATTGAAAAACCCCTGGCATGTCATTGTTAAAGGTACAGATAGTATGAATGTTTTTGTATAGTTTGTTTATAAAATGCACTATTATTTATTTTAGATTGGGCGGTAGTACTAAAAGCTTTAATGATGATGTATACAATTTAATTAAAATAGGGGTATAAAATATGTAATTTCTCAGTACAATTCGGGCAGATGGAGCAAATTCGACTTGGGACCAGTTTGGGAAATTAAGTGGAATGAGTAAAATTATAACTATCAGTTAAAAACAGGGTTGATTGTCCTTTAAAAATAATTATTAATAGTTTTTTGTTATTTATCTGGAAGACTCTATTGCCTCTTATTTGACGTACATATTCTCAGTTATATCATAAGAGCTTAAATTATTTCCGGAAATTTTTTTTGAGGTAACGAATATTTTGAAATAATGCAACATATTGAGTCCTGCCAGCTGTGTAACACGATCTCAATTGAAACCGCATAAAAAGTAAAAAGTCGGCAAATCCTCTGTAAAACACAAACGGCCGCCTTTGTCTTTGAAGGAAACGCCGACAGTATGCATGGACGGCCATCTCTTTTTATAAAATCATAAAAAAATGATGAATGACTCTTAACTAGAAAAATAAAATCTTCTGAAATATAGCCTCAAAAACTTCACCAAAGAGACTAAAGCGGTGAAATCTGTGATAAAAAAATATTATAATTATATTATTATCGTCGACGAGTGCCTATATTTAAAGAGGTTATGTGGCTGGTCTTCCATAATTTGCACACTGCAGGTACATCTGGCAGAGTAAGCTCTCGGAAAACTGCATTTTCTTTCTCATCTAAATTTCATTCACAACTGCAGATTGTAAATATTCTTGAGTCTTATTTAAGTGTGTTTGCCAAAAGTCTGCGCATTATTAGTGCCATTAGCCAGAAGAAGCCAAGTTGCTGGAAAACAGCCATGCTTATTTATCCGAGATATAAGGCATCCGTCTTTCTTACATTTAAAGCTACTAAAGAGCTTAAATAGCGTTCAGTAGTGATCGAGTCTCAGACTTTAACTTTTGAATATTATGAGCGTTAACGATCCAACCTTTGCCCACCGAGAAACTCATATTAGCGAAATATTTCATTTCACGTGTATCGCGATGGCTCAATTTAATTGATTACCTGCTGTTGTCCCCAAGTGCAAATCCTAATGCCTTATTGGATTTAATTAATCTTTCTACGGCTGAGCGGAACACGCGACCTCTTTGTACGGCCGTATAAATATTCACCGGAATATTTGTGAACTCGCATTATCAGCTCGGGAGAACATTCCAGTTTATGAAATCATTTATCAAAAGCCTATCACGTTTAGGAACTGAACATATACGTGCTCTTTCCTTTATCCCGGCCATTATGGCGATCCCGTTTCGGTTAGAAATTCTAACTACGTTATAGGACAAAAAATAGTTAGTAAGATTAAGGTCCATAAACCCTAAAAATTTCGCCAATGATCCTGAGAAAATTACATTTTTCTACGTTCGATTGGTAGAAGGATCGGACGAAATATGCCAGCACTCATAGTCGTGTCAAGAAAATTATCTGGAGGCACACATTACAACTCTAAACTCAAAGAGAAACTTCAGAAACAATGTACTAGCTAAAGATCCTTAAACACACTGGTTGCCGATTTCTTGACGATTTCGTATACGATTTTACGATTTGAACTATTTTCCCAATATGTAGAATAATCTCGAAACACTGCTGAAGCCACTAAAAATTAGTTTGCCAGAAAATCACTTTATATCATCTACAGATCATTAGTTCTGTTATGTTACAATCAGAGACATTAATACGGGCAGATCCAACGGTTCATTCATAAAAAAGTGCATCTAAAAAGTCCAATGAGTGCGAGAAGGAAGATGGAAGACAGCTGCTGCGGCGGCGACCTTTCAGCAACGCCGCTTCTTGTGAACAGAGCCCATCCAGTGGCGTGTATCTACTTATCTTTAATGAATGAGTTAGGCTAAGCTCCATAGTTATTGGACACATAAGAAAAATACTTAATGCCCTGTATCCGTTGTAATAAATCAAATGATAATAGAAAACATTCAGAGCATAGCCTAATTCGTGTACAGTAACAGTAATTCGCGTAATTTTCCTTGCGTGTTTGTTGAAACAACTCATAACAAGTCTATATATTTCCTCTTTCTCTTCCTCCTCGTTTTCAATTTTTTCTTCGTCAAATTCACGTTGTTAATTTTCAATGTCGCGGTCCTCATTCTCTGAAATATCACCATTTTCTGTATTGTAGCATATGTGACATAGACATGTCATCACCTTTTGGAATGTGAACGTGGTGTTTAGGGGGAACACAACATTTGTGTATTGTAGAACACTTACACTAGTAATTTTCTCGGTAATGTCCCATAAATGGAAGAATCCGAACTAATCAAAAAAATTAATATAGAATATTTGGAATATTTTTTTTAACCAATATAACCTTATTTCATAAAACTTTGCTTAGTGCAAGAGATGAAATTAAGAGATATGTATGGCATATACAGAGCTGAAGGCCGACGCTAATGGCTTCTTCATTGTAAAATGGAATAGGGAAATTAACTAACACAGATTTTAGTGTAAATTACAAGAAATGAACCGATATGATTATTCAGCTCTCAAATTTTTTTTTAAGGGTATGGATAATATGAAATATTCAAATAAATAAACCATTTTTTACCTTGTATATACCTGATCCAAAAATATCCATTCACAACGACTTGGTTTAGCTCCTATTTTGACATATCTTGACCCATTTCATCGAATTTCAAGATTGCCAGGGGAAAAAAATTATCGGAGCACGGCTCTGGATATTTGTGTAGGAGTTGAATCATGATACTAAGACTACAAGATATGATCACTTGGGAAACGCGTTTTGAACAAACTTGCGCATGACGTCACCCCGTGACAAAAATGTATGGCGATATATGGAGATGAAAGCTTTTAACATGGTTTTATTATAAAGTTTCGTTATGATTCGACTCGATATAAGTATTTTGGACATTGTTTAAGTATACAGGGTCTTTACGAACTTGAGAAACATTTATATTTTAATTTTTCTCGGTTATTAAAGCACTTTCATTAGGTTTTTTTGTAAAGCATTTACTTTTAGCATAATATATTATCATCAAATAAAAATAATCTCCCAAGTTATTAAATGCCCTGTATAGGTAGGTACAAAAAAGAACAAGACAACCCAACCAACATGATATTCCCGCTCATTAAAGGACCTGTACCCCGAACACTGGCAAATAGCTGGTGTCGGAGAGCTGGGAGTGGTATCTTGCCGTTAAAGGTGTACTACGGCACGAACTGGAATCAATGAGTATCCACGTCTATAATTCTTGAACTGGAATAGCAGTTAGTAGAAGGATTGCTTGTAAATAACTTGTACATTAATTAGTAATTACGGCATTAGACCTTTTACTTTTCTATAACTGCACGGGGTCTTTACAGTTTAACGGGTACCGGGTAATACCTTATATATAAAAATTACTAAAATATAGATATAAATATATATTAGTTTATTTTATATAATTAATTATCAAAACCGCGCCAATTTAGCTTCGGTTATTTTTTATTTTCTTCCCGTGTCGTGTTGCTGTTCTGATTTTGCAGATCTCGGATGTTGTTTGTTTGGTTTTTGGATGTTTTAGTGTTAAATTTATATTGCTGATTAAATTCGTACAATAATTATTATTATTATTCGTACATAGAGCAGTTTTTTTTACTATTTAGAGCAGGCATCAATTTAGCATGTACACACAACCGCACGAAAGATAAGTTTTGACAACCATAACCTAAGTTTTATTTGGCATCTTTAGCCTTTAGCTAAGATTTTCGTTTATAACGTATATATTTCATACTCTTAATTATTTATTAATATAATTATGTCATCCATAATTAAAGAAAAAATTAAAAGGCAAGGACATGAAGGTACAGCATTATCTTTCAACTTCCACTTATTTTTGGGCAATTGCAATAATTAACATGAAACATGAAATAAATAACATGAAAATCATAATCAGAAAAATGCTTCATATTCTAGCATTTATAATATTAAAATCATGCGTTTGGTAGCACTTTTGAACCCATAATTTGCAAATTTCTGCTGCAGTTTGAGAACTAAAGTATCGATATGTACTGGAAGAATTTTTACTTTTTTTATTATTGTTACTGGTACAACCCTTCATTGCACAGTTAACCATTGTTTATCACAATCACAAATGACCAAAATAATTAAAATAACGTATTTAAACTTATAAAATAATGTATTTAAACTTTAAAAGAATGTATTTTAAAGATGTGTCAAATTTGATTATTTGAAATTTGTCACGGAATGACGTCAGCAGAGGGAGAGAGATAGGGGATCGCATGCGCGTTAGCATATCTTGTAGTCTTAGTATCATGGAGTTGAATTACCGACATGTCAACTAGCTCTAGCCAGAGGTTTCTCCTTTCTGGGTCTTTGGTAAACCTTATTAATAAGATTTTTTGAATTATAATATGAATTTAATTGGATAAGAACATGGCATTACATCACCAGAATAAATATATTTATATTTTAATCGAATATCGCACATTGATAAAGTACTATATCAATTATATAATAAAAATTTATAAAATAATTATTGATTAATTGCAGCAACATAAATAGTTCATTTTTCGTTTCAACGCCGCCCCTGTCCAAGCCAAGCCCTCAAAGCTTGTAGGTAACCTTACAAATACATATCTCAATCATATCTCAAGGCACAGTACATTTTCGGTCTTCACCATATATTATTCACGCAATAAGGAAATACATTAGATTACCTTTGCCAAGAAGCTGTTATAAATAACATTTTAGTATTAAAATGAATCAGATTCATAAAATTTGTCAAATTATTTGAACATCTCTTACGGTATTCAAAAACCTCAAATGAATTTAACAGTAAGCCTGGCAAGTGTGCATTTCGGGTGAAAAAGACTCATATTACACTTGTAAGCAACAACATCGTACTATAAAGGTGTGCATTTAATTTTTATAAGTTATGTTTATATAAACATTTAAACTTTCTCTGGTGATATAAGTTGTGTGAGGTCATATTTTTTTAATATTTTCGCAGGCTACTACTACGGCATCAAATGATGCTACCTCGAAGCTTGCTGGGCACACTGGAATACCTTGGTCTTAGAAGATCGCTTGTCTAAACTTCACAGTACCAAAAGTCAATCAGGGAGCAGTTATATAAGCAGGACGAACTAGTGGAGGATATTTGGAAATGAAGAAGACGTAATGTACAAATATGCTGCTGGTTAAGCTGTAAATAATGGAAAATATTGGTGCATGTTCTTGATAGAATTCATTTGAAATTGAATTAACTAAAATTAAGCAAGGACTAACTTTTTGTACACACAAGAAGTTATTATAAACATGTACAATGATCTAAGAACAAAACTATGTTCTCCGTAACATCATTCTGTAACCAGAAGCTGAAATATTCGTTCTACTTGGAGAAAAATCAATAAGCCTTCTGATAAGTCAGTCGAAGGGGAAGTATCACGTTTAGCTAGCCTCCGCGCCCTGCAATTTGTCATGATCCGATGACATTTTTTTAACAAATAACCTGCAAATTCCGGGACATTTCCCGAAATGACATAAAATTACAGTTAGGATATCTGTTTGGCATAGAAATGAAAGAGTTATCTTTTTAAGTGAGATATGAGAAAGTCATAAGTTATTGTGGCACACGAATATACGTTTTAAAGAGGCGTCCCACGTACGGCTCTTCTTCGATATTCATGTTGCGTTACGATATAGTCAGCGAAAATAAAATGGCTCTCCGTGTGTGAACTGCACCGTATGGAGATAAATGAGGTAACATGTCCCCAATATCTATATCTACAAACCAAACGAGCGCCGCACTCTATAACCTCGATATAAGTCGAATTTCAGTGGATTATTTGATGTTATATTTAATACCTAATAAGAAGATAGCATAACATTTTCTTAGCATAACAGTGTTAAATATTGCCATGTAACTGAAACAATTTTAACGAAATATAAAAGTTTTTATAGTTCTGAATATTTATTTATATATTTATTTAATATATATATACATATATATATATATATATATATATATATATATATATATATATATATATATATATATATATATATATATATACATATATATATATATATATATATATATATATATATATATATATATATATATATATATATATATATATATATATATATATATATATATATATATATATATACGATATATACGAGCCCCTTCCCATATCAGTTGGCCCACCCATTG
Source organism: Tetropium fuscum (assembly GCA_964058915.1). Lineage (NCBI taxonomy): Eukaryota > Metazoa > Arthropoda > Insecta > Coleoptera > Cerambycidae > Tetropium > Tetropium fuscum. The sequence goes on along the minus strand of CAXKVY010018455.1, from coordinate 802,708 downwards.
AAATCTTAGTTTTTTGGTCAGCATCAAAACATAATAAATACTACAAGCTGTGTTTAGGTCTCAAAGTAATTAATAGGGAATATTTAATCTTATGCAGTAGAAAACACCCAATTTTATTGGTCTTCACTCCAATGTGTAACAAAGAAGCAAAATGTTGCAAGTACGGCGATCAACCCGTTTATTCATTACAAAGTAAGCCTACAATTCGAAGGTGGCCGTGGAAAACAGACGCCACAACAATTAAACAATTATTGCTAATACTCATAGCTGTCAGAATTCATTTGATACAGCTTCAAAGTAGTTGTGTTCTTTAAAAATGGGCAGAGGAAAGGTTATGGATGACAAAATTCGTTCCCTTATTATTAAATTTTACAATTGTGGGAAGTCAAACTCGGAAATTGCAAATTTATTAGAATTATCGCGGTATAGTGTAAGAAATATAGTTAGAAGATATAAAATGACGAGTTCAGTCGCTGCAAAGCCCCGATATGTAAAAAAAACAAGATTACAGATTGTGATAGAAGAGCGTTAAGAAGAATTATCCAGAAAAACAGACGTACCAATTACCTCGAGTTAAGTGTTCTGTGGAGTGATGCCGTTGGAAGACGTATTTCAAGATCAACAACTCAGAGAGAGGCTCACAAATTAGGATTTGGGACTTACAAGGTAAGTTTTTTAATAAAAAAAATGAACTAGAAAAATTAAAAGTGACAATTTTGCATTATGCCAAAGAAAAACCACTTTTAACACCACGGCAGAAGAAAAATAGGGTAAGATGGGCAAAAGAACATAAGGATTGGACATCTCAGCAATGGCGTGCAATACAATGGAGCGATGAGGCCCGATTCGAAGTTTGTGTTGGAGATAGTCGAAGTAGAGTTATTCGCAAAAAAAAATGAAGCATTCCATGCTGACTGTCTTAAAAGAAAAGTAAAATTTCCTACATCCGTCATGGTGTGGGGAAGCATGTCATCAAAAGGAGTAGGAAAACTCCATTTTATTGTCGCAAACGTGGATACAAACAAATATTTGGCCATTTTAGAAAAATCACTTTTACCGGTCATGGAAGAGTGTTTGACATCAGGCCAAGAATTTATGTTTCAGCAGGACGGCGCAGCATGCCACACCTCAAAACGAAGTTTAAAATGGATGGAGGACTATGGTATACCACTTTTGGAATGGGTTTCTAGTAGTTCGGAACTATCACCCATTGAAACTTTGTGGCACGAGATGAAAAAGGTGCTACGGAAATACCCTGCTCGAACAATCCCTGAACTGAAACAAAGGCTTCAGGAAATATGGGATTCTTTTATGCCAAGGCTTGGTTAATACTATGCCCCAACGAATTTCGGCTGTAATAAACAATAAAGGTGATGTTACCCAGTGGTAAATTATAAAATTGTTGTTTTGTTAATTTAACGTATTTGTTCACATTTATTTCTTTTTATTCTCATTTTGTGTTAGTTATCAGTCTCAGTCACCTAAGATGTATTTTTATGGTTAAAAGAAGTTGTCAAAAGAATAAATAAATTTGGAAGTTCGTGTCGTATATTTCTTCTTCTACTTTTACTTCATAAGGTGAAATTAGAAGGGGCCAACTGAAATGGGAAGGGGCTCGTATATATATATATATATATATATATATATATATATATATATATATATATATATATATATATATATATATATATATATATATATATATATATATATATATATATATATATATATATATATATATATATATATATATATATATATATATATATATATATATATATATATATATATATATATATATATATATATATATATATATATATATATATATATATATATATATATATATATATATATATATATATATATATATATATATATATATATATATCTAATATCCGGTTAAATATGTTACGTTACCATGGCAACATATGTAAATCAAATTAATCATTAATTACTGATATAATTCACTGCGATACAATCATGTATACTATATATCTTCAGCTAGAAATTATAATATTGGAATATTATCAAATGGTGGTGGACAAATTATATTATAGTACATAGTAGTAGGTATAATAGCAGAGGTGACAATTTTATACCATTTGCATTCGTGCATCGAATACATTTATCATTTCTGTACTCCAAATTCATTGTCATATGTGACGCGACACATACATTTTGCTTCCCCATTACCCTGTTCGGTCCTCTGGGGTTTCGCTCTCCTACAAATGAAAATCGAAATAAGGAACATTTCCCTCGACTGATGGTTGGTCTACGGGTTGAGAAATTGTTACATCTCATTCCGGTTACGGTGCATTTCTAGCTGAATTTCTATCCGTAATTGCATATTCCTAAATCGAGTAACATTGCAAGTTGGGAAATAAGAAAAAATAGTACGTTTGTGCGTTTGTGCTAAATATTTATATTAATAGTCTATAATCCAACTACACTAATTACACTAGTTATACGAATTAAAATATATTCACGTTCATGCGAATCATTTTCAACGAGTAGTTCACTGTAACAAAAATGAAAAAATTAGGATGACTTGGAGAAATTACCAGATATGTATTGACTACTCATAACCTTAAACAAAATGCTCATAAGTTCTGTGTGATGCTATTTGATGCTAAAGTTAAAAGCAGTTCCGTAAAATTAAATTCAAAATAAAAACAAATGACGAATTGTCTTCAAAACTAAAGTAACGAACCTACTTGGTCATTGTCTTTGCGCTAATATGCGATTTTCGAGGTATGTCAATGACTATTAAACAACTTTATATATAAAATTGCAATTTGAACCTTCTAATTCACTATTACATCAAAATCAATAACGTACCGTCGACATTGGTTAATATTTCGATTTTGTAATATAAAAAAGGTCTGAAAAACATTCCTTTGCTAAACATTTCCCCATCTATTATATAAATCGCCCTGAAAGTCACTTGGGTTTTCGTCCTTCCTCAACCAATGTTTATAAACGAGGTTATATCGGAGGCTGGAATGTGTTACGCGTTCATTTTATTTCCAAAATGCGATACAACGGTAAGCTTATTTACTAGAACGAAATCTTGGTGTAGATAAACACCACTTTCAGGAGATTGATATTGATTGCTCCTCTATTTCCAAAACTATTTCATAGTAGTATATATCGTTGATTTATTTTAAATTATTGCAATCACGATGGCCTAAGAAATATGATTCAAATTTGAAATTCCGGCATATTTATGTTGAGAAATATAATATAGAGATAAAAACAGTGAGAAGAATATTGTTTATTATTTATTTTAGTTATAATTTAATCTAAAAGTATATGGAGATTAATTTATCTACTGTGAATTTTATATTTTTATGTAAACTGTATTAATACTGCACACTACTACTAAATAAAACAATGACTTTATATTGGCCATAATATGTATAAGTTTAGCCTATGTTGTATAATCGACTTTCTGTTTAAATTCAGAACGAACCACTTAGAAATTGTAAAAGTTCTTTCACCTTCATTGAGGATCTTCAGAGTGGTGTACGACCTGTTTCATTGATCATTTATACTTGAATTTAAAATATGTATGTATATAGGGTGTCCACCTACTGCCTGATTTTTGGAGCTCCACAAAATAAAAATGAACTCGGATGTACAGGGTGTTCAGTTTTTTCTGTATAGGCACTAACTTTATTTTAAATAGAAACCTATGTTTTTTTATTATTTTATAAAATCCTACATGATAAATTAAGGACAGTTTGTCTGATACGCCCCTATCAAAATATTAATAGTTTGCAAGATATCTGACTTTCTAACTGACTGATATATGAATTTTTTTCTTTAGTACATGAAACATTTTGGTAGTGTGAGCAGCTAGAAACAATTTCCTTTGATATGCTGTAGAGGGAGGATGTGTCATGCGAAACATGTACCAAAAGTTGTACTGCAATATACAGAGTGCAAAAAACATGGAAATGTTCAATATCATGTATTTCATATATATATCTTATAGTTGCGTAAAAGAATCATTACCTTCATTCAACGATCTTACACCGGTAAAAAAGAAAGTAAAGTAATTTTAACGAACTTAAATCAATAAATGGCTAGATAAAAACAAATGAAAATCTGCTATGAAATCGGATATAGAGAAATTTCATCAAAATAATTTACTAGAGATATTATCATATCAAAATATACAGGGATGTTTATTTAAAATTGTAACAGTTTTGTTAGTTCATTTAGTCAGTAGCTATAAATGATGAAAATTTCATAACAGCTACCTTATAAAACAACTTCACTAATAACCAAGTTTTGAAAAGGATGAGCATTTTATGTTTTTGTGACATGTGATGGCAGGCGATAAGGCATGTTAATAATAGTCAGAGGAATGCCAATCCCTCCTACTTTCACGTTCTGTATCTGTCGGGTAAGCATTCATCTCGGGTTAAGTGAAAAAGTAAAAGGCAACATCTACTGATAAATAGCGCCATTTGTAAATGACTTCAAAGCTTTGATCCTAATTTTAGTCTTCAAGTACTTGAAAAACTCCGCTATTTATAATCTAAAGTAACATTCCACGAGTCCCATTTCTGCCTATAAGGGCTTTAATTTTATTTATTGCCCTATATGCCTCCTCCGATATTTATTTCCCGTGTTATTGTGTTATTTTATTGCTCATAATGTCGTATACTGTATTGGGGACTATTAAAATACTTAGAATGGGCTTTTCTGGAGCCTATTTATATAGGGGTTGTTTTCAAGGAGGTCTGTCATGTTTTATGGGATTATACCTAGGTTCTTTCTTCTCTGTCGTGCTCTCAATGCAAGTATATAAGAATTCATAATAATATGTATCGTACTTTATGCGACAAGTTTAGTATACTTGACAGTACCTAATTCAGTTCTATAGAAGAGAACGGCATTAGAAAGTTGCTGGTGTATTTCAAAATATCAGTTCCCTAATAATCCCAAACATGTATCGTAACACAGCTGGTTATTTAGTAGGGAGCAGAACTATCACCCCCGCCTAGTCACACAACAATAAAAAAGGAAGATCAAAGAACAAAAGTAGTACACCTAGTTCGAAATACGTTAAGAAATCAGTAACAATCTGTAACATATCGGTAATCCAATGGATAATGCGGCAAAGAAACCAATAATCAATCAATCACACTTGAGTCCTAATCACGAATGTTAGAGGGCGCGCTTAGTAGCTTTTCATAACATACTATTAGAAAACGTACATACCTACAATATACTCTCGAATATATAAATTATGCCAATTAAATAAAAGTGAGCTTGACAACTATGTGACGTGACGTGACACTATTTTATAATTGATTAAAAGAATATGGAGCTCAATAGAAAATCATACAAATATCCCGTTAGAAGTATTTATAAACATTTTTATTTTTGTGTTGATATAAATGATTTTAAATTCCAAAATTATTTTTATGAACAAATATTTGGTCTGGGTATGGGGAATTGTTTATCTCCATCTGTGCAGATATAATTATGTCGGATTAACTTGCATTAAAAAACTAAGTTTCAAGATACCATTCTTTAAATGTAGATGACGTAATTAACCGCTTTACCTATTTAAAAACCTGCTTTTACCTGTTTAAAAATATCATAATATCAGGAAATAAACAATACTACTGACCATATGAATATATTAAATAAACCTAAACGTTATGGTAATAAATGTACACAACTGCATTATGCACATTACGAAATCTCCACGTCCGACCACTGAATTGTTTTTCGTGTTATGTAGTATGTGTATGTCTAAAAAGTTTATTTGTTCTATGGCACGTAATTAAAACTTGCTCTGTTGTTTAATGGGAACCTTTCCCTGCTATTTCTATTTAATCTTTTTCGGTGCCGCGGAAAGAGGAAAATTTAAATCCCTTATCATTTATAATGTGTTACTAAATCAAGGAATAAGATAGACTGACGCGACGCATTGAGTGACACTTTATATGACTTGTTGAAAACGAAAAGGAAGATAAAAAAAATTAAACCAACAAAATCCAAATAATTATTTCATAGTTTGCTGACCAATTGAGAATTAAATTCAGATAAATTTATTAAAGCTTCCTATAGGAATATGAAGCTATATTTTTGCTAAAGCTCCTCTGAACATGTGAGCGTACATTATTGTACTTCGTGACAAGATTAAAAAGCAAAAGCTAAATAAAAGTAAAATCCAACTGAAACTCACCCACTGATACAGCATTTTTTTCACTGGATTTAATCAAGTTGCTTCGCGTAAATATAAAAGTGTGTTATACTGGGACGTGATTAAGGAAGCAGTAGTAGTAAAATTTTGCCACCATAACAGCCAATGCGGACTCCCCGATAAAGCACTACTCATAAAATTTCATGGCACGTTGTTACATTCAATTTTGTCTACGAGTAGCAAAAAAACTACAACTACTGCTCTCTGAATTTGGAATTTTCATCTACATATACATAATTACACGTAAGTACTGTTATGTATCATGAAGCATCCATTGATTTTGGCACATTTATTCAATAGTACTACGATAAACCTAGAAAATACTATTTGCTCGATTAAATTAATATCTACGGATCGTAATTGAATCGGTTTTTGCAGAAAGGACCCATTTCTGCAATTTCGGGCTCAATCGAGATTTTTTGCCATATGGCAATATCCTAATTGTTTATATATGTATAGGTATAATGAAACTTAGTCTTGGACATCACTATATACTATATTACTAGTACTATATTATAGTACTATATAATTGGTTATAATATCAAGAATTCATGAGTTCCCTTTATATGGTACATAGACATTTCTATATTATGTTACGGTTACTGTCCTAACATATGATTTAACATGATAGTATATCGTGCAAAGTTTATTTTCATCTTAATATATATATATATATATATATATATATATATATATATATATATATATATATATATATATATATATATATATATATATATATATATATATACGTATATTGTACCTACTTAATCCCTAAATTATATTAAGAAAAAATCAAGTTTTCCAAGAAATAGCTTCAGTGTTTAATTGACGCCCCTTTATTTCCCGCTGGGTAATAAAGAGATCTGGGAGCTATAAGAGCTATAAGAAGATCTTCAGGTAAGTCGGTCAGTAATATCTGGTTATTATGCATCTATGCATAAAACTATTTTTCAATGCCTTCCTCTCTTTATGGTCCCAACGAACTACATGCTGCAGTTCTAACCGATTCGCTGATGCTGACGCCTTCATAAGTATCTATCTAGAAGTCTATTACTTCACTTTACTCAAACTTTAGGACCAATTTAAAGTAGTTCCATTCGCTGTTTATGACGTATTTAAACCCGTGCACTTTTACGAAAACTGCTACCGCAATGTTGTCTTGGGCATGAAATTACTCAAACCAGGAGAATCTTACACACACATTTACACTTACACTTTACCGTCGACTTTCGAAAATCCTTTTCATTTCAAAAGATTAATTTATAATAATTTATAATATTAATAAAATTCGTTTAGACAGGGACGCGAAACGCGACGTAAATTTGAAATAGGTATAATATTAATACATACCTAGATATAGGTATAATATTAATATATTATTTAAATTTTTGGTAGTTAATTATATTTAAAGTTTTTATTTAGAGTTTTATTGTTTTTCCGATTTACTATTTTTAATATCCTCACTTATTTGTATTAAGCTGTCGTTATTTATGCTTCCTAGATTTCAAAAAGGCTGAAAAGCTGTTTAATTTTAAAAATTTTGAGCATTTTTTTCTTGAAATGAGACCAAAAATTCAAATTGCTATACCATACAAAACGATCGTGATCGTTGATTGAATACAGATATGCCAGAATCGCTAAATATTGATGGAATTTTGGCACATTTTCGCATTTCTTCAAATTTCTAATGTCCCTCCGATATCGTAAATGATGTTTTGATATCGACTGGAGATATTGCCATAATTTTTTTAGGTGTTATAATTTCGTTTATGACGGGCACGTTACAGTTTTACACGAAATTATTTTGTCTCCTATTTCAATCTTGAAAATATGGTCGTATATGGATTCCAATATATTGAATTCGATGGTGCAGTTGGTTTTGTTACGAGGGTTAGAAGCGCAGTCTATTAATATAATATAAATCTATTAATATAATATAAATATTGAAACACATTATAACACGACGTTCCCCATCCAAGTCAATTTACAATTAAAACAGATTTAGTAACAATTCGATTAGTAACAGTAAGTAATGTTGTTATATAGCCCTATACACATTTTATTATCTATTTATATACAAACGTTTATATACATATTTTCCTCTATATTTTATGTTTTTATATTTTTTTTCTTTTTCATATAATAGTTCTTTTTTTTATTTTTTTTTTATTTTTATGTATTTATATATTCAGTCATGAGTGGTGTTATTGGTCATCATTGTTCAATTATTGCTTATTAACCTATATAACTATGTAAATTGCTAAAATCATTCAAAAAAAAGTATCTGAAATTGTTAATCATATGCCTGCATATTTTTATAGAAAAAAAATATGTTTTTAAACGACCAGAGTGAGAGGACAGCCAGTAACCTAAAATGAATTATCTCACACGTTCTTTTAAATCAATCTTCTCTATTATCTTCATAATAATCTCACATAATGCACTGGTTGCCGGGGGTTGCCGTGGGTTGCCGTAACACCTTTTTCAGCGTTTAGGGAGTTCAGCAACGGAGAACATCAGAAACTTTCCGCAAGCTGAAATCCCACATCCCACTTACGTCAAGTGTTCGTACCTCAGAGGAGTTGTTAACATGCTAATTTAATTTGGAAATATCGACTGTTCCCGCATTTCCTGGGTAGTTAGAACGAAATGGCTTATCTTGTATTGAGAATGGCATACAACAGGTTTGGGACGTTAACTCATTAGTTATTTACCGATATTCTGTTGGAATGGAGATGTTGGTTGGGTAAGCCTGCCAATCACGTTCCAGCGCCGCAGTACGATTTCGTCGAATGCAATTGCAGCACAATTTTTTTCAAAATCGCATGGGAACACACACGTTACGATCTTGCAGTAGCAGTTTTGCTTGCAAATGTTAACATGTCAGATGAAAATTTAGTTAAAGCGGCTCTTACGCGTGGTAAACAGGAAATAAAAAAAATACAAGGAACGTAGGTGGTGTTGCAAAAATTGGTTATTAATCAGCCATACGTCTATATATATATGTCTTTGTATGTACGTTGATTTATTAGAAGATTCACGATTGCTTCCAGATGATTTCCTAGGACCCTACATCAGATTTGCTGGCATTGTTTTCAATTAATTTTAATTAATGCTCTCGTTTTTCATATAGCTCTAGAAAATTTATTATGTCTCGCTATAGGCAATTTTTAAAAGCAAATTGAGGATTTGTTTTATAGTATTAAAATCATATGATCGAATCGTAAGTCACAATACACTGCCAAATAAACGATTGAACCAACAGTGTTGTAATGCTGCAGACTGGCTGGTTTGTGTGCAAACAAATTGGATAATATGAAGATAATGAAGATCATGATGAAGATAATAAAACCATGTGCACACTATCAATGAAATTAGACAAAATAATACATTAAGACCAGACATCGAAGGATCTACTTACAGGACTATCTGCCAGAGGCGCTAGCGTAGTTAGAAATAACGCTCGGTTATTATCTATATGTCGCAAAAAAGCGTTTCAGCATAAAATTATATTTGTAGGTATTGTAGAAAAAGTGCGCCTTATTTGAAATTATTTTCAAATGCCTACATAGTAATTACCTATTATAGTTACTAATGATACATAATTAATAATTCTATTAATTTATATTCTTGGCTCTTTCAAGTTAATGTCACGGGAAAATTAAGATTTGTTCCGATCTAAATTATTGTGAAAGTAAAAGGCTAGAAATTATTGTTCTTTTAAGATGCGTATTTTTTAAATATTGTCCCAGAAAATTTAACCAAGGTGAGAATGCGTAATAGGCTCACCTCGAAATAAGGCCCAGTTTTCATAATTCGATGTTACAGCCAGGGGCGTTTTGAACCTGTTTGAAACTGTTCGCACGGGCGCGTGACCTTAATAAATAATTTATAACAAATTTACTATTGGGAATTAGGGCGTCATATTTTGTATATCTTATTTTTCAGTGTGGTAGAACAATTTTATGCAATAAAAAAATGGAAATGTTCCCTATTGTTAGGTATTACATAGGTTTTTTTTTTCAAATATCAGCAATTTTTAGATATATGTGGCTTTATTACATAGGTTTCAATGCTAGTAGGTATTGTATTTTAAATGAAATTTATAAAATTATAAAACAGAAGAGTACATTTTAGTCACAAATATTTATTAGCAATATTACCATCATAGAACATTGAGAAAAATACTTATATTTTCCTATAAAAGATAAAAGAAAACAAAAATAAATAGTTTGTAGATTATAAATCAGTCAACACTTCAATGAAAATAAAAATACAAATAAATAGAAAAACTGGAGAACAAAGAAATGGAATATAAATAAGGAATTTTCAACAAAGAAATGGACAATAAATAAGGAATAAATAAGGATATTTTCTGGAGAAATACATTCATGACCCTTCACTGTGAAGTTGAAATTAGTTGCAAACTGATTTAACATAGATTCAGGAGAAGGTTTTATGTCTCTATGGGCATGTATTAATGTTAACCCTTTGAGCCTCTCCTGGCCCATTGTAGAATGCAACAAGTTTTAAATCTCTTCAAAGAAGAGAAGCTTCTTTTTGGTGAGGCTATAATTACATGTGCCATAAAGAGAATCTTAATAAGTTGGAGCATTCGAGGGTTAATTATATTGGTCTCACACAGATTTAGCGTCTCTATGGCGGAATTCGTTAAAATTTCATTGGGAAAATCGATAGGCGATCGTGCTTCTATGTACGTACCTATCGACTAGAACTTTTTTTACTTTCGTCTAGGTCAGTTTTATACTTCACTATAGCTTACATAGCAAAATAAGTTGAAAAAGGAGCTGAAGGTGGTTCTTATTTCTTCCACTGGTCTCTTGCAACTACACCTCCTGCACCCCCCTTCCCCCTATCTACGACCTTGGTTACAGCGTCATTTATCATTTCATAGTTGAAACATATGGTAGGCTGTACTTTAATTGGTCAACTACATTATTCATGGTGCCTAAAATAATAGTGGTAAACGTACATTTAAATTTTTAGAGAGTATATTTAATAATTAAAATCATTATAACTTGCAGTAAAAATATTGTATTATATTGTGAATTATTTTAGATCACAATAATATATTTTGTATTTTTTAACTTTTTGTATATTCTATTTTTTATAGAGGATTTCGTATTTTTTGGGCTGTATAATGCCGAGTATGTATTACAACCCTAAATTAAGTAAATTTTCAAGATATCCATAATTAAGCAGTTTTATGCATCTCTATAGGAACCCGAGAAACTACACACATATAACCGACTCTGCAAAGTCTCCGGTATCAACTCCAGTGGGAAGATTGTGCCAATGAAACTTGGAAAATGCATTAAACAACCTCAAGGATTCCGTTCATTTTGGATTTAATGTATATAGCGAACAATCAAAGTGCCATATCGCAGACGATTGAAACTTGCTTAATATTGCGCCAAACTTGGTAATATCGAAACTTGCCCGAATTTATTTTTGATGATACCGAAATTGATTTCAGATATTAAGTTTGTTGCTTTCATGCAGCAAGGCAACGGGAAAGTTGTGGCTGCATGTGTCACTAATGGCCGTTGTTCCAAGAATCCGTGAAATAATGAATTACACAATCTACGTGACTAGGTTTTAAAAGCGCTTATAATCGTAAAACATGAAATGCGTACCAGTGAAGCGGGCCCTTATATATAATTTTTTTATATAAGTTATCTTTAAGTGCAGCTCTACTGAATATATTAATATATATATATATATATATATATATATATATATATATATATATATATATATATATATATATATATATATATATATATATATATATATATATATATATATATATATATATTGTTTTATTAGGATTAACCAGTCCATGTGAACTAACACGGCATTGACTTGTTAATGCCAGAGCACCCTTGTTTCAATGAGTTTAGGTCTAAATTAATAATATTGATGGTATCATGAATTTCTGGGACTGGACATGTTCTGTTCAGTTGAACATCATCCGCGTATAAATGAATGTGGCAAAATTTAATTGACGACTATATCAAAGATGTACATAGAGAATAGAATTGGGATAGAATGTACAGGGAGTTCTGTCGGAATATCAAAAGTAGCTACCCTCCAGCAAAACGGAAGTGGAAGAGAATTACTCGCCTTTACGATTAATTTAGCACATGATATCAAATGTATGACAAATAACTTGGTAATTCAATTACCCTGCAAGCGGTTATTACCTCGTTCATAATTAATAAAAGTTACGGAAATTACACCTAGTAAACGCGGAGAATTATAATCGGATTATACACCGCCAGCTCCTTGTTAATAGTTTGTCGTTTAGCGGAATTGAAATGTCACAAAATCAATAAGACAGGTGAATGCGAGTTTCAGCCGTAGGATTGTATTCACAGAATATATTAAGTGCATTGCAAGGATTGCATAGTATATTTTAATTGCAAATTCTAGAGGTACAATGTTTTATTTTATTTGCATGACAAGTCTCAAAGAGAGGTGTCACCACTCCAAGGGGTGATATAATCTTGAGACATCGAAAAGCTTGATATGTTACTCAAAAGTTTCCGTGAACAAGGAAATAATATTTGTTATCTGGACGAAATTTGTGTTTAACAAAAGTGTAGAAAGATAAAAATGTTAAAATTTCTTGACAAGTAAAGGGTAGCCTATAATGTAGTGACACATTTTGTAGTATAATACATTACCACTGAAAACCCTATATTATGTAAGTTTTTGTGTTGTTCGATAAAAAACCCATTTTTTTAGACAAAAATACAAGGCGTATAAAACGTACAAAATTTTAAGCAAAATTAGTACATGGAAATCCCTGTCTTAAATTAAATTAGGCAGTTCTGATTTTTTTATGTTGTATGTGATGACACACGTAATGCCAAAACCAATATTTTTCCACCTCGAAAGCCCTCCGGACCATTGATAAATATTTGTACACCTAAAATATTCGAACTCTTTTCAGTTTTTTTCAAAAGTCAGTATAGACACTTTTTAAGTATATTAAATTTGCAACAAAATGACAATAATTTTGTCTCGATGGACCAAATAGTTTGGACCAAAGATATAGCTGTTCAAAGATTTGCAAAATTTATGTTCACCACATATGTTATTGAAGTAAACTAAAATTTACAATAAAACGAGACCAATTGTGTCTATGTAGATTTTCGTAAATTGCTTAAAATATGAATTATTTATCAACCACAACCTTTAAACAAACAGGCCAAGGAACAACTGGATAGGGCTGGAACCTTTGATGTAACTATAACACTCGGAGTAGTTTCCACAAACACCAAAACACTTTCACTTCGCTCGACGCACGTTTCGCCAACCAAGTTGGCATCATCCTGAGACGATTAAAACTGAAAGTTGAAAGTGGCAGTTTTAATCGTCTCCGGATGATGCCAACTTGGTTGGCGAAACGCGCGTAGAGCGAAGTGAAAGTGTTTTGGTGTTTGTGGAAACTACTCCGAGTGTCAAAGAACAACAATAAAAATGTGGAGAGGAAAAAACCCATATATCACCTAATCGACGAATTCCTTCATGCATTTTAAAATGCATTTTAAAATTGTGATTCTACCCGGAGGATTCAAATTAAATCTTGTGCGAAACTGACGTTAAGTAACGGTTACTTTTAAAGAAATTTTCAACAATAAAAACCTGATGATTAATTTTTCGAAACCGGCAGCACGTTATGGTCTATTTGACAATTATAACAATTATAAATCTCTATGGTTCTGTTTAAAAAAAATAGTATTATACAGAATGTAACTTTACATAGTTATTTTTTACTTATATTTTCATACTTTGGTACACCTTGTATATTTTTGCAAATAAAATCTGAGTTTTTCTATCGAAAATCACCAAAATCTTACCTATAGGTTTTTCAGAGGCAAAGTAATTAGACCTCAATGTTAGTCACTACGTAATGGGCCAACCTTGATACTTTTTATGGACTGTCAATAGGGTTTAAAGCATCTTCAGGAAAATGGAGACGATTAATAGTCACCCAATTTCGTAGAAGCACCCGCACTAATATTTTTGAGGATTTGCATTTTTTATGAACTTTAATCACTGTCTTTCTTTACCAAACAGACTAGCGTTAGGCTTTTAGAAGCAGCACTGTATGATAATCAGTGAATATAAATATCACTTAAAAGATCTGTCTGTGTATGAAACTCCCATAGGTGGTTACAGCCCGTCACGAGAAGTAAACATGCCTGATTTATTATTCATCCCTCACAGGTCTGAAATTACAGTAAGAATGCGACAAGCGTCTCTCCGAAAGAATACTCGTCCGGAATTTAAAAATATTCATCCTCCTCGAAATCATACTCCAGCACTGGCAGAAGGGTCTAAAAACTATACCTATTTCAGTGGCGTTTTTGCTAAAACTATACGAAAGCTAAGAGTGGTTGGAAATTTGTGCTGAATGCTGAATAATATATCAATCAGATTCCGATTTGCATTCCTTTTTAGTCAACGAGGAGCAGTTCTGCTATCATTACCTGATAGGGATTATTTACAATATTATGTAACCCAATGACAAATTTTTTTGAAATTATTTATTAGTAATTTTAATTTAAACGGTATGTAGGTGGGAGAAGTTGGCATTGGATTTCCCCAACTGCTTATTACGAAACAGTGAGTTTTATCAAACCTTACAAGAACCTCTTTTTTTATCAAATGATATCAGTAAATCGGAAAATGTAAAGAAAAATACATTGACATAGGTAGACTGGAATTGCTTAGAGAGAAGATAACATACGTCATCATAAGCTGCCTATCGATACTATTTATATATTTGTAACTAATGATCTATAAATAACTAACCTATCGATACGAATTAATTTACATGGGACTGATGGCCTGACGACAGTCTACACGATGGGCGAAGCCGTGACTTATGTATCTTCTCCAATCAATTCGAATATTTTATCTATATTTTTCCTCAAGGAGGTCAACTTGTCACACATACACGCTACTGATAAACGAACTGCCGTGATCTTATTGTTGTACCGTAAGACTTTAAACGGTTTCATACTAACGCTTTCCGCTTCGATCACAAAATTAAAGAAAATCAATTTCAACTCCCTCTATCTCCGAAGGGTTCATTATTATTATGTACACCAATAATGTTTATTCGCGAAAGATGCATACATTTTTTTAAAGTTTCTAGTTAATCCTGCCGGGAAAGACGTTCTCTTTGAGAAGTAGTCTAATGATATCAAAGAGTGGACATACCACTAGATGACGATAAGGAAAACGGAATTTCATTTTATTCTATAGCTTCATTATTTCTTCATAGATATCCAATTTTTAGGGCTCATTTGAAAGCTGAGGCTTCATGTTAAATAAACTGATCAACAAAATAAACGTTACACTGCCAAATTTGCTCTGATTTTGGAACAGAATAAATCTGGATTGCCGCCGCCTATTTAGTTTCTGTTTGAAGTGTTTGCTAGTACAATGTTTTGTCTGCCGGTCCTTGTTTGTACCAAGGATATATGTTTCATATAAAGTTTCTACAGGGCGGAAAATAAAACAGTGTTAAATTTCTGAAATTTCGGTATCGTCCCATTTCAACAAAAAATTTTTTTTCTGGATTTCAACATGAATGTCATAAATTAGAACCTCATATCTCGAAACGGTTTTTGCGATTTTCGTTGATTTGCCTTTAGAATCCAGAAAAAAAAATTTTTGTTGAAATGGGACGAAATGCCGAAATTTCAGAAATTTAGCACTGTTTTATTTTCCGCCCTGTAGAAACTTTATATGAAACATATATCCTTGGTACAAACAAGGACCGGCAGACAAAACATTGTACTAGCAAATACTTCAAACAGAAACTAAATAGGCGGCGGCAATTCAGATTTATTCTGTTCCAAAATCAGAGCAAATTTGGCAGTGTAACGTTTATTTTGTTGATCAGTTTAGTTATTAAGGCAAACGTATTTATACTTAAGCAATTATAACGCCAAACTGATTGTCATAGTATCATTAGAGGAAAGGCGGAGGGCGGGGGAAAATGGACCTCGAGAAGAACGAATTTTGATAAGAAATTTCTGTAGGAATAGGAATCAAAGTTCGAGAAAAATTAATGACGCATTTCGGAACCAAACAAGAGTTTTAGTCTCAAATCGCATGATAAGAATAACGATTACTCGCAACTTATCTCGTCTATAATAGTGAAGCGTGTGTTTATCCTACTTATGACATGAAAGTGTATGGGCTCTATGAAAGTGTAAGTGACATGAATAAATTAAAAGTGTAGGGACCTATAAAAATAATAAAAATAATGTTTTCATGAATTTAGATTTGAAATTGAATTTACGTTTTAAAAGAATCAGGGACTATTTCAGTTTTTATGGTACTTTGTAATCCTAAGACCTCAAATGTAGAATATTTCTAGAGCCGGGCATCGAGCAAAATGCATACGCTTGCTTCCCCGTCATCGGACAGCTTAATGAGCATTGGTTCGCAATCGCTTGCATTTGAGAGAAGAGTGGAAAAACTGTCTTTTCACCGATGAGAGCAGATTTAACCTGATTTATTCTAATGGCAGAATTTTAGTGTGGCGGGAACCTAATTCTAGAAATGCCGAAAAAATATGGTAGCTCAGGAGGCTTTTGGTGGAAGAGGTATTACTGTTTGGTTTGAGATACCGCTATAGGGACAATGTTTTGGTTCCAATAGTTATTCCCTATGCGAATGATTATGGAGAAGAATTTGTGTTAATCGACGACAATGCCCGATCTCATCGGGCCCATATTGTTAACCAGATTTTGGAAGAAAACCATGTACATAGGATGGAATGGCATGCAAAATCGTTATTGTAGAACTACCTACATTATAATATCAATATAGTTGTTATTAGTATTATTATTAGTACCTTTATACAACTGCTGCAATGATGGATCTGAATATATACCAGTCAACTGATCAGATATTCAAAAATTTCAAACAAATATTTATTATGTCCCATTTTAATTAAAATATAAATTATGTCTGGATCGATCAATTAAAATCTGTTGTAAATAACACACATCGGACATATTTTTATAAACCGTAATTAATATGTCAAAAATGGAATATACTCTGATGGCATTAAAATATGACCGAGCAGCAATCAAATAAAAAGAGAAATATTGTCGCATCGATCGGAAGCGGCACGTTACACAACTTTAACAATTTGAAATATTAAATAACGCACGCTGAGCGATGATGTAGATATTAAATGATACAAATTATTCCCGTAAATAACTAAAGTTTGACAGTATAAAGCCGCTTGTTTAAATAAATCACATTCCGAATTTAATAACTCCTCTGACGTTTTAATAAAAAAAAACTTCCAAAACAAGTGGGATTATTAAATGACTTAATTAACAGGTCGTCGCCGGGAATTAGACATTGCTTT
The DNA here is from genome assembly GCA_964058915.1 of Tetropium fuscum. Classification (NCBI taxonomy): domain Eukaryota; kingdom Metazoa; phylum Arthropoda; class Insecta; order Coleoptera; family Cerambycidae; genus Tetropium; species Tetropium fuscum. The sequence goes on along the minus strand of CAXKVY010018455.1, from coordinate 785,045 downwards.
TAGCAAAGTCCTTTACATAATTTTCTCGGTAATGGTTCTCGGTTTTGGGAGGGTATTTAAAGTTAAAATCTTAGGCAATATAGCAACCAAGAAAGTTGGAATATTTTGGCTTGCTGATTCCTGCTGCGTGGTGTTCCCTATGGTGTTATAATAAATAATTATTTTTCTCCAAATTGCTTAGATACCATGTAGGTCAGAAAATACTTTTCGGAATCTCTGTTCCATCCTCTACAAATTTTATTTGAATATTTGTTTACGAATTACCCTGGCAACGGCATTGTGAATGACAACAATAATAGGAATGTTCATAAAAAAAATAATTATTTATGTGCCTAGAAAAGGTCAAAAATAGGTTATAAATTAAATAGATAATAATAATATAAAATAATAGACCTACCAGGAAGAGCAAGCGAGTGAGATAAATACAGAGAACCTAACTTGTGTTAAATGAGAATCCTTGCCTTGAAGATTTTCCACACTCAAATTAGTCATCACATCTGCAGGCTCCCCATAATAAAAGATATTTGCATGAACAAAAAATCACTATCAGATGCTTCTTTTAGTAACTTGTTAATATCATTGCGTTCAGGAGTTCTCCATTCTTTTGGTTTGTGATCTTTTGTCTTGATCTTCAAAAAATTTAAAAGTTTCGCAGAATTAGAGATATTAATGTTTTTGTAAAATTGAAGAATTGGCTTAGGCATTGAATAATGATTTAGGTCCATAATGATGATGCAACAAATTTCTTGTGTAGATCAAAAAAGTAAGCAAGTAAAACACTTTTATTTATACCTTTAACATGCTTAACTTTCATCCAGTCGGTAGATGTTGAGTGTTTCCAGGTCTCAAGTGGATCGCCACGGCCCTTCCCCAAGCCTGCCTCAGCCCACAGCCCGTCACCCATCCAAGAGCCAGCCAACGTCCGCCTTGCTTAACTCGGAAGGGCGAAATCTTACCTACCGGCCAAGTCTCGCGGACAGGCGAGGCGGTCCCCAGGTTTTCTATAATAAATTTACCTATTTATTAAGAGTCCTCAGTCGATATCCAAAATTATGGCCGCTAGGCAGTGCTGTTGGATAAAATTTTGTATTCAGCGTGACTTATATAGAACATAACACACTTGTACCATAAGTAGCTATTATAGCATCGATTATATAGCATAACTATTATACCTATCCATTTTTTTTACAATTTGACATTTCTACACATCCTTATTGCTGTTACTTGAGTTTGCCTTATCTGAATTTAACAAACAATGGCTCATTTTATATAAAGAACTTGTTTTTTATATTTATTACAATTAACAAAATTTAACTTGTATGCTCAGAAATATTCTATCCCTTTCCTTAAAAAAATCAAGAAAATTCTGGCTCTATTAATGTATTTAATCAGCTATTAAATATGCAAAATAAAAGTGAGAGACAAAAGTTTTCGAAATTCCGATCTCTCTTCATATCAGTTTTAAAATTATTACATCCATTATTGTAGCATTATTGATGTAAAATTACACATTTTACGATTCTGGCCATTTCATGAACATCCGGTTTACTCGAAAGTGACACCAATTCTTTGTTTTTAAAAGGAAACACCCTGTGTATTATTTCATTTTAAAAGTTCTGCAAATATTCTGAATATGATAGATTTATTTATTTATTTTTTTATTTAATGATGCATTTTTGGATGTAGGTACGTATGTTAAACATTTGTCGTATAGCAAATAATTTACATATCCACTGGTCTCTCTGTTACATGGAATATATCAAAAAGGACAGGTCTTTGTATTCGGACGTTTGAAATATATTTTGCTAGGTCTCGCTGTCGCCGTACCATCCATTCGGATGATGGTGGCCGTTCGTCGACCATCAATTTACTTAAATTTCATTACCGATATCGTGCGCTCAATTGCTTTTTTGCTGGGATCGAAATAATATCGCTCTGCTACACGATTCTCTTCTCTATGGAGATTTTTTCCTCTTTGTTGATTAGTTCGGAACTGACGTTGCTAATGTTCCAGCAGCATCCTGAATGACACTCTTATAAAAATTAATATACTACATACATAATTTTAAAAATTTCAACTAATTGTTTTTATAAATATTAGAAATAGAAATAATAGGTAAAAATCTACCTGTAACCGTTAATATAATTTTATTTACTTAGACGTACATTTACATTAAAAATCTATTTTCCGAAATCTCTGCAGATAACGTGTTTTTATGCCATTGCCAATAGAACTGGCAATGTGCAGGCTATATTCAGTTGCAATGCCTATAATATAAGACTTCAATTCATGTCATGATGATTTTTGCCTAGGGGAATATCCCTCAAATTGCCCACGGAAGGCCAACGGTCCCCCAAACAAGTACTTGTTTTACCATATATCTTCTCTTTTATATTCTGTACAGATGGCTGTCTCCCTGCTTCTTGTTATGGAGCTGATGTTTCCTTACCTGGCAGTGTCCAGTCAGGATTCCTATTGCGAATTGTAGTTTGCCTCTGAACATAGCTAGACAATTGCTTGCTGTCTCTTCGCTGGAATATCTTCGGATATTTTTATCTAGCTAACAGCTACTTGGTTCACCTCATAGCTTCTTAAACTTCTTATAAGTATTTTTATTGATGATTTGTAATTTCGCTGCAATTGGTAATGTACTAGGCCCAAAAAAAATTTAAGACTGGCTGGCTTCTAGGCCAATTTGTCATTTTCTTGATTGCCATTATACAATGAGTGTGATGTAGTCCAATATAGGGTGATGTTATTCATCTGGCAGACTCTCACAAGCGCTTGGTGATATTTCCATATTAGCCCTTTTATTAATTTTTTAATTTTTCATGGCCGGTAGTAATTGTCTACTATCCGTGTAGATTATGATTGTCTTGCCCGTTATTCATCTACGAGCAACCTCTCCCATGGCTATAGTTATGGCTATCAGTTCTGTTTGTACTACACTGGCATTCTTATCCATAGTCCACTTACGTTGAAATCGTAGACATCTAGAATATATGTCACAGCCTCTTTCCTCTTTAATCCGTATGTGAAGACACATTCAACGGTGATCAAAAAGAAGAGAAGCAGTCTCATCTTCACTATTAGTTTATTTGGCTTAAAGTTTATCAAAGACAAGCCGAGGCGGAATTCCATCTGCACATAATAAAAGGGTTATCGTTTTGACAACCTCTGTCCACAGGCGGCATTTAGTTTAGCCACAGCTTGCGTTTAGTTGTATAACAACGGATTTCAGGCCAACCATGGTCATTTCTTCTAAATGTAAGTTTAGTGGTGGAAGTCACAACATTACCTCCATTACTCTCGTTGGTGTTGTTCGCGTAGCTCCGCTTATGCTCAGACAGGCAACTTTTTGTACCTAGCACAGCTTGAGTTTTGCTGTTAATTGTTGCCTCTTGGGCCTTCATAGGGCATCATGGGTTTGATGATGGCGGTGTATATTCACATGACCACCAAATTTCATGCCCTAGATTTTCCCAATGGTTCTGCGAGACTGCCCATATGAGATGTTTTTATTCTTGTTTCAAGTTGAGGATTTCATTTTAGTTTAGCATCACAGGTTACATCCAGATATTTCACCCGCGCAAAGTGGAAAGTGCTTTCATTGGCTCCAGTTCCAGTTCTATTTCTCTTTTGAGGAGAACCATTTCAGTCTTTCTCGGGTTGATGGATAGAGCTCCTCACACCAATGTCCAATTGTTCTTAGGAAGAGAAGAGAATGCAGACGTTCTCTGGCCAAGTATTCCATTGATTAATATCGTTAGGTCACCTGCGTAATCAATCGTGTAGAATCTTTCTGTGTTGAGGTGGTTTTGGAGGCTATCAAGAACCAGGTTCCATAGCAGTGGTGATAGTACCTTTCTGCGGGCAGCGTCTGGCAACCAATCGTCTTATGACAGTGTCTCCTACACTGAATTAAATATCTACTTACCTACATTAGAGGAACGTTTCTGTACGACAGGGCTGCTATCATTTTAGGAGAGGTGGTTTTGTTAATACACCCTCTATACACTCGTATACTAAGACACCCAGAGTGGATTGCTTGTAATCCTAGGATTTCTCAATCCGACTTGCTACCACATGAAGAGTAGTATCGGTGAATCTATCTGGTGTATATTCATGTTAGTGGAGATGCACAGGATTGTTGGTCAATGTTACAACCCTCAGATAACGCTCACATAGCTTCTCCATTGCTTTTAGTAGAAAAGTGATTAGAATAATAGGATGGTATACTATGGGGGTGGTAATGCTATTCTCCCTACTTCTGATATGAACATTACTTTTACTTCTATCCATACCTTTCGGATATAAAGGTATGCTAGGCACATCCTAGTTTCATTCTAAAAAAAATATCGTAAACTATCGTATTTTCTTGTCTTTATGCACCTCCAAATTCCATATCGATTATAGTAAGTGAGTTTCGCTGCTCTTGCATTTTTTATGAACGGCAGTACATGCGATATGGCGTGGGCAGAAGAAAAATATAACTAGTTTAATGTAATCATAGGAGAGAATAAGTACGTAAAGTATTACGTTGGGAATGAATTATATGGCGTGGTTATAGTTAAGTCTAATAACACGGAGAAAGTTTTTTAGATCGATATCAATGATAATATAATCGAAATAATAACGAAAATTATGCGATTTTTGGCTGATAAAAAATATTCCAGATAAGTAACTTTTTTTGCACTTAAGAATTAGTCTAAAAATAATTTAAGCATTACCTTAAAAAGTAATATTGTTTTATTGATATACATCTTATTTGTTTAAGGGCTAGAGAGAGATGGATTTCGTAAGTTTGGCATCTTTTATAACACGCTGTTAAATAAATAATAGATATATTACACCTGCTCACCAATAAAAGTTGATGACACTGGCATATCATAATCTGCACTGACTATAGAAATATCGCGTGATGTTCGGTAATTTATATTTCAGTATGTTGAATTTATTGGCTTGCATATGAAATAGAGTGAAATGGAGATCTTACCTATGATAAGTTCCTGTTCGATTAAAGAAGAGGCAATATGGGTCAGCTAGACTGGTCATTCTACCGGCGCATCCGGCAAATAATCGAATGTAGCATCTATACTCTTTTTCTGCTATCTTGGCGTGTATGACGTATACGTATACAATCGTACGGATCAAATTAATGTGCTATATATAATAGAACAGTTCTCAACAGTTTTAAGAAGGCCACCTCGATGTCTTCTCGGGCATTGAGGTAGCGGCAAATGCAGTTATTTAATCATTAATTCTGGTAAAATCTCGACAAAGGTATGAGAATGAATATGAGAATTTTGAGAATTAGAGTAGTTCAAGGAACATAAATCTCGGAAAAGATTGTGTTGGCATATTTTCCGGGTAAAGCTGAAAAAGAGAAGCTCTATAAATATTATTTATAAATACCTATTATTCTACTTTAAAATGTACTATTTCATTGGAAAATATACCTATAATATACCTTAGTACCTTATGCCTTAGTAGAGAATAAGGTGATATTAGCCCAGTTGCTGGGTTACTTTTTCGCACAAGTGTGGTAAAGTGTCCCTTTACTGTACTAGTGCATAAAAATTACAATACGATATGGCATTAAGTGTAATATTTGACATATTGATAACAGATAAACGAATATTATATGTACATTTTATGGCTTTATTTTAATTGGTAAATCAGTCTCAAATATACGAGTTAAATGAATGGAGAATGGAGGAATGGAATGGAGAATGGAGAATGAATATTTATGTCAGACAAAATTTATTTTATTAATGTTATTCTAAATATGTATAAAAAACATTGCACACATTTTGTTAGCAGGTGTAATAAACATCTAATAGGAGACCTATTAGATGTATAAGCAAAAGCTCAATTCCTAAGTCGTAAGATTTATTAAAGCTGTCAAAATTATATTTTATTAACAAATTTTAGAGATATTATATAATTATAAAACCTACGACAAAAATACACTTTCAAATCAAATTTTTTTCAAAACAAAATGTTAAAATGAAAGAATAATATAATAATACTTCGTTCGCAACGGCTGGCCTATAAGTCAGAGACTTGTGCGGGAGAGGGGGTGGCATATTATTATTTCGCGGACCGCATGTGCGACCAGGGTCGACTTAGGTTGATAAATTCTAACTACCATTCAGTGCAGGAATGAGGAAAACCTAGAAAACCTCATTATTAAATCTTGGGGATAAATTATTGAACATTTATTTCACACCAGTTCGGGTAAACTAACCAACACACTGCCGCTAGGTGATCGAGCCGAGAGCAAGCGCGCCAACCGCTCGACCATCGTCTGATCACAGTATTCTGAATATGGGGAAATTTTGAGACGAAGTTATACATTAAATTGCAAATAAATATGAAAAGGAAATTTTATTTTACTTTACTAGGTAAGTAAATATAGAACAGTGGAACTTATGGAATAATTATATTTTAATGGCAATAAGATTTCAACTCATTGTGATTTTCTCTACTACTTCAAATCTCCATTCAAAATGACGATAATTATTGTTATATATTAGTAACACTATCATTGCTTGCGATTAACTCTGGATAGTTAGTCTGCAACGTATAAAATAAATAAAACTTCTACTTCTATCTTCAATTCTACACTACTTAAATTGTAAGCCCACGTAAGTCTCCCTGCAAAACAAACTGAAGTTTTGCAAATACCATAAATTTAAATTCTATTAAAAGATAAAACAGTAAAGCCTGCTATCTGGTTCGCTGTTTAACACTAAACAAACATTTTTATACAAATTGCTCCATTTCCACTTATACGGAAGCAAAAATTCCTTCTAGCTTAGTTCTGAAGTATATATGCGAGTGTCCCGAGGTTCTTAAACCAGACGAAGGAATATTTTAAATATAGCAGCTTTTCCCGGTATATGTTAATAGTAATTAACATGTAACTTTTGACAATAATATTTTTTTATATATTTTTAAATAATTAATAAATAATTGAAGGGAATACATACTGTATTTATTTATTTTGCTGCACTATTCTACAGGATAGAACACCAAATACAATGGAGAATGCTGAATATGAATCAACCCCGTCCACCTTGATGCTTAGTACCTTGATTGCTTAGTACCTTGATGCTTAAAACGGAAATTGAACTCATTGAAAATAACTTCTGTGGGTATTATGCTATGGGGACGAGACAAGAAAGACATTCAGGTTTAGACCAAAAAATTTAAAATAAATCAATTTTATTTAATTGTACACCTACGTGGTCAAACTATAACTGTGTCGTTCTGCAACTATATCGATATTGGATGTGGAAGAAGTTCGCTGTCAAAGATGATACCTAAATCATGAAATGTTGGGCGGTTTAAAATAACGCATAACGGTATTATGCAGTCGGAGGCAATGGTGGTAGGCCAAGATGAAAATGACAATACCTTGTCACTGAAACTTTATGCAATCAGTTGACTCAATCTCTTTAGCGGAAAAGCTGTTACCATTATTATTATTATTTATATATCCACTTACTTTCCTATGTTTACAGTATTTTTTGAGATGTTTCATGTTCCAATGCCGGCTTCGCCCGTAAAGTTGCTACAGACAAAGCACTGACGATATTTCACAATCAGAATTTTCAGATCAAACATTATTTGTCAAAATCAATACGCAAGATTTATTCAAAAATGACCCAAAATGACTCACGAATTTTGTCATTTATGGGCAAGAGATCTCGATTTCTTTTGTCAGAACAAATATTACCTGCAAATTACGTCCCTGTCGGAAAAATAGGGAGTAGGTTTCCTATTTTCTATAGTTACATGAAACTATTATTATTTTAATGAAAAGTACATGTCCCTCCTCCTTTTCTTACGAAACTCATCCATGAACAAAATGTATACACTGTATTAATCAAAACTTTTTATCTTCAGCAAATTTTTATCTTCGGCTTATTGCGACGTAATTTTTTTTCAGATTACGCAGCGGCTTTAAGCCCCCAGTAATTATTTTAAAAGAAGACAGAAATATATAAATTGAAAGAACTTTGTCGAAATACATTTTTAATTGAACTATTTATCAAAACTAAGTTCTTAAAGCGCGATTTAAATATTTCCTATTTCCGGTCTCTTTTAAGTTAAAATCTTATTTTTTTGAGATTAAACTCTTTCGTGCTTCTCGGAAAAATCCTTAAAGGAAACCGGCTGCAAATGACAATTTGATTTCTTATCGTTCATTATGCTCGCCCTTCGTCGGGAGTGAGAAAGAGACAGAGTCGGCCACAATTAGATAAACAATGGTAAATAGAGTGCCGACTGTTTCTTTTAACCAATTGAGGCATTATTTTCTTCCTTTGTGCTCGCTCAGTTGTACGCTGAAAACCGCCATTGTCTGGAGATTAAAAGTGACTTCTTTTGTATTTTTCGTCCATTTGCTCACTTAAATCTGAACATGTTATTCCTCTAGAGGCTTTTGTTTGGTTTCCAGAGCCGTTTATTAAAATATTTATCTCAATGGAGTCTCTATTTAAGCGGATAATTTTTGTCGTTTAACGCTGACAATGTTACGCAAGTTGCATATCGTGTGACACCCGAATAGTTTTGAAAACACTTATTAAACTTTAACAAACAATTTTATACTTTATTTCAATATGAAATATTATGAAGTATGAAATTCGTTTGACTAGAATAATCGTTCTATGCAGGCGGAAAATAAAACAGGAAGCGCAAATTCTACATACTAAAGATAAGATATATCAGTTTTATGCGGCTTCATAAAAACTGTAAATATGCTTGGGCGGTAGTCTCATGTACCTACCTCCTCATCCCCTAGATGGAAGTTTTCTTAGGGACAAATAAAACATCCGGTTTATATTCTCCTTTGAGTTTTTGATTGGTCTGGGGTTTCCTAGTGGTTAATCCCTGAATCTGTTGTTTTTATAAGTTAGCATAAGGGGGAGCGGCCAAAAGGGATATTTATATATTAAATAGGTTTCATCGGTACCTTCAAGGATAATGCAAATGTCGAGAGACATTTCTTGCGCTTGTAAATGGATTATGACCACGCTTTTTCCAGGTACGGAGTTGCTTTCGCCTTGACTGTAAGCAGAACTAAAAATAAATGGATTAGTGCGGCGAATATTAACTTATTGAATTAAAATAATGTAATAATAATAGTGATAAAATATTTTTAACAAAAAAACGGTATTATTACTACTTAGAATACAATTAATTTGTTAGGCCAATCAACTTATTACAATACAATCAATTTATTATACAATTATTGTTATTTTTGGAGTCGGTGCCAGCCTATCCCACTTCATTACCAGTTCAGTATATATTTCCAAAACAGGTACCTATCAATTTACGTCATTTTTTTAAATTTATCATAAAAGTATATCATTCAATAATAATTTAATAGAAAATTATTTTCATTGTTGACCTATATAAATGTATATATAAATTTTACATGGTACAACAACTATCCCACGTACAATAATTATTATAATAAATATTACTGGTGAGGAAACTCGTTTTTACATAACACAATAATCAAATCCGGTTAGATCGAATCCGTAATGATCATGGGAGGGCGCCTCGAGATACATCTGTTTGTGGAGCTATAATTACACTGGATCAATGTAACTAATTAAACTCTGGCAGATCCTGTGTCTGCAAATGTTGAACTTACTTATTATAATAGTGTTTAAACATGGACCTTCATTAAGGGAGAACCAGTGCCGTAGGTACTGAGGTGAAAAGAGAACGATGTCCGGCTCTTATGAAATTAAAATATATGAAAACTAGGGAATAGTTAGTACAGTATATGTCAGATAAATAAGAAATATAAAAACGCTTTTAAATATCCACCACACGCGTCGACTTAAAAACCGTTACTACGTTAAACAGCTGCAGAGTGTAGTACAGGACTATATTATGTATTTATATTATTTTGGTGTTTGGTACAATGATAATAATTCCCTAAAATACATTTAAAACCACACTTGCTTATGCACAACACTAGTCACTGTAATATTAAAAAATAATAAAAAATTGCTTATAATAAAATCGCTTATTAAGTCGCGATTTGCCGATCGGGTTAACGTGAAGATATGCACATGAATGAACGCATGCGCAAGCACAGCTGATGAAATACTGCCCTGTTTCATGATCCATGTATTAGTTTTATAGGTTCTCTTTATCTAACTATTTAATTGAAAATACATTAATTTAATTTAATTACAAAGTAAATGTATATCCTAATTTATAGAATACCATGTCGCGTTTCTAAAGGGTCCGCCAATAGGGACGCTCGATCTTTGACAGCTCATGGCGGCCATGTTGTTTGTGGTAGAGTTGGCAAACGTAGTTGTTATTATTCAGTGTATCTTCACAAATCACCATGAACCAATTCAGCCGCGAGCAACATGTGCAAATCGTTAAAACTTATTACGAAAATCATTCATCAATTGATCGTCCTGCTGAGTCGACTATCCGTCGTTTGATTAACAAATTCGAGGCAACCGGTTCGGTGAACAATCAGCCAACACCGACGCGTCGTCGAAACGTCCGATCTGCCCAGAATGTCGCCGCTGTGCGCGATAGTGTGCGTGAAAATCCGCGACAGTCAATTTCACGACGCGCACAGGAACTCCGCCTTTCGGAAACATCACTTCGCCGAATCTTGCATCTGGATTTGGGCATGCATCCGTACAAGATCCAGCTGACACAAGAGCTCAAAATAAACGACCATAGACAGCGCCGTATCTTCGCTGATTGGGCTTTAGAGCAGTTGGAAGTCGACCCCGATTTTGGTCGCAAAATCATCTTCAGCGATGAGGCACATTTTTGGTTAAATGGGAATGTCAACAAGCAGAATTGCCGTTATTGGGCCGAGAACAATCCACAGGAGGTCCACCAGGTCGCAATGCACCCAGCAAAGGTAACTGTTTGGTGTGGATTTTGGGCCGGAGGCATCATCGGGCCGTATTTCTTCGAGAACGACGATGGTGTGTCCATCACGGTAAACGGCGAACGATACAGATCCATGATAACGAACTTTTTCTGGCATGAAATCGACAATATGGATGTCGAGGATATGTGGTTTCAGCAGGACGGCGCTACGAGCCACACAGCGCGCGCCACAATGGATCTTCTGCACGAGCGCTTCGGAGGAATGGTTATCTCGCGCGGAGGCGACATCAACTGGCCACCGAGATCGTGCGATTTAACCCCACTAGACTATTTCTTGTGGGGTTTACTTAAATCACAGGTCTACGCAAACCAACCACAAAACACTGATGCCCTCAAAGTCAACATACGCCACGCCATCGATGAAATACAGCCCGATTTGTGCGCCAGAGTCATTGAAAATTGGACTTCTCGTATGCGCGCCACCCAGCAAAGCCGAGGTGGACATTTGACCGATATTATTTTCCATACATAATGCCTTCGAATACTCTTTCAAACAAAAAATAAATTTCATTTATACCTCTCACACAACTTGCTTTATTTCATTTTAAAGATCGAGCGCGCTTATTGGCGGACCCTTTATTTATCCCACCTTAAAATGTCTATCGATGATGATTACTAAATATTTTCTTTCTGTTTCTGGTGAAATGATTAATTGTTTGCTATGAGTGAGCTATGAGTGTATTTTTATTTCATTTTTGGGAAATTGTAATATATTCTTGGCCAAAGATGTGACCTCGATAAGAGGGACCATCGCTCTTTACCCCTAATATATATGTACGCCGAGACTGCCTCGAAAGTCCCTTTTTGTTCAAATTTTTAGGGCATCCCATCATTCAGCTTTGAAAAATATTGACTTATCATCAGCGAATATGTACATAGAAATATGGGGCCTAGTTATGTACCTTATCTCACACCATATGAGATAATTGCTACTTCACCTATGTTATTATTAATTTAGACACTGACGTCTATTGGTTAGGTAGCCTTCAAATAATTGATATTAGTTTGCCTAATACCGATAGATATTAATGGGTGAGTTAAATAGTAAGTTGTGGCTTACAGTATCCAAGACATATGGTAGGTATAAACAATAAACATGCAAAGAGATTGTTTAGATTCGCCCAGCATATATTTTTGTTTAGTATTAGCATATTGCATTAAAACCATATTAAAACCAAATGAGTTTTCATAGATAAAATTGTAGCGACTAATATAAGCCACTAACCTCCTTCATATTATTTTTTTCGATAATTTTGGTCAAATTCGTTATTTATATTCGAATTATATTCGAATTATATTCGAATTATATTCGAATTTTCATTTTTTAATAATTCTTTATTGATAATTTGGTTTGTGTCATTTACATTACTAGTGACGTTACCCTTATCAATCCTAATAATTTCTATAAACTTTTAAGATTAGAATTTGTGGGATACATTTATATACTGTGGTTGTTTGGCTTTTAAATTTGGACGCCTGAATCTATTGCAACGTTCCGAACCGCCTTGTCACGTCCTTGAGCGAACCTTATTGAATCCATCAATCCTGTCTACTGCGTGTGACTCCATTAAAAGTGATTTCGCTACTATAACTTAGTTATAATTTTGTCCGCACTTGTTACTTGCACCTTCGCCAAAATCTCGATAAATTCATATAACATTGTGTTTAAGTGATTAGCTATATGGATTATCTAAAATATTTTGTAGATAGTATATTATAATATCGATATCGTACTCAAAAATCTTGGTAATTCATTATAATCTGCAAAAACAAAACGTATAGATAAATAAATAATATTCTGAAAAATTGCACAACTGAAATACTCCATAAATTTTGATTTATATAGGCACAGCTCAATACGCATAAAATGTGAATTATAGTAGTGAATAACTGTTTTTGTACATTGTTATAGAAATAATATACATAATAAATCTATGAGGCTGATAGGTGTAATGCAAATTAGGCCTTCTGAGGTAAGGCCGAAACTGAGATAAGGGTATGTATGTAAATAAAAGATGTATAGATATATTTGAGCATTTAGATAGTAGATTCTTGATGACTGTAAACAGACTGAGATAAGGGTATGGATGTAAATAAAAGATGTATAGATATATTTGCGTATTTATATAGTAGATTTCTTGATGACTTTGAAGATTTTAAGTAAAATAGAATAAACTTATTAGAACAATGGAGTTGACTCATTGTTTAAAAATAATATTTCCTGCTCCCTGTGAATCACGGTGATCTCTGGACATTTCCGATCTCCAGCTGGAAGCTATCTATGGCCCGCCTTGTAGATACACTGTAGATAATAGAGAAATAATTTGCATTTTTGATTTCATCCCTATTTCCACGAAAATTGTTTAAAACGTTGGAGGTGAGTAATTGTGTGCGGTTTGCGCGAACTCGTGAGACCGAGTAGTTGACCGTGAGACCGTAGTGAGACCGTGAGACCGAGTGTGAGATCGTGGTACAGAAGGTTTCCCTGAACCACACGGTACCCTTAGTTTAGCTATTGTTCGTGATCTGTAGAATTAATGACCTCGAGAAGATCAGTCTGGCTTGCCACAGATGTACTTAACCACCGAAAATTTAAATTTATTACACAGCTGATTTTATTTTACGCAATTCCGATATTACTGTAGCGCATATATTATTAGAAGATGAAGGTTATCGATTCTGGAAAAATTTAAAAAGCCTTGCAGCCGATATCGATGAGATGTCGATAAGGAGTACTTCAATCCCAGATTAAAGAGATCTAGATCACAGAGAACTATTAAATAAGCCCTAAGAATTATTAGCTCAAACTGGAGATTTCTGAACAAGCCAATGGAAACTGATACATACATGGCCGAGGATATTGTTGAAATTTGTTGTGTCTTGCATAACACACTCATTGACAAAGAGTACTGAACATAGTCTAGAATTCAAAAAAATATCAACACGGCCCACGTGCGGTAGCACACATATCCTCTGGTGCTATAAACATCCGTGATCGCTTTCTGTAATACCATAGAAGCGAAGCCTCCTCTATAAACCGCTGGCACCGTGTACCGAGGATTATACGTTCGATTCCTAATAATTTCCTAATAATTAACTTACTAATTTCCTAGTATTTTCCTAATAATTAACTTACTACGTAATACTATCTAATTATTGTAATTTTTTACATAGAAATAATCGTAATTATATACACTTGACACAAATAATTCGTATTAACAACGATACGAATTATTATAATTATTAATAATTGAATTATATAATTGAATGATTTTGCCGAAAATTTTTGTAGCGTACGTTGTATGAGAACGTTTGAGACGTTTTGTATGAGAACGTTGTACCGTACTTGTTAATATATTGGGTTCCTCGATTACTGACACGATATCACTAAGATATCACTAAATGGATCTAGCACATAGCGAATGGAATAGCTCTTATGTTGATGCTAGTTTTCTATAAATCTACATTGCTAGAATACAAAAGCAGACATATTTTATTAAACAAGGTATTTTAATTGTGTTTAAAATATTGTTTATATATTTTCAGCCACTGTCTTGGCTTTCTGCTTCGTTGTCTAGTTTGTTTAATTTTTTCTGTAGTTTACGCCTGCCGGCGAGCTGCACTCTCTCTCCGCTCTCGCTTCTAGAGAGACTTTGAATGCCATATCTGATTACTCAGTTGATTTTAGATGATTTTATTGTTTGTTTTTACGTTGTTGTTTTTTTTTGTTTGATTTATTGTACAGGAAAAGTATCTAAAAAAAACCTGCTTTCTATATTTTACTGTTTTTGGTGTTCGTACCTGACTACCTTCCGGCCTTATCTTCTGTTTTGTCTATATCTAGGATGGGTTATCTGGGGTTTAGGGGGGGTGGTTAGGGATTATTAATGGTGTATGGAATATAGGTAAAGTCTGGTAGGGTAGTTTATGACGTATGTGTATATTGGGGTCATGTCTAATGTTTGATTATCTGCTGTTAGGCTGGAGCCGCCGGTATGGCCTGCACATATAACTTTTGCGCTGCCTCCTCTGTGAATTATTTGATGGTGTACATTTGATATTTGGTGTAGTGTGGGTAAGACCCTTGCCCCCTTTATTTATCACAACTGCAACATGTTCATGGCATGGCATAAGGGTTATAATAGAATGCAGCATCTGGTGAGATGTTCTACTTTTCAACATTAGACATACATGAGTGGATCACAAAATAATTACCATTTGATCTTCAGAAGGGGCCGTCTCATATAATTGAGGAACTTTCTTAAAGTATGCCGTTCAACCTCTTAGTAGAGTAATTTAGAACCAACCTAAACAGGATACTAAATTCGATATCAGCGCCAGCCGTGCATCCTTCGTCAATATGAAATGGACATTACCGTGTAAATAATATTACATATGTAACTACCTCGAAATAAATATGTCTGAGGGATGATCTGGTAACACATTCAGAATTAATGTTATTAGGTAGACGTGATTTCGCCCTACGCCAGCGGGATTATATTAAATCGAACCTATGCTGTTTTATTGATCCCGAATTTATCGCGAGCTTTATTACTATGCCTTGTTCGTACTATTTGTTTTTTTGCAGATTCCATCATTTTTCAAAGGAGAGAACTCGATCCCTTGCGTGATGCCGTTAGTTTTCACGGCTGGATATTTGTGGGAATATTCACTTTAGCGACCAAGAAGTTTTGAGTTGTTAATACATATATTTTATATAGCAAATGTTTATGATATTTCATATTTTTACATAACACTAATTAGTATTTCATGTACTCGATGAAATTTTATTTCATTTCAAAATATTGTCCCGTTCATATGTCAAATAATTATCCCAAAATGATAATATGTTTTTAATATAATTTAGTTCAATATTTGTGGGTCTGTGAATTTGAATAAATCGCATGAAAGTATTAACTAGTGTAGGTGCACTGGCGAGTAGTTGAAAATATTACGTTTGTCACGGAATTACTTTGAAAATTAAAATGGCATGTTTTATACAGTCATTAAAAGTACGAATTTCCTTATATATTTTAGTCATCGGCACTGTGAGTTTATAATTATCTAAATAATAAAGGTAGTTGATCATACATAAGAATAATAACGGCCCCAAGTTTGACCCCTGGGGACTCTCGAATTTCTCTCAAATACTACTGACTTATTTCCCTTAAATACCCTGTCTATTTAATAAATACGAAGCAAATATACAAGCAATGCTCTATTTAGACTAAACTTGTGCAATTTTTTCGTAAAATCTTTGTAAATTGTATCGATTTGCAGGCTTATAATAAATGCTTTAAATAAAGTAACAGTAAACAAGATTCGTAGCAGTTGATTGTTTTTACATTTTTGGTCGTTGCGCTCTCTGACGAAGTATCTATGCAGTAGCATAAAGGTTACTTATAAAATATATTGGTAATGTAAACATTATCATTAAATTTAAAAATACTCAAAAATGCATCATAAATTTACTCGATTTATAAATGTTACCCCAGTGTCGGTGAAGCATTAAACCACAGTGCAGCATTACGTCATATATTACATTTGCAAAGTCAGTAAATCAATATTAGAAAAAGCAGCACACAATTTTGTGTATATTTGTATAAAGGAGGTGCGAAAAGGTAATAAATTTGGATGAAATTTTAAATTGAAACGGAGATTTTTAATAAATCACTCCACACTATACATTTCAACGTCTAACTGGAAAAGTTCGTTGCTTTAAAAAGCTATAACTTCGTCACAAAAATATATGAGCGATATATTTTAGAGGCATAAAAATCTAAAGTGGGAAATTGAGAATTTATTCACCATAATTTAATTTAACTACAGAAAATAAATTAGTTCTGAACGAATGTACCAGCTTTCAAATAGTTTTAGTGCCTACAACGTAGAAAATCTCATGAAATATATAATGCTTTTACATGCATAAATGTTTTTTAATATAATAAGAATAATTTTTTCCCTACATCGCTACATGTGTTATTTGCAAATGAATTACATTCCCTTAGCATTTGATGTGCTGAATCGGTATGTCAGAAATATTTTGCATATTTTATGGGCAAAATAGAGCTATCACTGTTCCCATGATGCTATTTTCAAGGCATATATGAGCTTGTAACCGTTGTGCAACTAATTAGTAAGAAGTGCGTTCTTTCAAAGTTAAGAAGTGTAAAAAAAGATATAACTCGACTGTAACCTTCTCATGCTACATTGCTATCGGCAGCTCAATTTACTGATCGCTATAGGTCGTGGTAAAGGGTTCTTAAAATGATCTACAAGTTCTCTTCTTGTTAGTTTTTTTTGAGTTTGAAAACTAAGAAAATAGTAATGAATGGTTTTACGTTGTAATGAAAATGTAGATATACTAAAATTAATTTATGTTAGGCGTTGCGTCATCACTAACGGAATTAATCACAGACAGTGCAATCGGCTACTGTCTGCGTTGCATTCGCAGTGTGTTTTACTAATATTTAATGAGTAGAAAAAAATAGGTATAAATATGAATATAATGTATAAAATAAAATAGTGTAGGTAGAAGTATAACAACTTACATCCTTTTGTTTGTCTGATAAATAAATCAATTGAAACTGGAATATTTCCTGATTGTCTTAAATTAGCAACCGTTATACCCTTTATAAAAAAATGGTGATCCCACCGAAATAGAAAATTATCTACAAATTTCTTTACTGAGTGTTCTATCTAAAATACCTCAAAGAGTAGTGTATAACAGAGTAACCAACTTTGTTGGAAAAAATAACCTACTGGCTGCATCTCATCATGGATTTAGGTCTAATAAATCGGTTGAGGAGGTGATGCAGGTGATAAGATGCCATTTATCACCTGCATGTGTATGAGTGCTTGGATAGTGGTAAATATGTAGTATCACTTTTATTTGATCTCTCCAAAGCGTTTCATACTATCGATAAAGATATTTTAAGCCAGAAACTATATAGCCTGGGTATAAGAGGCATATATAACCTCATACATGGAAAATAGGGATCTAATAGTGAGTATGAACGGGGAAAAATCTGACATACATAGTGTTGCACTTGGGGTACCTCAGGGTTCCGTACAAGGCCCATTACTGTTCATGATCTATGGTAAAGATCCTAAGATGTTAATGATACTAAGTTCCTTAATTTGAGAAAGGTTTTTGCATTGACTAGTGAGAGGCACGAAAAATTTTTTTTGCAGTATGAATTTTTTTTTATGGGCAGTATTCTTGCTATTAAGAAAGTTTCTTGGCCATAGATTTGTTTATTAATTTTGTTAACCCAGCTATGGCATCGGAAGTTGAACAGTTTTGTTTATAGCAAAATTGTTTGGGGGGCATGACGATTATCTATCTAAAAATTATATTACCGGTTTTTATAATATCCTTTCGTACACCTTACTAATGATTGAAATGATTAATATCGATCTGGTTATGTATTATCCATCTTCGCTATTGAAAAGATGGGAAATTAATGCTATGCAATTTTTTTTATATTCAAATTAGCAATTTTTGTTTGTTTCAGGAGACAACATTATTACCAACAGAGTAATGATCTGTGATACTTGATTTTCTAATAATATGTGTATTTATAAAATCCTTTATGTTATTATTTTTTTAATAGATAATCAGTACATGATTTCCCTTCAGTGTTCTATAGTGTAATTATTTACTGAATTTACAAAACCTTTTGCACTTAACATATTTAAATAATCTTGTAAAATATTGCCATTTTCGTCAAGTATGTTAATGTTTGTCACCTGTTATGTGTATATCAACTAAAGAACATTCAACGATGTAGATTCCAATGCCCTCTATAAAAATATTCATTTTTTGGCGCTGGTCAACAAATACCATTTAGTAGAACACTTTTGTTATTAATTTCTGTTTTAATTTCAATAACACTATAATTACATTTTAGGTGATTTTTTTGCGTGAACTACTACCCCATCATTTTTGTCACCCTTTCATTGTGAAATAACTGATAACTATCAAGTCATCGACAACTTTCCACGTTTCTGAAAGTGCAATAAAATCGAATTCCTGGCTCTGCCTTAGTATTATTTTTAACTCGTCCAAGTTTTTGCTCACACTTCTTAAATTCATTTGAAAAAGCGAGATACCTAGGTACTGATATTTCGCATTTAAATGGTCTTATTTAACTTCCTCCTTATACCACTATTGCATAAATCCGCTAAAGCAGAAAATTTTTCTCCTATCGATTTAAAAAAGGAAAACACATATTTTATTACTCACATCCCTTTGAGATTCAATCTGAAAGCATTCCGCTAAGTAGCCTAAAAGGAAGGTCACAACCATAGCTCATTATGAATCTTCCTACGTACAGACTGCTATGGATTTCTACTTATCACCATAATAAGGCTTTGGTTATATCCGGCATTGGAACGTAAGAGAATATATGAGGCAGAACGAAAAAAACCAACAGGCCGCGTTCTCTTTGATAAATGACTGTTTTTATAGTTCCAGTCAGAATGAGCCCTGATTATTATAAGGGTGGAAATGGTAGCTTTTTAATAGGATTAAAAGATAGCCACATCCAATCTGGGGGATCCGTTTTCCATGTTGGATATCACGTTCAGCTGTATCACATGGGCACTTAAAGGACGGTATTATTTAATCTCATATATATATATATATATATATATATATATATATATATATATATATATATATATATATATATATATATATATATATATATATATATATATATATATATATATATATATATATATATATATATTCAATATATATATATATATATATATATATATATATATATATATATATATATATATATATATATATATATATATAATATATATATATATATATATATATATATATATATATATATATATAATATATATATATATATATATATATATATATATATATATATATATATATATATATATATATATATAAATAAAATGAAAAAAAAAAATTATGACATACTGTACATTATAAAGCAAGTAGAAATAAAGCTGGAATATTTAATTAAAGTAAAAATATGTCCAGATGGTGATATCATTTGACAGCTAATGTCACATGTAAGACTACTTTCATAATCCAAAATTATAATACCTTAAGAATATTAGAGAAATATAATTATATATCAGAAAAAAACAATGTAATATAATAATATTAAGGGTGATTAATAATAAGTAAAATGTGATTTATATATAATCATAGTGAAAGTGAATATAAGTCAAAACTTATTAAGTATAAAGAAATAATAAACAGAACTTTAAAACAAGTAGGTAAATATAGGGTTTCCAAGGAAGTAAAACAGATGAAAAAACAATTTTATTGAGTAGCAACGAGCGGGTTTTGGAAGAAAGCATGTTGCATAGAAAATTTTCATAACTTCTCCTTAAAAAGTAAGAAATTATAAGAAAAATACCAAGAATATAAATACTTACTACATCGCCTACAAGAATATTCAATAAGCAGCAAGCAGACGAGGTTCCAGTTTCGTAAGAACATTTCTTGGCCATTTCAGAAGAGCATCCATGAGATATGGTATAAGCAGTGCATAAATGCAAATCCCAGCAAGGAACTAAGGCCAAAAAATAACAGCGAAAACAATATAAAAGGTACACCTTATAAACATTTATATATCTGATCAGAATATACCAAGTAATTGATAACCTAATTAACATATATCAAAGTATTAACATGCATGCTAAGTTTACTTACCAATTTGAGCTCTAAACTAGTAAAGTAGATCTTTTTCTAACTTTTATTTTTAAATAATCTTCATAAATGTAGAACATAATAAGTAAATTCCATATCTTAGGTTAAAATTTTAGAATATATGAGTCATAGATCGTAGATAGTACATCATCATAGATAAAAAGACAATCTATAGTATCGATCTATGTTGTGTTTAGGTTTAAGGCAAGTTTTATGTGTTTCTAGTTTATTTCGTAGTATAGGAATCTATGTTACATATACCCAGACATCAGAGAGACATATTAAAGGTTTGAGATTTAGCTACGACTCGATAGATGGAGTAATGTGTAACATAGAATTTTAAATTTAAATTAATGGACAATTTGTAGTAGGTAGGTACATAGTAATAATACAAGCAAATATTTAAATTTATACATAAATATGTATAATTTGATTGCATATAACGTAGAGGTATAAATATATTTCTCTGATTCCAAACAATTTATAAAAATTTTGATAAAGGATTGTGAATAAAATTATGTTAAATTTGGGTAAATTGTATCTGTATTGTCTTGTTGTGGATCTGTAATTTCTGCTAGCTTCCCTAATGAACCGACTTCTGGGAGAATAAATATTTCAAATAATGCCCAATAGTAGTTATACTTGGTAAACAAAAATTAAAATTAAAAAAAATCAAAGTTATCAAAATAATATAAAATTTAATAAATAAAAAATAACTTATTATTTCAAATATAAAAATAAAAACATAACTTATTATCATTTAAAAAAATGTAAATATAACTTATTATTTCAATATATATATATATATATATATATATATATATATATATATATATATATATATATATATATATATATATATATATATATATATATATATATATATATATATATATATATATATATATATATATATATATATATAATTAATCATTAAATAAGACAATTTGATATTCATCGGTAAGAATTCGATCAAAATATCATGTAACCCAAGATTCAATCGAACATTAAATTAAATTCAGCAAATTATAACATACATAAGACTACAAAGCGAGTGGAAATAAAGTTAGAATATTTATTTAAGTAAAATATTGTCCAAATGGTAATTTGAAATGACAGCTTATGTCACCTTACAATACAAAAATATAATACCTTAAACAAATAGCAAAAGCATTGGAATATAACATTAATATTAAGTATTTGTAATAATTAAAATTTGTATGTATGTACTCACAAGAACGTCTACGAGGACTTGGTACATGTGCAGCGAGGAGACGAGGTGCCAGATCGCAGTAACAACTTTTATTAGTCAGCAGATGTACATAATTCAGTGAGATAATGTGCAAGCAGTCCACAGTATATATATATATATATATATATATATATATATATATATATATATATATATATATATATATATATATATATATATATATATATATATATATATATATATATATATATATATAGCCAAAAATTTTGATATCCAAAAAAGTTAATATTTTCGAAATTTTTGATTCACTCCCGTAACTAAATGATCTGAAAACATTTAAAATACTTTAATGCCGTATAAACTTTGCCATTGAAATTCATACTGTGATAGTACTATTCCTAGATGTCCTTGGTTTTGAAGATTATTTATATTCTTAATCGAAAAAAAAGTACTGTCTGTATTATTTTCCAATTTCCAAAAAAATCACCGATTATAAGATTGTAATTAAAATTGCCAAACTGTAATTAAAACTATTTTTATAATAACAAAATAAAGTTTAATAAAAAAGCAGTTGAAAAACAATGGGTGATTTTTGCAACTCAAAAATTCATTTCACCAATTTCGTTGAAACATTAACCCACCACACGAATAATAAGATATCGGCCCGCAATTATCTCAAAATCCACCCCAATACACCAGTATGCAGCTCTAATAGCCTAATTAAACCCAATTAATACTTGATTGCAACAATAGTACAACCACTAGCTTTGCTTTGGCGCTGTTAACTCAACACTCGACGCACCTTGGTTAGTTTATAGCTCAACCAAACACATGGTCATCTGCATGGGATTGCGCTACTATACGTACATTATTAGGATTGCTGTTCTGCATAAAGTATGCTATGTAACGAATATGCTGCAATTTACTTGGGCAGGCGAGTTTCAGAGTTTCCATTACTAGTAATTATTAATCAGCACGAAGTGAACTACAACTTATAAGCGTATGAATCTCCGAGTTTTTGAGTTTTGTGCGATCAAGTCTGATTTTGTTT
Organism: Tetropium fuscum; assembly: GCA_964058915.1. Classification (NCBI taxonomy): domain Eukaryota; kingdom Metazoa; phylum Arthropoda; class Insecta; order Coleoptera; family Cerambycidae; genus Tetropium; species Tetropium fuscum. The sequence continues at coordinate 762,115 of CAXKVY010018455.1, read as the reverse complement.
AATTAGTGCCGTAATTTCGTGGCAACCTACTAGAAATATTAATAAAGGATACTTATTTTGTGGAATTTGTATGATGTTTATGTTTATTTGTATGTTGGGAGTAGAGTAGTTAGGTATTTTATTTATTCTTCAGTTAATTGCTGATATAAAATTTGTATATACCTCATTGTACCTACTAATATATTCTATTATTTGTATTAATCAAACATTAAATGATCACTTTCTCTGCTGCATGTCATCTAAATTTGGTAATCAACTTTCTTGATTGAAAATTAGCCCTTTTTTTCAAATTAAATTCTCATAAAATCCAAAAATAAATATTTCGCTCTAAAAAAAATACAGCTTATTTGAGATATAAAATTGTACATTTCCACCATATTTCTTAAAATCGAATCATTTTTGTGGGAGATTAAATTAATAATAAAATAATGGTTCTTGACGTATTTCTCAATCTTTTTGAGGTTATGTTGAAAAGGGGATGAAATAAAAATTGTAGATCTTTCAATTACTTACAACCTCTGTATTTAACTTTCTTCTGAAGGAGGTCTAGTTTTGCAGAAAATCGCAAAAAACCAATTCACCCCTGAAAAACACCCCTTTTTTCCACCTCCACCCTACTCCTGGTTATTTGTTGGGTCCAATCGATTTTTTTCGACCATCCACTTTATACTGCTAAGATTTTTGTCGATTTTTGGCCTCTGAAAACCGATTCGAGTATATGTCTATGGAATGTCTCCAAAAATGGGTCGAGTATTATTGGCTCGAATAGCCGCGCATGTCTGTAATTTTCGAACAGTTTGCTAGACTTACATCTTCCCGAAAAATATGTTTTTACTGCCTTTATATGGTTTTTGTTTGCACGTTCCTTTTTCATTAAGAGTTTCCACTCCGTTTAATCCGCTGTCTCAGACCGTTTGTCATTTACACCCTTGGTTCTCAGTTAATTATTTATTATATATCGAGTTTCTTCTCACTCTGTTGCTCCTACTTCTTTGGACGACTGTTTTATAGCGGTTGATTATTTATATAATACGTGTGCCTCTTGTGATGCGTTCCTAAGAGCTATTTTATTTCCCTTAATGACCTACGGGATTTTAATTTATCAGAGAGCAGAGACAAATGAATGAGTGTGCTCGGCTACACGTGTTAGATTGTATTTGGATGGGTTCTTATTTGGAAAGATATTTTATAGCCATTTTTATGAGTTGTTAAAGTGGGAATATCAATCATGGTTCTCCCCTAATGTTAAAACTTTCATGTATTAGGTATATAGTTTATGCTTATAAAACCTTTCATATATTATGCATAACCAATGATTGAAAGTCAACGATATAACCAACTAACACCTTTTATCATCAAAGAAAACGAATTTAGTACTGATTATCGATTTTAGTTATTTATCGACAAAAGTCCAAAAGCAAAGAAAAATTAATGTATCCAAAGTCATATGAAGTACCTACCTACTGTGGTTAGATGAGGAATATATAAAAATATTAAATCGATTTAAAAATCGTTCAATGACAATGACCCTAATAATAATAAAGGAGGTTACCATAAGCTTTATTATGCTACTTGCATAAACAGAGCGTCTCCAGAAAAAATACCATACAACGCTTAATAACAGGTGTAGATAAAAACAAATGTATATTTTGTGAATGTGAAGGAACTCGTTTTCAGAGATTACTTTATGCAGACTGAATTGGCTGGCTTGAATTTACTGACCGCAGCAACACTTACTAACAACAGAATTTTACAAGGTAAATTAAGCGATTGCAGCAACCGTTAGATACACATGCTCGTGATATATGCTACCGTAATTCATGTTGTACCGTTAATGACCCTAACATTTTAAGAAAAAACAACGATGGTTCTGAATCAAAGGAAAACGTTTCAAAAGAAGAAACAAATGGTGAGTTTTTGGACACTTTAGAAATTTAGATAGATAGAAGGTAACGTGATGAATATGGCTAGTCTTGAACGTGTTTATAAGCAAATTGCACAAAGGAATGCTCTACTAAAGGACTTGATTATGCCTCGCAAGCTTTTAAAGATGATAATAGAAGAGCTATTTGCTGCTGATACTGAATACTGAAATATTGGATGGCATAAAATGCTTGGAAATATTAGAAGTCTAGAATATTAGATACTAGAGTCAACATAAATCTATTGAGAAATTTATTTGCAACGTGTATGCCCCCACTAACGCTGTCTCAGATTTAGGGGAATTAAGGTGGCTGATGTTTTCCAAGAAGCAGACTTCATGGGAAAATGCACCTCCTACGGTTCTTAGTAGGAGGTACATTGATGCCAGACATACGACGGGCACATTTCCAGGCAATGGTTTGGTAACGTTGTTGTATTGCTAAACAAATTCTCTCATCTCCGTGTAATTACGGTTGGATAATAAATAATCAATGCGAGTTTATTCCAGAATATGGCAAATTTTTGTGTATTCCAGATGACTTATTGGAACTAACTTCATGTTCGTGTAAAAAGAGACGTTGTAGATATCCTTGCAAATGTGCTCAACATTTTCGGCAATATGTCTTTCCGTACAAAATCAGGAACAATTAGTAGAATATGACGAAGAATTTTGAAATAATAATAATTAATAGTGCTTAATGTACGCCACCGACTTACATGTAAGTCGGTGACGTACACCAACTTACACCCAGTGGCACCCAGTGGTAACATAAAATAATGTTTTTGCGCAACTCTTGTAGCTTATTTTTGTTAGGGTGGGTAATTTAAATTTACTGAAAAGCCTATAAAACTAAAAATAATTATTTTTAGTTCTGTACCCCACGGACGCCCCTGCACTAATTTTGTAAGTGTTAGCTGATACCACGATATTCTTGACTGTATTTTATACATATTTTTTGATACTGTACACTTTAATCATTTAATCAAGGCCCACGGCACGCGATTTTTTACGCGCCCTTACTATATGTGACGGATATTACATACAGGGGATTGTTAACAAGCTATATCTCCGTTACTGAAAAAAATTCAGCAAAAGAAATTATGATCAACCCATCTTCTAAATTACCATTAAGAATTATTAATTACAACCTTAAAAACCACCCATAATTATATTGTTTAAATTGCACCAGCTAAACATCTTTTACTAAAATATAATGCCATTCGAGAATTGATAATAATGTGCTGTGCAACTTTTTGCAATTTTTTGCAATATTTTGCAGCTGTATAATAATTAATTATTAGTAGTTTATTATTATTGTGCGTAATACGTCACACAAAATGGTAACAATGTCATATTCTGGGATACCCTGTATTGTGTAGTGCATGCCGCGTAGAAAGCAGAAGTTTTAATCAAATATTTTTGATAAACGCTCTTTTCTCACTACCTAATGCAACAGACTCCATTGCTCGGCATTTTGGCGGAACGGCCGTCAACTCTACGGATTTAACGATCCAAACGTCACGTAAAGCACGGGGGCTTGAATAAGTCCATATTTTGACAATTCAGTTAACTCCCAACAATCTTCTGCGACTTTCGGACATGAAATGTCACATTTAAATGCATTGGTCGTTCAGTCGGCGGCAGCTGTTCAAATTATCAGGCTTACTCGTCCTCAGAAATTAGAATGCCAATCGCAAAATGGCTTCATACCGCCTTTACGCTGCTTTTCATTTGTCTATTTATAGTCGGAGAGCTTTTTAATTTGCATTTACATTTTACGTTTCCTCATTTATATACGGAGTAGCGCCCGTTCATTTTGTATGCTGATATTATATTACAATGTTTGTTTTAATAATGGGTTTGTGCTGTTTAAAAATGAGTTTGTATTCTACCTGTGCTATGATCATTTCATTACCTTCGTAGCATTTAAGAGCAATGCATACCAAGAATATTGTTGCCATCTGCAGGGATAAACGGTTTGACTTTATATGGAGTTATTTATTAACATTTTGATTTGAGCTTCGGACAGAATAACTATTATACCCTATAAATTTTCCCTATTTCATTGATTTTAAAAAAATATATCGCTAACACTACGTTTATCTACTGTGAAAATCACAATATTTTGTATCATTTTGAACAAAATTTAGAACAAAATTGGTCAACATTTGGGCAAATTGCGCGCCATCTTGGAGCCGCCATTTTGAATTTGTATAAGTGGTATTCTGTGCTTGTAATGTCATCGACAGGAGATATGTATGTAAAATTTCAAGACAATCACGCATTGGAAAGTGGGTGCAAATTAATTATAACATTTAATCCAAACATTTTTTTCTCCCCTCCTTTAAAAGTAACACTCTTAAACTGCTACTATTATTGATTATATTATATGAATATTTGGACCAAATAATTCTGGTGTTTGCTGTGTAGATTAAACTCAAGAATTATTCACTCATTCAAAGAAGAACAATTTTTGCCTTTAAATAAAATAATAATAATTCTATTCTATAATAATAATATATTCAATAATAATAATAATATATTCAATTTAGGCAGCCCCGTTCCACCATCGGTGCCATACGAGAGGTAGTGGAGACGGTGCGCGAGACCCAGACGGCGAGCCACCAGGCCCGTCCGATAGTGGTGCTTGCCACCCTGGACGTCAAAAACGCCTTCAATTCAATTCGGCGAGATGGATAGACATCCTTGAGGCGCTACGAGATACGTTCGGCATTCCGCCTTATCTCCTCGGCATATTCAAGGACTATCTCAGAGACCGCACAATAAGGTACGAAACGACCGAAGGGACGAAGACCAGAGAAATGACGGCTGGAGTGGCACAAGGCTCAATACTGGGACCGGACCTCTGGAATGCGCTGTACGACAGCCTGCTCCGGACGGACATGCCCCGAGACGTTTTCCTCGTCGGGTACGCGGACGATGTTGCAGCGGTCATCGTTTCCCGAAACACCGAAATGGCACAAGTGAAACTCGACCAAGTAATGAGGCGAGTCAACGACTGGATGAGCCGACACTGACTCCAGCTGGCATTGGCAAAGACCGAGATCGTGCTGCTCACGAGGAAGAGAATCCCCAATATCGTACCAATGATAATTGGTACCGAACAGGTCCAGACGAAGACGTCGGCGAAGTATCTGGGAGTGATCTTGGATACGAAGCTCACCTACTGGCCGCACATACAAAGCTCGGCCGACCGAGCCGTCGCGAATACCGCCGCATTGAGCGGACTCATGTCGAACGTGGGTGGCCCGCGGCCAAGCCAGCGCAGGCTCTTAATGGCGACGACGCATTCGATCTTGCTCTATGGGGCGGAGATCTGGACCGACGCTATGAGAGTAAAGAAATACAGAAAATGCATGAGCGCCCTGCAGCGAAGGGGAGCGCAAGCGAATCTTTGACACTGTCGTGGAAATGGGCAGTTGAAGATGAGAGAGTCCGGACCATGTCGAAATGGCAGGCAAGATGCATGAACGACCCAAGAGGTAGGTGGACACACCTACCTATCAGAAGGCTCGGGCCTTGGATGGATAGGAAATCTGGGGAGGTGGATTTCTACTTGACCCAGTTCCTGAGTGGGCATGGATACTTCCGACATTATTTTTGGAAAATGGGCAAGGTCAGAACGCCGGAATGTAAATACTGCGGACATGAAAGGGACGACGCAAAGCATACGTTTTTCATATGCAGTCGATGGATCGACGATAGGAGACGTGTGGAAGCAGAAATCGGTCAAATCACTCCAGAGACCATCGTGGAGCTGATGCTTGACAACGAGAACGGATGGAACATAGTGGCTACCTACGTGCAGGGGCTGCTACGAACAAAGAGAGATGATGGCTGCTTGACAGACTGAAGAAAAATCGAAAGGACATAGAGGCTACGAGCTAAAACGGTAGAGCTCGCAAGAGCAAGAAACAAGACCCAGGCTGAAGTAATGCGAAAGCGGTTCCGGTCTGGAGTTCTGCATTCGAGGTGGTTTTTTAGTGAGATCGCTGGCTCCCCGTCGGACTCACTTACTTGTAAGTGAGGCCGATGCGGATCCAGCAGTCCCACACTATTGAGCAGTGCGGACCCTGCTTAATGTCTTTTTGAAGATTTTTCCACCGACCCTGGACAAAAAAAATATAATATATTCAATAATATGCTAATGCAATAGCGCCAAATAAATATGTTGTGTAGTGTGTACTCGAGTCCGACCCTGTCAAGTCATATTCGTCGTCCTAGCTCTGCCTATCGCGTGATGCCTCGTCTTACCCCACCGCAGAGCATGCACTTTTCAATTTGGTATGCATGGCTCTTAAGTAAAGGATAAGACATATATTTTATTTTATTTTATTTATTTTATCTACATAGGTATTCCAATAGAGCGACCTCTCTGAAAATATAATATAATTAATGAATTATTTATTTCTGAATCCAAATGTAGAGATGGTCGTTAGTTAATTTAAAGTAGTGAGTGTAATGTAATCAGAATTAATCGATAGTAATTAGGGTAAATGAGCTTGAAAGTAGGAATATTGTAAAAATTTATTTTATTATTTTTCTATTGCCGGTGTAATAGAAATAGAATAGTCTCGTTGGGACTAGTTGCCTGGTTGTAGAAAATTTATAAACACCCATGTAAATAAGAGACAAAACCTACTCTAAGATAGTCGTGTTGAAAAAAAGGCAACATCGCATTATGTTTGCAACGTCTTTGTATATTTACGAATTAACTTCTCAAAAAATAACCAATAAAATATCTTCAAAGTTTAACGAGCTATTTAATAGATACTCCTTTATAACGTGTGTGATATTTTCAAAAATAAAACCCATAGGTTTTCAGTTATTAAAAAAATTCACAGACTTTGCATCCTACGCAAGTGTCTTACGCGTATCGCAAATACCAAAAAAAAATGTGGTATTTTTGTTTACTGTAATACAGTACATGATTATTTACACAATTCTTATATGTCAAAATAAATTTTTGTTTGTTTGTGGTGAGGACTTTAGAGAAGTTTAGAATCATCATATGCTGAAAATGAAGCATTTTTAATGCTCAATTGAAAGAGTCGCTAGGAGAATTAAAATAAAAGTCGAGTCAATGAAGGGGAGAAAAAAATAATGAAAGGACAGTTATAGATCCAAATATTTTTTCAGAATATTTTTTATGGTAACATATCAGTTATGCCCTCAGAATCATTCAGCGAACTTAAGTTCTGACCATGCCCTCTTTCAATACTAGAAATATTGTAAGATGATAATTTCATTACTATTAATAATCGAATTATAATATTTTCACATAAGACAGTACATGCATCATAAATAACCATGACATGGATGAATCTTTATTTGAAAGTTTTCTTTCAGAATGAACGAAATAACGTCAAAAATATATTGATAAACAACGACCAATGTAGTGAACCAATACATTTGAAACCTATGGTAGAAGTAAGATATATCTCTTTTCTATCTATAAGATATAAATAAGATATATCTCTAACACGAACATCTGTATAAAGGAGGCTATGTAAGACAGCACAGTAAGAATTATGCACAAATTTCCATACCTAAAGCTGCACATTTACAGGCAGCCTAACTAAAAATTACTCGTTCTTCTCTCTCTCTCTTTCTCTCTCTGTCTCTCTATCTGTCTCTCCCTCTCTCTCCATATCTCTCTATCTCTCTCTTTTGACATGCGAGAGAGACTCTTTCATGTCAAAATATGCAAAACCTGTTTTGAGCTCACCGTTTCCACGCAAGCGTTGTTCTCCGTTTAAAACACATTGTTTAAAGCACAATGTTTTGCCTTTAAAATAAACTTTCCTGAACCTATACACACAGCTCACAGCTCACCGTTGCTCAATCGCTGTCTTTGACGTATATGATTTAGCTATTTTGTTTCTGTACTCTTCTACATAAGCATCGACTCAAGGTATACCCTCAACGCCACTATAGCCATGTCATTGACATTGATAAAATCGATGTCTGGTACACTTTATGGCGCACAATGCATTAATTTTAAAGTGCCTACTAATTGTGACAAAAAGAAAGCTATTTATAATTTCAAATCTACACACAGTTTAATGTACCAAATTATTGCTACTAGGAGTATAAGAATCTACTTGCGACATTATAAAATCTGGGAAAAATTATTTAGAATACCAGGCTCCGAATTCCCTCCGTTATTAAATATAAAAAATCGCTTACGATGAAATTATGCATAATAACATCTAAACGACACTGACATTAACCTCCTATACTGACTACATTAACATCTCGACCATCTCGAAGTATGGGATGCTCTCGCAAGGAATAGAGATGAAGAAGAAGCGAGCGGCGAAGAGCCACTACCCTCCTAGGATTTACATGATTGATGGTCCAAAATGAGTGGCGTTGGCTGGATTATCTGCATTGCGTGCATGTCTCCGCGCTATCGATTGCCTAATAGTTCAAGCCGATACAACACATTAAAGTTTGAGTACTTCAACTTTATTGTATGGTATCGACCCTTTTCAGCGCTAGAAGAGTAGAATTAATTTAGCTCTATAAAAATTAATTAGTATACCGTATTTATTAGTGAAATAGGTTTTTAGGATAATTAATTTTACAATCCTGTATAAAGTTTTTTTTTATTGTTATCTTATTTCGTTAATGGACGTGCATGTTGCAGAAGCAACATTAGTTTGTATAAACTGCTCTACACTAAAATTCGGAGACTGGCAAGATATATCTCATCTTCTATGGGAATGATTTGTGTTTATGTAACAATATTTTATACCAAGATAGTAAAGTTGGCAAAGATAACAAAAATGATTGAATTAAAATAAGCAAGAATTAACAAATATGAACTGAGGGAATGTACTAAACTAATTACTGATGGATTTGACACTAACAATATTAATTACTCTTCCATGAGTGAGGTGCGGTGTGGCCTTGGAGCAGGAAAAGCTCTCGGAAGGTGTTCTTGGGGGTTCCTCAAAGCTCATGGATTTGACTTGGCCAAAGCTTTCAATTAAGACCTCACGTAGTGGCTACAAATGACCCTGGAGAACTCATCTGCCGCACCTTTGACAAAAATTGATTGGATCAGCTCCCGAAACTTTCCAAGGGAAAACTTAAAAGTACGTTAATTCTAGCCATTGGCAACGTAAAAATATCTACAGATCTTGTGATGACCTTTGGCACTCGAAAATTTAGACCACTGAGTAGACTAAAAGAGGCAATTTCATTATGCAAAAGTGCGTAACCAAACTTTAAACGACATATAATACGTATCAAATATAAGAAGGGTATTTCAACTGTATCGAGTAGTCTTTGGTGACTACACCCTCTTTCGAGATAGGTGCAGCCCATGCGTTCTATAATACGGGAAATTTAAAAATCGCCTCTACAAGATCTTTCAAGAAGATTTTACAAGAAGTTTCTTTTAAGTAAAACTCTTGATTTGACTTGGCCAAAGCTTTCAAGTAAGACCTCACGTAGTGGCTACAAATGACCCTGGAGAACTCATCTGCCGCACCTTTGACAAAAATTGATTGGATCAGCTCCCGAAACTTTCCAAGGGAAAACTTAAAAGTACGTTAATTCTAGCCATTGGCAACGTAAAATATCTACAGATCTTGTGATGACCTTTGGCACTCGAAAATTTAGACCACTGAGTAGACTGAAAGAGGCAATTTCATTATGCAAAAGTGCGTAACCAAACTTTAAACGACATATAATACGTATCAAATATAAGAAGGGTATTTCAACTGTATCGAGTAGTCTTTGGTGACTACACCCTCTTTCGAGATAGGTGAAGCCCATGCGTTCTATAATACGGGAAATTTAAAAATCGCCTCTACAAGATCTTTCAAGAAGATTTTACAAGAAGTTTCTTTTAAGTAAAACTCTTGATTTGACTTGGCCAAAGCTTTCAATTAAGACCTCACGTAGTGGCTACAAATGACCCTGGAGAACTCATCTGCCGCACCTTTGACAAAAATTGATTGGATCAGCTCCCGAAACTTTCCAAGGGAAAACTTAAAAGTACGTTAATTCTAGCCATTGGCAACGTAAAAATATCTACAGATCTTGATGATGACCTTGGCACTCGAAAATTTAAACCACTGAGTAGACTAAAAGAGGCAATTTCATTATGCAAAAGTGCGTAACCAAACTTTAAACGACATATAATACGTATCAAATATAAGAAGGGTATTTCAACTGTATCGAGTAGTCTTTGGTGACTACACCCTCTTTCGATATAGGTGAAGCCCATGCGTTCTATAATACGGGAAATTTAAAAATCGCCTCTACAAGATCTTTCAAGAAGATTTTACAAGAAGTTTCTTTTAAGTAAAACTCTTGATTTGACTTGGCCAAAGCTTTCAATTAAGACCTCACGTAGTGGCTACAAATGACCCTGGAGAACTCATCTGCCGCACCTTTGACAAAAATTGATTGGATCAGCTCCCGAAACTTTCCAAGGGAAAACTTAAAGGTACGTTAATTCTAGCCATTGGCAACGTAAAAATATCTACAGATCTTGATGATGACCTTGGCACTCGAAAATTTAAACCACTGAGTAGACTAAAAGAGGCAATTTCATTATGCAAAAGTGCGTAACCAAACTTTAAACGACATATAATACGTATCAAATATAAGAAGGGTATTTCAACTGTATCGAGTAGTCTTTGGTGACTACACCCTCTTTCGATATAGGTGAAGCCCATGCGTTCTATAATACGGGAAATTTAAAAATCGCCTCTACAAGATCTTTCAAGAAGATTTTACAAGAAGTTTCTTTTAAGTAAAACTCTTGATTTGACTTGGCCAAAGCTTTCAATTAAGACCTCACGTAGTGGCTACAAATGACCCTGGAGAACTCATCTGCCGCACCTTTGACAAAAATTGATTGGATCAGCTCCCGAAACTTTCCAAGGGAAAACTTAAAGGTACGTTAATTCTAGCCATTGGCAACGTAAAAATATCTACAGATCTTGATGATGACCTTGGCACTCGAAAATTTAAACCACTGAGTAGACTAAAAGAGGCAATTTCATTATGCAAAAGTGCGTAACCAAACTTTAAACGACATATAATACGTATCAAATATAAGAAGGGTATTTCAACTGTATCGAGTAGTCTTTGGTGACTACACCCTCTTTCGAGATAGGTGAAGCACATGCGTTCTATAATACGGGAAATTTAAAAATCGCCTCTACAAGATCTTTCAAGAAGATTTTACAAGAAGTTTCTTTTAAGTAAAACTCTTGATTTGACTTGGCCAAAGCTTTCAATTAAGACCTCACGTAGTGGCTACAAATGACCCTGGAGAACTCATCTGCCGCACCTTTGACAAATATTGATTGGATCAGCTCCCGAAACTTTCCAAGGGAAAACTTAAAGGTACGTTAATTCTAGCCATTGGCAACGTAAAAATATCTACAGATCTTGATGATGACCTTGGCACTCGAAAATTTAAACCACTGAGTAGACTAAAAGAGGCAATTTCATTATGCAAAAGTGCGTAACCAAACTTTAAACGACATATAATACGTATCAAATATAAGAAGGGTATTTCAACTGTATCGAGTAGTCTTTGGTGACTACACCCTCTTTCGAAATAGGTGCAGCTCATGCGTTCTATAATACGCGAAATTTAAAAATCGCCTCTACAAGATCTTTCAAGAAGATTTTACAAGAAGTTTCTCTTAAGTAAAACTCATTGCCCTACATTGCTGCGCAGTTATTTCTAATTTATTTGTTCTACACCAAATTTCATTATTTATAAGCTTACTTTGAATACGCTCATAATCCTCCACTATATGTTAATTGTGTGACAGATTTTTAGGTCATCTGCGAATAGTAGGCAGTTACAGTCGATAACTCCCCCTCTGGGTTCGGGGTCACAATTGTAGAATAGACCCAGGGTACCTCCTACCTGTCGTAAGAGGCGACTAAGGTGACTGAATGGGACTGCCTAGCCGCTTAGACATGACCGGTAAGATCTTCAAAGTTATGCTGGGCGGGCGTTGGTGGCACTTGGATGGGTGACCTAGGCAGGCTTGGGCCCGGACTGTGGCGTCTGGCCGAGACCTGGGAACACTCAACACATCTGCTGCGGACGCGTGGTCCCAGATAAATGGTAATGAGGACCAGAGTAATTAATCTCGGTAACTCAGAACCATACTATCATACATACAAATTGTAGAGACTTTGCCACCAGGCCACCCGTAATAAATAGGATGGTTTGAAGAAAAGTACTCAAGTAAAAAGGAGGAATGCATAAAGGGCCTAATGAGGCCTAAGTGCTGTGGTGGAATGGGAGTGTAACACTACCTTCCACTACACTCCGACCCATATACATACATACATACATACAGTCGATAACATCAGTAATGTCATTAATAAATATCAACAATAATATTGATCCCAGGTCGGATTCTTGAGAGACACCGGATGTAAGAGAAATTGAATTTGCAGTGCAGATATCAACTGAGATTGTGACTAAGATAGGAAGTAAATAATGTTAACATCCTTTCACTAAATCCAAAGATTTTTAGCTTATTCAAAATCAGGATCTATTCGGTCAAAGGCCTTGCAATTGGTCTATTGTTGGTCAGTGACAAATCACCACCAGACTTGAGTCCACACAAATCATCGAGCCACTGCCCAAATATTAGGAAATGTGCCATTTTTAAATGCTTTTAAAGTAAATCAGTATAATATAAGTAGAGGATGGACAGAAACATATCTACAATTTCTAATAAAAAATATTGGGATTTGGTCATGACCTAACGTCATTTTATTTTTCAATTATTTGACAGCTGTAAAACCTCCTCTTCAGTGAACTTATTAATATTTAAATTAGAAATATTTGTTACATGCTATAATGTTCAAATCAGTAGCACTCCAAGAGAAATAAATACTACCGACGTAATCTGAGAAACCATTTACTGCCATTTGTGGTGTGTCACATTAAATTTTCTTCAGCTAAGTTACCCGGTACTCTAGTACTGCCTTTTTTTGATAGTATATGATTCCAGAAGTATTTAGGATCACTCTTTAATGTGTGCTCAACATTAACTAAATATTCTTTATTTATATGTTAATAAAAGATAACCACATTAATAACCACACCGTAGGCCAATAATTCCGTCACGGTACAAGTAGTTTGCCGTGCCCGTATGAATATAACAAGGGGGCACTTAAAAATGCCACAGCAGTCATGCCTAACAAAAAGACACCAACAAAAGGGATATAATCAGGGTCCCGAATAATTTCACAAACAATCATCCTAAAACCGGATATATGTTAGTGACAAATTACAATGAATAATTATGGCACAGTACATAAAATGAGTTTTTGTTTGTCAAGTTTCACGCTGACAGCAATCCATCTTCCTCTCTCGTCTATGTCCGCGTGCATCAGACTGAAACAAAATCCTTCGCAGCCGGAGCGCGGATCGATCTATGCAAAACATTTACGGCCGTCGTTAGGTATTTTAATTCATTAGGAAAAACACAAATTCGCCATAAAAGACGTTGAACACTTCTCTATCTGCTGGTAATAAGATTCCTCGTGCATATAAAATATGCTACGTAGTAAAGTTTGCAGTTAATTTGTAATTTTACACTGGCGTTGCTTTCTTTAATGTAGTTGACACTACTACTTGGAACTATCTAATTTAATACCCGGCGTCAGGTTTCTTTTTGTTATAAAAATTCCTAAGGATTTTTTTGTTTTTTCCATTGCTTCTTTCTATGTTTAGAAAGGGATTTATTGAAAATGCTCACTCCAATTCGGTCCGGGACGTGTTATTTAAAAAAGTTTATCGTGTGCCACGTCTGGGGACCATTTTACCGGTCTGCTGGATGCTATTTGCAATAAAACTTAGGCCGTTTACCATTGTACGGCCTATCTATCGTATAGGAGGCATCCACGTATCAAGGAGAGTGTCTAGGTGCTGTCGGCGAGTGCTAGGCTCTGCTAGGCACTTTGGCGTGGTACGGCGCATGAGATTTGTGCCCAATAGCCCACGGACTGCTGAAGTTTGTATTAACGTGTGCTAAATTCTGGTGAAATAATTGAAATTATTGTTTCACGTTCAGGTACCATTTGGATTAAAAATGGCGGCTGTATTCTAAACATTATGTGAACTTATTTTTTTGGCGAATCCATTGACTTTAGAAAAATCCAGCCTTATACAAAGTTGTTCAACTTTGTAGAGCCCACAGAAAAGGTTTCTGCTGAAATAAAGGCGGTAGGTATTTAATAAAATTACAAAAAATTACATTTTTATTTATTTAGAATTCAAAACAAAAACCGTTAAGAAGACGGTATCAACGATGCCAATGTATAACAGTCCCGACATTGCAAGAATTTAAATAAGGTAGGTTAGTACAGTTGGTAACACCATCCAAAAATTTGTGTGGTTGCCACGGTTTCTTTGACACTTGACAGTGTGATTGACAGTAATACCTACTGGTAAAATAATACCGACCAAAAAGCCAAAAAGAAGAGCTAGAAATCCGGCCAACTATCGGCCAATAAGCATATTATCGGCATTGGCGAAAATTCTAGATATGCTAATACTAGAGGAGATACTGATACACACTGATAACAATCACATCATCAATGAGAATCAGTATGGGTTTAGAAGCAAGCACTCGACAACGCTGCAACTTTTCAGAGTCTGTGAGCACATCACCACTAATTACAACCGTAACCTAAGTACAGCGGTCAGCACCTTAGACCTGGAAAAGGCGTTCGATAAAGTATGGCACCCAGGGCTGCTGTCAAAGCTAAACCAGTATGGGTTCCCCGAAAGAATCATAAAACTAATATACTCATATATCTCGGGAAGAGAATTCCAAGTAAATATTAACGAAACCTATTCCACCCCACACTAGGTAAGGGCGGGGGTGCCACAGGGATCGTCCCTTGGACCACAATTTTATTTAATTTTTATATCAATAATATACCACCACCAACAGATGCAAGACAGAATATCGCCCTATATGCCGACGACACAGCCCTGATTGCCTACTCTAGATCACAAGAACTAGCAGAAAGGCTAGTACAACAACTCATAGATTCGACAACAAACTTCTATCTGAGTTGGGGACTACACACCAACCCGACGAAAACCCAGGCAGCCGTATTCACCACAAAAAAACCGCGGAATCTAAATGGTATAAGAATCGACGGTACTCGGATCGACTGGCAAAATGACCTGGAATATCTGGGAATCAACAACTGACAAAAAACACTGGACAAAAAACTGAAACTTACACCACACATAAATAAGGTCGTAAATAAGTACAACAATAGATTCGCAAAACTATATAATGCAATGAAATATACACCAACCCATATATCTAATACAATCTACAAAGCCTACTTAAGGCCAGTTATAACATATGCAGCACCAGTGAGGCTCCCACTTATATCCAGGTCGACACAAAATAGGGTAGAGATACTCCAAAATAAGGCACTTAGAATAATAACAGGCCTCCCGAAATACACAAGAATCATAGATCTATTAAATTATACGGGCATGCCAAGGATCTGTGATTTTGTGCTGCAGAGGCTGTGTCCTAATTTTAAGAAAAGCCTCTACAATATAGATAACCATAGCTTAAATAATGCAAAAACTGTTAAATTTATACACATAAAACTACACACACATAAAACACAATAACCAAATCACCAAACACCGTCAGCAACCCTTACCCAGTACCATCTAAATACCACAAAATAATTGTAAGCCAGCTAAGCCATCCAACCAGAGGAAAACCAGACAATGTACACAGCAACCGGTTGGAGGGAAAAAAAAGGTGAAGGGACAAAAGTAATTAAAAAAAAATAAAATAAAAAAAATTTTAAAAAAATATTTAAAAATTTTTTTTTTTTTTATTTTTAAAAACCCAACCGAAACTGTATCCCAACTAACATAAAACAATCTACATCAGACAGCCGTTAGAGCAAGGAAAAACAGGACACAACCACATACAGACGAAAGTACCTATGAATAAGGTAGAAGTCATATAGCCACAAGTAGAGAGAGCTGTAATGTCTTGTGTGCATGTGGGATCACAATACAGCCACAAATCATTCATGCGACGTGTCTATGTGGCAGGTATACTACGATAAGATTCATTGGTTTTTAGTATCAGAAATTGAATAATAAAGTGAAGCGTGAGTCCGCAGCTGGAGCGGGCAGCGGAGTGGGGGAAGTGCTGCTCGCTCGCAGTGAAATCTGATTTCGCATATTTAAAATGACTCGCGCCTCAACTCATTGTGAAAACTTCGAAACTGCTACTAACATCCAAGACAATGATGAATATTCTTTCAATGATTTTAACTTTATTCTTCACGAAAATGTGGAGAAAGAAGAAGATAGTGAATCGAAAGATTATCCAACGAAGAGAAGAAGAATGTGTTAACATACATTTTATAATAATTATTTTATATATAATACACAAATATTTGCATAATAAAATAATTGTTTAAATAAATTACATTATTTTAACTTATCTTAATAAAATGAAGTTTTTATTTAATTTTCTACCTGCATCAGCAATATAACGTGAGTATGATTAATTACGCAAAAAATTTAAGCATCGCATGAAAAATATTGTGATAATAGAGAATAATAATTAAAATGTCGAAAAAAGTAAAAAACATTGATAAGTACATGAGTAAAAATTAGGTATTCGCGGCTCTATTTGGCTTCTAAGGCAAAAATAAATATGAAATTCCCGTAATTGAATTAAATTTGAAATTCCCGTAACTCCGCCAAATAAAAATTGAGAGAGCTAGTAAAACAACCATTCCAAAAGAAAGTGCAATGTTTTAAAATTAGTTTTCTAACCTTTGAAATAAAATATTCGATAGAACTATTCAACAGCGGAATTTTTAACGAATAAAATGAGCGTTTTCTCGATGCTCTAGCTTCTCGAAAAACGATATATCTATAAATAATCAATATTTTCCAATTTTTTTAAAATGTTTCTTAGCTTGGCATAAGCTATATCAACCCCAAGTAACAAGTATTGGAACGTTATAATATATAGGTTCTAGAGAACTCGAAAAGTAAGACAAATATCGAAAATTAAAACTGAAGCGTTTTTATGGATTATTAATATCTACAACTTTCTCATTTAACTTTTTTCTTTCGGAGCTACAGTTTTCTAATTATTAACAAAGAGCTGTTATCAGGACAAAGTACAGCTGTTATCAGGACAAGTCTGAACAAAGGTTATCAGGACATAAGTAGTCAGAGTAGTATATCCACTACTAAGCAGTTATAAAGAGCGGCGACCTGTAGTCCTGGTGGACTAACATTACTGAATAAGATTTACAGGAAACAACTACTGAGAGAACAGAGACGGCTACCTGTATTGGATTATACCTGTAACTGTTGTTTAGAACGTAAGATTATTCAGTTCCTAACCAGCACCGGTTTCGAACTTGTTATGTTCTCGTTCTCGGAAAAAACAAATTACAATAGCAAACGAAGCTATCCTTATGCAGACTAAGCATAAGAGAAGTCAGTTTAGTATCACATCTACAGTAATCCTTTATTTCAATGCGCGGCAATATTTTACAACCTTTTCAGATGGAATATACATATTAATGTTAACTTTTATAAAGATATGTAAAATCCTACCTTGGAAGTATGAAATAACTTGGTGAGTTTATGTTATATAATATGTATAAATATTGTAGGAATAGCAGGAGAATGCAAATATCGAAACGATAGTTCTAAAGTGCGCTCTGGAAGTTAGCGTTATGAAAATTCGATATGAAGACGCCAGTGCAGTGGCTTCCAGTGATCTAGATAATCTAGACGACACCACAGGCAGATCTTAGTATTTATCTTGTTAAAGTTATGCATAGCGGTGCAACTACATACCACTGAGGTTATTAGTCTGTCGCAACGACGGAATGTCTTTGAGCTAAATCGTTACGCTGTTAACATGAATATCTTGTTATAGTCTAGTTGTCAGGGATGGAATAGGGACAAGAAGTGAACTATTGATGTACGGGCGAGTTTTTGAACTGAATACTTCTTCAGGCGCGTTTTGCTCAGGAATCTAAGTGAACCGTCACGCTCGGGTTGCTGACGTGACACGACACGCTGAGATCGGTGACGCTGGCTGACTTTAAGAATGCGAAGTTCAGCCTTCTGGATAAGCCGAGGTTTTCTATATACTTATAGAAAAGCCCAAGCATCTGCTTATCCGTCTGAAGCTGAGAAAATATAGCGTGTTCTGCAGATTTAATTTGGGCTTTTAACCGAATAGGTTCCAATTTGGTGAGAGAGTCGTAATTTATGCATTCGGTATAGAAGACGAGGCCAAGTTCATCAGCTGCCCCTATGTACCGCCTTAAACAAAAATTCTCCTACCCCTGCATTTTCGCTGGAGCAATACCAACAGTCACTCCCCACATCCATGGGGTTAGTGACTATTGGGTTCGAGAATCGTATCCCCTGAATCGAGTCCCTGAGTAGACGTAATGGGTCCAGGAAAACAGCCTTCTGCATTCGGTCGGTATGGCTTCCGCCGAATTTCGGCATGCCAGCATGATTTTCAATTCAGAAAGCAGTGTGTATGTAGCTCCATCAAGAGCTCCAATTATCAGTACCACTAACTTAATAGTATATCCTAGATAGTCTGCCGAATTCGAAGGGCAGATATCGATATTGTGTCCGATTTTCCTCCTCCTTTAAGACAATGTTGTTCTCGGCGGTTGATGCCGAGAACTCATTGATATTATTATTATTATTATTTACCTAAATGAATATTGTAGATATTTTATATTTCAACTTGACTTTGCCATCGTTACTCCTCAACATTTCTTACTATGTTAATATATTAATATAATATCATATTAGTTTATTATTATAGTACCACATTATTAGTTAATTTAACTAATGGATCTATATCATTAATTACCTTAACTTTTCATAACTTTCATCATTAGGTGGCGGCTATCACATTTACTATAAATGTATAGACCAAATGTATATATGCAATTAAGACCGCGATCGTAAATATCACCGAGGAAAACTCAAATACTCATTTGTTTATCATGTAGTCTGGGTAGGGTATGAGGGTAGCTAAACGCTTAAGATTCGACATGCAAATCTCTGCCTGGCAGAGGCAACGCCTGTTCCCTTGTAATAGCAATAACAATAACAAACCACTATTAAGCGACTGTATAAGTTATTAAGGATGCAGGTTTACACAAGGGTTATACAAGTAACAGCGGAGTAACTCATTTGGTATAGTAATTAAACCACTACACAAACTTGTCTCTATGCAAAATTATTTAACCTATGAACTTTGGGAAAGATATCAGTGTAGTGTATTATATATTATAGATGCACGCATAGTTTGCTATAATGATGCATAATAATAATAATGAATATTCACACAGATTATTATGTATGTATACCTCAAAGGTACAAAATTCGATAAGTACATCTAAAATTCATCAAAAATTTATATATTTTCCTAGCTATAGATGATATTAACAATTTTTTTTTCTCGTGAGGAATGTAGATGTACTACTGAAATTCATTTTAATTTTTCCATGTACAGGGGGCAATAATTTACATTGGAATATGCGTAAGATTGACCATATTTTATTACGGATTATCATGTTTTTTCACACTCATCAATGCATTGGTAAAAACATAGACAAAACATGAGGACCTACTGTACTACCTACTGTAAGATTCCACGGTTAGAATACAGTCCGGGCGTTCACATTCACCGCCAAATTCCGAAATTCAGCTGCCATTTCGTTTCTTTTCCTTTCTTTCTTTTCAAAGATTATAGACACCTAGTAGGCCCGGGATAGTACCCAGCTCAGGCAGGCCAAGTTGGCTCTCGACAACGCCAAACTCGGGGATACTCAGGATCGGCTTCATTCTCGATGACCAAAACTTAAAGGACGATGATAATCTGGTGGCAACCAACAAGGCCCGGAGACCACCAGTATCGACGATACTAAATAAAACCCAGGGTTCTATCAAATCAAAAGCACAGAAACATATATATTCCTTCCGACTGAATATTCGAAACACAGGAATATAAATATACCGACGACAAGTGCCGAGAGGATGGCATAATCCACGAATTGTATCAGAGCACAGGAATATAAATATATTCCAACGACAAATTCAGAGCACAGGAATATAAATATTCCGACGGTAACTCTAGAGCACGCGCATATGAATATTCTGACGGGAAACAAAGGCACAGGAACATATGTGTTCCTTTAAATGGTAAGTTCGAAACACAGGATATAAATATACCGGCGGCAAATTCACAGAGCATTGCATAATCAGCGAATAGTATCAGCGTACAGAGACATAAATATTCCGACGACAACTTCGTAGCACATGAATATAAATATTCAGACAACAACGGCAAGTCAAGGGCACAGGAATATAAATATTCCGACGGTAAATGAAGAGCACTAATTTCAATTAGAAATGGCCCGTTCCACTTAGGAACTCATGTAGATATATTGATATATATAACCACCTTTATACCGGTCATACTCTATTTTCTTGGATATTCTAAATGGCACTTTCCAATTAAGATTTAACTTGGATATATTATATTAATAGATATATTGATATGAATTTAAAAAAATAATGGTTACGAATAAACTACGCTAAAGATCTGTGCCAAAATTGTCATACTTTTGTTGCTTACACTTATCACAGAATGCAAACTATATGCAAAAATCTATTGTAATTGTTACAGCTGGTCTATGGCCAAAATTTAAAATTAGGGTCGATTTCTGTGGCAGTCATTTCTCAAGAGCAAACCTACAATTTAAAAAAATAATGTAAATTGGACTTAGTTATATAAGTTAAGAAATTATTTTAAAAATAATTTTTGGCAAATTTTAAATGGGTCGAATTTTGTGTCTCTGAGTGTAGATACGTCTCAACTTTGATAAAAGTAGACATAATTACTTATAATAGTGATGGTAGTATTCTTATAGTTTTTACTGCAAGGGGTTTTACTGCAATCTAGATATTTGTAGTGTACAAACAAATCGGTCCAGGTCCAGTGCGCGAATTTCCTTTGATCCCCCAGAGCCTAAAATTACATCGACTGAAGACATTGTATGCACAGTTTGCGTTTATCTGCAATGGTGATTAGCAAAGCAAAACTAACGTGGGATTAGCCGCTTCTGAAGCGGCCCGACATGCAGCCGATATCAGTTTTAACAGAAAGTTTTAACGCAAGAGACCAAGGACATAATCCCATCTGAAGCCTATGCGAGATGTTTGTTCTGCGCTATTACTGCTGTTTTCAA
The DNA here is from genome assembly GCA_964058915.1 of Tetropium fuscum. NCBI lineage: Eukaryota > Metazoa > Arthropoda > Insecta > Coleoptera > Cerambycidae > Tetropium > Tetropium fuscum. The sequence goes on along the minus strand of CAXKVY010018455.1, from coordinate 740,853 downwards.
ACATTGCCCTTTCGCGCATAATAGCTATTGTTGTCGCTGTGGGAGGAAGCAGTTGACCCTAGCGCACCCGCCAGAATTAGCTGGCGCTTAAAAGTATCCCGTTTCAAGTATCTATTCTCTAGCTGCCGGGGTGTTTCAGTTATTATGTTGTGTCGAATTACCTACTGCTTGTTAAGTTCATATACTCATATTGTATGTCACCTTACGAAATACGTTTAATTAAGGACATCTAAATTATTCTCCATGCACAGATAGAGAATATCTGGTTGCCCATACATATAAATTCAGATAAAAACAATATCAAACAATCAATTGAAAATTGAAATTACTTAACTCAGTTACTTAAATCGCAGATTAATGGAATTATAAAACACATTGGTAATATAATACAATTAAAAGACATGAAATTTATCGATATTGAGTCGATAAACATTTGGAAGATAAATGTTGATATATTGTTATTGTGGATATAGTAGTTTATATTTGAAATTGCCTACTGACAGAGTTAGGCAAACAACTTGAAAATAGAAGTGGAGTACAACTACTAATTGCTTAATCAAAAAAGTAGTTTAACTACTTGGTAGTTAAACTACTTCCTCAAAAGAGTAGTTCAACTACTAACTACTAAGTAGTTATATATAGTAATTATATATAGTAGTTATATATAAGTAGTCGTTAAGATGTGTAAGGAGTTGTCCGACGCTCAGTGTCGAACCTTTTCATAAAATAAACCCTCCCTAACTCTTGAAAATGGCACCAAAGCAGGTGGCGAAAGGTCGAGAACAAACCTCAGACGCGGTTTAACCCGAGAACTTAGAAATTTTCTATATTGTAACGTAAATAAATTCCGTTTCGTTATATAGCAAACATTTTGAATAATAGTACCCTATATCAAATATTTCAAATAAACTGCGAGATACCTACATACCAACTGTAGACCAACCGAAACCACGTGTTTACGCCACGAGCCGAAATAGTAGGGTGAAACCTATAAATAGGCGGGACGCCGGCAAATAAATTCTCTTTAGCCGTTTCATTTCACGTTGTTCGCATAGTTTGATAACTTAGCGCTTATGTTTTCGGTATTGATAGTGCGTGCTTCAGAAACTATGAGGTACAGATTTTTATATAGGTTTACTATTCACTTCATTGTAAATGTTGAATTTTTCAGCTTGATCTGGTGTCAAGAGTAACAAATATTTTCTTACTGTCTCTCCTTTCAGGCTTATTAATTGGCAATTTTAATTCTGTAAACCATCCACTGGTACATATATTTATTTATATTGTTTTAAAAAAAAATACATTTCTTTTATTTCTCTAAGTAAAAATCTGCTTCACAGAAGTTACAGCTGATAATTATTGTCTAGTCATTTCTGCGGTCTAGAGGAGTACGACAGCCTCTAGTACTGATGACCTGGCGTCGAAATATTTATTTTTTAAATATAAATTAAAAGTAGAGATAGATCAAGTCAGTAATTATTGTCAAGCTGTGATTTTTCTAAGGTGATATATCTAAGGGTACCTAAGTGCTATGAGAGCCTCTAACTAACCATCTAATTCACTTATCCACGACTTCCGGAAAAATCTGAGCAGCCGATAGGCAAAATAAAAAATCCATCAGTATACATCTCCTGGATGAGACGCCATTTAATTCAGGTAAACTAAAATGAGTTCTTTGTTATATTATAGTTTGTTACTATTATACTAAAATTAGGTTACTCAAGGGGGCATGAAAGCCTACAAAACCATGGAAGCTTGTAATCAAGTCATTTACGACTTGGTAAAAAAACTTCGTACAGAAAATTTGGGTTTATTTTGTTATCACGTCTTTTAAAGATACTCAAAGGATAATAGCTTCTCCAGAAGCGAGTTTCGGCACATTGTAACTACCAATAGTTTTCTTAACCCTCCTTTGCACGGGTGAGGCCTGCCAGTCTATGCGAATATAAAAATTAATGATTACTTAATTTTTTTTATAAAAATTAAATCCTAAGTACAATTCGTATATGTAAAAAGTCGTCCCTGACTTCATTTGTGCTGCAAAAGCGAAAATTGTTTTTTAGTTACAGCAGTGTGTGCACTCATAGGCCTCACCCGTTCGAATATGTAATAATTTTCCGAGTGGCTTAGAGCGCTATTTTCGATGTTTCCGAGCGCTATTGAAGAATATTACCATTTCGCTTTTTGATTTGATTTTGTAATACGTTACTTTGAAATAAAAGTGTCACAAAATTACAAATTTTAATTATAACTATTTTTTATTAAAATCTGTTCCAAAATTTATATAAAAGAAAAGAGGCAATCTGAAAAAAAATCACATTTTATATCCTAAATAAAAATCTGTTTTTATATATTTTATAACACTCGCGTAATTTTCAACCCATCCTTGCAAAGAACAAAGACTAGAACTGGTTTCAAAATTATAATGCTTGCTTCCACAATACCTGGAGCCTTTGTAGTGTAGGAAACAAATTTATGTCCTCCCAGAAACTTTATATTCTCTTATCCACGAGGACAAATAAGAAAAAACTTCTATATGATCCGTACGCATTTACATATTTATTTCTTCTGATGATTACATTTCGCAGTTTAGCCAATAAATAGAAAAGGGTTGTTATAAAGCATTTTCTCTAAAAACATTTTCAAATCTGAATAAGGAATATTTGTAAATATATATTGTGAAAATAATATACTGTATACATCATCGTACAAACCTTCGTACAAAACAAGAATTAATTTTGATATTAATAAATACTTGATTGTCCCTTCTTTAAATATTTAAATACTACCAGTCCACGTTCTGTTTAATAAGATTTTCTTTAAATCTTTTAAAACCCTACATATTTGAGGTTGCTTCAAACGCTCTATGGTCCTCATTTTAAAAATACGACGGAAACGTAAGTGTTTGTGACGTTAGAATAGTATATTATTAAACGGGCATTTAAGAATACCCATTATTCACGCAAGTCGCCCAAGTGAATAATGGCTATTAATTTCGAGTTGAATACTATATTTTATCAACGACCGTTATACATTTTTTTTATCTAGAACGGATTGTTTTTAGTTCTTAATGCATTTTTGCCATATAGAGGTCATATAACGTTTGGTCATATAGCTACATTCGAATTCGTGCTCAATACAAATAGTCGGGATGTTGTGTGCTACGTTGCTATGGCAACATATGTAAATCAACAGCGGCTAGGGTAGGCAAATTACGATGCATATAATTTATTATTGTTTTATATTCATTCTTTTTTCTGCAAATTCAATTTAATTAAATAAAACATTTACTTATATTAACATCTAATATACATATCCTTCCTATTTTATTTACAATATTTACATTTATGTTCGGCGTCCGCACAGGCTATGGAGTATAATGTAAACTTGCCGACGGGATGACGAGGCTGAACGGTGAACGGTTGGCGCGCTGGCGGGCATTCTCTGACCGCCCGACCAAGCTTCTCGGCCTCTTGGCTTCTCGTAGCAAATAGTCAGTTGCCATGGAAACTACACGCTTGTATCATGCGTTTTAAACGGGATTGCGGCTAGCTGGACATGAGCTCTCGCCCCTCGCCCACAGTCGTACTCAACGGTGACGTACATGCGCCGGTTCTTTTATTTTGTAATATTGTAATGTTAAAAATGAGGGTGTGTGAAGCCGAATTTGAGGGACAAGGTAAACATTAAAAAAAACATTGATTTTAAGTAAACCCGGTTATAAAAATCGAGAATGGTTTACGCGGAAGTTTGACGGAAGTACCTATGAAAGGACGTTATGGTGGTGCGGATACGAAGAGACAAATGCGTGTTTTGTTTTCTTTGCTTAATGTTCATCGGCAATACTAAGTTTACGAAAGAAGGGGCACCTACGTAATTTGAAGCATCTCAAGACGAAAAATCAGCCAAGCATGTGAATTATATTGTAAACTTTCAGGCACAACTAATGTCGCTTCTAGTTTAAGTAGTGCGTAACGTATGGTCCGAAAGTTATGGGAAAAAATTACCTGGTTTGATTGAATGACAAAATGCATTTATAATGAAGTAGGTCATAGGATTAAAATGTCACCATTTATGTCATTTAAATAAACAAAACAAAAGATTTTGGTTTCGCTTCGCAAAATGTCTTATAAAATTGATCTTCGTCGAGGCTTATAATCTGGTTGGGCCAATGTCGAAACGAGACATTGTCGATATTTATCGAGATCACAACATAAGCAAATCGACAATTTATCGCACAATTAAAGAATGTCAAGAAGGGATACCATGTGTAAACTTGCCTAAATGCGGTCGGCCGCGGGTTTTGAACCAATTAAGAGAGGGAAGACTGATTGAAGCAGCTAAACACAAAATTGGGATCTCACAGCGAAAACTGGCCAGGAGGTTTAATGTTGGAAAGGCTACGGACCCTATCGAGTAAGAATATTGTCTTCCGGAAAAGGAGGAAAGCTCCAAAATACACAGGCTCAGTTAGAGAGAATTCCGAGATGTTGTCCGCGCTTTGAGGCGAGTGCATTTCATCAACAAGTTGATCGTGATGGACGATGAAAAATATTTCACGTTGTCCAACTCTGAGATGAAGGGCAATGATGGTTTCTACACGGACAATTACGAGAATGCCCCGATGATGTGAGATTAAAAACCAAAAAAAAGTTTGAGGACAAAATTTTGGTGTGGTTTGCAATTTCTGAGGCTGGCTTCATCTCGCAGCCCTACATTGGCGTTGTTCGGGGCGAAGCCTTAAATGCAGAGCTTTATATCCAGCGATCTCTCTAAACTGCTTCAGTTTTTGAACAGACATCATGCGGATGATGAAATAATGTTTTGGCCAGATCTTGCTTCATGCCATTACGCGAGAACCACAAGGGACTGGTATGAGGCCAACAACATTAACTTTGTACCGAAAGTAGACAATCCCCCTAACCTACCTCAGGCTCGCCCAATTGAAGAGTTCTGGGCAATATTGAGTCGGAAAATCTATAATAACGGATGGGAAGCACAAAATGAAGAACAATTGCGACGCCGTATATCCAGAAAAATTAGAGAAATTAACGCTGAGGTCGTCCAAAGGATGATACAACGCGTCAGGACCATACTTAGGCAAATCGAAAATAACGGTCCCTTGTCGATTATTTGAATTTTGTTTTATAATAAGGATAGTTAAGACAGATTGTTTAAGAATGTGATTAAAATATAAAACTATTTTTATAAGAGTTATCAGCCTCTGAATTTTTTCCCAAAACTTTCGGACCATACGTTATGCAGAAAATAATCGCAAGCACAAAAGGGTATCCACGAAATCGTATCAAAAATCCCCAATCGCCCCACCAAACAAAAATATCACCATCTGCCGCTGATGCAAATCAAATGCAAACTCTGATTAATCATTAATCACTGTTATATATATATATATATATATATATATATATATATATATATATATATATATATATATATATATATATATATATATATATATATATATATATATATATATATATATATATATATATATATATCACTGGGATACAAATATGTGTTAGTACACATATATACAAGAGATATAGTTATCTCTTCAGTTAGGGAATATTATATTGGATTATCATTAAAAGATCGTATGTATACAAATAAAATTTTTGCGAGAGTTAGTTATTATTGACTGCCAAGATTGGTGATATTCTTATACTTCCTTAATTATAGTAGAACAGTGTCAACAAGAGAATTCGTTATAAGACAAAAAGGCGGAAATGAACTTCATTAATTGAGATAGATTGCGAATTCTTCTATCTGTTTCATGTACAAGAGATTAATCCAGTTGTTTACTACACACTTAAGGCAGCTGCCATGCTGCTTTCCACCTTTGTGAGTTTGTAATCTCGTCGACACCCCTCATACCTTTGAGAATTAAGCGTTTGCTCAACGGGCCATAATAATAATGATGAGACACTGCCATATTGAATATTTGCCAACGCCACGTTTTCCGAAAAGCTAAACTCCCAATTCATCATTCCGATACAGTCGAAGTTTCTCAATTTCATACAACAAACGGTACCCATAAAATTGTAAAATTAATTGGATCCCCGGCGAATTTAAGGTACCTAGCAGCGGATTTACGTCGCTTTCTCGTGAGCCCTCTTAGGAATTATCGATCACCTTGAATTATGTTTGTTAAGTGCAGCTGCCGGCAATTGTATTGAATTACACTTTACTGGGTTATTTGGCGAAGAAGCTGATGTAGTTAACTGTTCTCGACTGTTTTCAGAAAATTATAGACGATTTCCAGGAGAACCCCAAATTTAACACAACTTCTTTTTGTTGAATCGAAAATACAATATATTTTTGCATGTTTTGCTCTATTACTAACTGTGTACTGTAGTACTACGAAAGTGGTCTTTAATTTAATTAATGTTAAGAGATTTTTAAAATATTCATGCGAAGAGATCGAAAAAAAAATATAAAAATGGGTAGACCATTGCCAGATATTATTATTGGAAAATCGGGTGTAAGTAGAGACACATACAAACTTAATAGAGAGACATTTAATAACAATTTAATAGAGACATTTAATTTAGAGACATTAATTTAATAGACACAATAGAGAATAAAAAATGAGAACAAAAAAATGTTTTATACCGTTTTTCCTGCTTACTTTTTGGTGGCGATAAGCTTGGACAGAAATAGGGGTCACCGATCTAGAGCACTTGAGTTTGAAGATAAAAAGACATGAAAACTCTGAAAGCCATCTTCATAATTGTATGTAATTTGCCTTACTAGGGTGAACTTATGTTATGGCTCAATTAGATTCTGCTTATTGGATAAATGTGCAGACATAATAAAAAATTGGTGTTTTAGAAAAAACTATAAATTATATTAAATTTTGTGGAACTTTTGATCTTGCTCTTCAGGAATATGATGAGAGCGATACTTCTGAGATTCCGGGGATACTTCGTGGACTTATAAATTCTTCGGCAGAACTCTAAGTGAGCACCTAAAGAATTCCTCAATAATTAGACCTCATAGACAAAGATATACAGAAGCACCTCCAAAGAAATACAGAATCTGTTACAATGCTTCAAGTCTACTATGAACAACTAATTGAGAAAAGTATTCGATGGTGAGCCAATTTAACGTTTTTGGAACTACTTAATCTCCGAAATCGACAATTTTAATGACAACATAATTACAAAATTTGCGAACAGAAGACAACGTAGGAGATACTTAATTTATAAAAAATAGGTAGTTTTTTTAAATCAAACAACTTTCGAAATCAGACAGACATATTTTTAATGTATTTTATTTTTAAACGGTTTTTCACGTAAAAAAAGACAAATAAATTCAAATTTGAATTAATATAAGATGTTAGATATATTCATATTTAATTCCTAACAGCTTTATTGCATTGTCCATAGTTTAATCATCAAAATTTGTAAAGTAAAAAATTCACGTGTTGAACGAAATTACGTTAAGATTACCTTACCGGCAAGCTGTCAGATTTTGCTGACAATTTTGATGCATCCTTTCTACTTTGGAGCGCTACGCGTACTATTTCCGATGGTTACCGATCATTTTAATAGTAGGGTTAAAATAATTTGTTTCAGCGGGGCTGTTATTTTCAGAGATACAGAATTAGTGGACTGGATCTGAAGAGAAATATGGGTCGAGAACAGACAAATCAAATTAAAAAAAATTGGTTCCCCAATCTATCAAATTGGGTCCTCCCATCTAATGATTTGTGTTTGTGCAAAGCATGCGAAAATCGTTTTTAATTCATATCTCGGCGGGTTTTGTCTTTACAAAAAAAAGTTGACATAAAAAATGAAGAGTACGACAAAACACACACGCACATTTAAAGCTCAGCGAAATCGGATAATGATTTAGCGAATTATCGCTATACGTAGTTGCGAAAATTTTAAAAATCAAATTGGTTTTTATCGAGGGACAGCAGAGCTGGAGGCTCAATTTTTTTCTGTGGAAGAGCTATTATCAAGGATATAGGAGGCCGCAGGCTGGGGTAGTGGGATAATTAGGAGAGGGGGTCGAAGGGGAAAACGAAATTTTCTAAAATGAACCATAACTTCTCCACATATTGCCAATCTAAAAAAATCAAAGCTTTTTCTTCATTTCTTCATACCCTATCCGACGGCATTAGCGAATATTTTTTTGTTGCAAACAAACGCCTAGCGCGCAAAAAAACATTTGCCTGTTTTTTTGCCTGTGTTTCCAGTACGATAGTTTTGTCTACCAGTCTGCAGCCTTTTTTTACCTTTAATTCTAGCCCAACTAGAACAAAATCGGATGATTAGGGGGGGAGCTAGGGGTCTTCCAAGTTTTTACTATGCGGAACGGAGAGGAGTGGTGAGCTCGTTGCCTCAAAATCAAGGGGAAACATTTTGGCTTGAGGCAAAATTATATCGTTACAAAGAGAAAATTATCCGAAAAAAAAGCTCGGGTGGTTTTACTGTTGATAAAACAGTAAATGATATAAGAATAAGTATGACATTTTAATTAACATTAGTAATAGACTATTATAAAAGTCTAATAATCGAAGTCGAAATAAAACGATTAAACGCTAAGATTTGGTTACGTGCCAATTGCCCTAGGCTTTTCTATGATCGAAGACAATTTGCCCTGTCGGTACATTACCGTATTTAATCAAACGCATTCGAGGAACAGTGGGTGGCCCTGATAGAGGAAATACATCTGAGAGGGTAAGAGAACCGCCATTCATATATCATTAGGATCTGGTATGACACATTAGCAGCAGTGAGGATACTTTAGGTACGAGATTTAGCGGACTAACGGGCGCCGTCAAATATTATTTAATTTACCCAAATGGAACCAGTGTTGTTGTAAATTAAGTTAAAGCTTAATATACGCCGTAAAAACAGTCCATTAATAAATAGCAATTATAAACAAAACGCGGCGTCCTGGGATCATTTACAGCTATACTGTTATAATTAAGGTGCGTTAATTGCTTAGGTTCGGATAATTGAATGGTTTTTGTTGGGAACGCGGGGCGGGCGGTTTCCATTAGTCCGAATGCAATTGGTAATTTAAACTGTCACCTCTGCCCCAAACTCGGTTCCTTATGATATGTATTTAAGTAACAAATTCGGTATGGTATAGTAATGTAGAGACTGAAGTAAGTGTTTAAATGTGACCCGTAAAAGCTATAGTTATAATTTCTCAAGTGACATGTTTATTATTGCTTGTAGGTACTTGAATTCTAACTTTATTATTATGGCGTTAGAGCCACCGCCAGCAATAGTTTATTAAAGACATGAGAGATAGCCACTCAGATTACAAACTGCTCAAATAAATTAGCGGAAAGAGTTTTTGAAAAATTCTTATTATTTCATAAAATTACCAATCAAAAATTTTTCTTGGTAATTTATTTATTAAACATTCCTTTCTAAATAACAAGCAAAATATTTGCTCTAAATATACTCGTTTCTTATATACAAGACTAAATGTACAAAATGTCACAAAATCACAGTGCAGTGAGAATTCCCATTATCAAGAAGGACCCACTTATGCTAACCATGTCGAGAAAAACGCGTGTGATCTATTGGCATCGGCTTGCCAACGGCGAGGCGGGCTTCTAACAGTTTTCTCCGAAACTCCTGACCTAAATTCTACCATTCTTCCAGATGAGCCTCGGTAAGTTGCTGATGAGTAATAGGCGCAACGGGGCGCATTCTAACACATCTGTTCAATATGTCCCATGCACCCATGCATGTTCGATTTGGTTAAGATCGGGGCTCCTACTCCTAATGGAATATGGAATTCCGTGCTCCTGTAGAAAAAATCTTGTCTTGTTGTAGAAGAAATCCATAACCAAAATTGTTGGCAATTGGTAACATTAGGCTTTTAGTCTAGTCGAGAGGTTGGAAAAATGAGGTTAGGTAGGAAAAGGTCGGAAATTAATGAAACTTTGGGATATTGTTCAGAGGCGGTTTATTAACATTTTCTCAAGTTTTGGACCTCGAGGACCCTGAGCAAAAATAGAGGGTCTTTGATATGGCGGTGTTGACGTCCGCGTCATAACGTCGGCGTCCTCATATGCCTGCTTCACTTCGATGCTAGCATCTGCTATTCGTGTCATCAACATCGAAATGAATGCGCTCTTATTGTGATCGTTTGCCAAGAACTTTTCTCGTGCAATGGTCACCTTGGTAAATGAGGAGGACACGACTTTTGTTGCTGATTGTAATGCTGAACGGCGAGCTCGTTCTGCGGCTTTGGTGCTTTGATAACCGGCGTTGGTGGGGTATCCATCAAATACAATAATCACATTGCTACCAAAGTGTCTCTGCACGTAGTTGATGTACGTAGAGCACATGATCTCAAATGTGTTGTGGAAGTTTTGTTCCACACCACTTATGTAACACCATACCTTATATAACAGGTATCCTCCATCAATCACGTTACATTTCCTGTTGCCAAGGTTGACTTCCTCTATGGGAGTGAAGAGTGAGTACATTACAGACTTCGTTCCTTTGCGCATTCCATCCTCAGTGAAGAGTGACATAGGGAAGGGTGCGAGTTCAAACTTCAAGAGTTCTTTCAGATCTTCTTCAGATTTTTTGGCTTCAGATTTTAAGGGGGAAGCGGAGGTGGGTGGGGGTTTCTCAAGTTGGCGGTTGTAACCAGAAATCATAATGACAACATTTCACAATAATTCGGGTATAACAACATTCTTCGGCATTTCTTAGCGAATTTTGATGATTTATTTATTTTTCGAAGCGCCATACCTCGGTAACAGTTTAACACACAAACATGTTTGACCTAGCCTACCTGAACTATTTTGCAGGATTGTATCTACGTATATTTCTGCATTTAGGCATTGAGGAATGACTACGAAGTCAATATGCCACCCAAAACCATTAAAAATCCCCTCCGAAACAGTGGTTTCAAGACTCGTACAAGATCATTGCAGCGAGTTAAAAGTGAGTAGCGGCTCATCAATGAATAACACTGATCTCCAGTGCCAAAGTTACTACTTTGCCGAAGTTGCCACAAAACATGTGCACGTGCAAACGCTAGATGAGCAATTTTATGATCCGAGGAGAGTTGGCCGAGGAACTTGTACAGATATACGTTCTCTCAAACCAGCTTCCTTCAGTCGATTTCTGACTGGTTGGTCAGAAATCTATTCCTGTATTTCTAAGAAGGTTTTGTAGCTCTCTAGCATACCTGTTATCTTTATGGGTTGTTTGTTCGTCTTTTACCTTGTCCAGCCCTTCTAATCCAAAGTATGCAGATAACGGGTGGACTTGTCTGTAGCTGACACCGGAACATTATCAATAAAAAACTGACGTTTGCTGCTTCCATATACTACTTTGAAGTTACTTTTTAATTTACTAAATGGTGTAGGAGCGTTTTGTGTATTTATTCTGGTATATAAGAAACGAGTAGATTTAGATATTTGCTGTTTGAAGGGGAGTGTTTAATATACAAAACTGCACAAGAAAAGTTTTGGATGGTATTTAATAATAATAAAATTGAATCTTACTCTGGTGGCCGAATGCTGTAATATTCTTTAGAATATTACACAATATTTGACCTTCCAAGAGCTTAGACTCAGATTCAGATGGCTAAAAATTGTCATAGAAAGCCAACCAGGAATTGTTTTATTGTTTAGGCATCCGTGCAATAAAAACTGCCACAAATAATTTTTTTGATTTTAGGTATGACACTAGAACTTTTCAACACTATTGCGTATACGAAAAAAAGACCCTCTATATTTTTGTTAGAGAATTTCCATAGCTTTCTTTTTGACCTCGTGGATTTTTGTTGTAGAGGCAATGAAAACGGAGATATCTCAAAAAATTCGTTTCCGAGCACGATTTTTGCCCTTTACAGCGTTGCCTAAATTTCTCCTTACACTCCCACTTCGGGGACTTTTGAGAACTTATTCAAGACACCAGAACCTATCTGTATGAATTGGTGTGAAGAATAATTCTAAATGCATTGTATTATAAATATGATTTTGATCTACTGATTTTCAAAATCAGTGTGAAGCTTGTTTGCGTCATAATGGTTCACATTTACAGATAGAGTGAAGTGACTTTTTCCTTGAGCTATCGTGAAGAAATCTGGGTATAGGACGTCAAACTTTCTGCCGCCAGAACGAGATCATTTAAACTCGATCGAAGATCAGAGATTATGGCAAAATTTAGACAAATGGAAATGCTGATCAAAAATGTATTATAAATTCGTGTTTCGATTTAGCAAAAAATCATATATCAGTTTCGGAAAATAAGAGCATCACGTACTGAGTGTTTCTTGAATGCAGAATGTAGGAGACGAATGGAGTGAAGGGATGTTTTTCCTTCAGCTATCGTGAGGAAATTTGAAAATAGGACCTCAAAATTTCTACCGCCGGAAACTCTAGATCATAACACTTGAATCGCTTAAATATAATAATATTACTTACATAAAAAAACTATAAATAATAATTATGTACAATTCTATAAAACAAGATATAGACTATATTACAAACAATTCGAGGAAGAAACAATGATAAATTAATATAAGATAAAGAATCATATTAACCACTTCAACCACAACAGATAACATGATTTACAGAGAACCGAGTACAACAATAAAATCCTAACTGATTATGGTAGGATTATATTTTCCAAAATTCAAGTCTTTTTCTGTATTTTTTTTCTCCGCGTTAATAAACTCATCAAGGGAATTAACTGCGATATTCTTCTCGAACTCCAGCAAAGATGGGGTAAGGGAGGACTGGTTACTGTTATTTTTTGTGCTATTTTCGTCGCTCTTCACATCTTGTACTGGAGAATCCACAGCCTCCTGTTTATCCTGTATACTAAACTGTTCCAGTATTTTCATTAAACTAGAATGTTCGACTTTTCCGTTCTCCTCGGTTGGTAAATTAGATAAAAATAGCCTCTCCTGGGGTTTTGGTACAGGTGATGGGGGAGGTGTAGGGCTGCTTGCTCTGTCCAGTTTCTGGTCTTCATTCAAAACCTGTTTCGATCTCTTGTGAGCAGTCTCGGAAGCTTCTCTATTAATCTTTTTTACTAAAGACTCGGAGTGTCTCGCAGGAGGCTTTGGCTTCTCTACGTCTTCTTCCTTAACTACTAAACTTTCTATATCGGACACTATATCTTTGCTATTCCTTTGTATCTTCCTAGGACGAGGCAGGCTGGCATCTTTAGGGTTATAATGTTCTATAAGGCCAAGATCCCAGTCCTCTAACCCACCAAAAGAGTCATCACTTTCTATATCAGCAGGTGCCTTTCTTGTCTTGAACTTCTTCAGTTGCTGAGGAAGAAGAGATCCGAAACTCCTACACCTTGTAATGTAGTTATCTAGTTTACCTGTTGAACCCGTTGAACCGGCCGTTATTTTCTTCGATTCTCCTGGAAGAGACATCATAGAGTTATTGCTTTTATCTACATCAGTCGCTTTGTCTATATCCTCGAAATTCGCTACTGTTAATTTGAGCTCGTTATAGTTCGGTAGAGAAACTACGGATAAATTTTTCCTTCGTTTCTCTTCTTTGTTCGATTTTTTGTCAGTAATTGTCGCTGTACCCTGCGTATCCTCTTTCTTGCTCTCGTTCTTGTTATTGTCTATGAGTGTGTGATTGTGGTGGTGATGATGATCCCTATTATGTTCCCTTTCATCTTGATCACAGATTGGACAGTTATAATTTATCTTCTTCTTGACACATACAGTCTCCTCGACCGATTTTTTTGACTGGAATGCTTGCAATCCAGTTTTGGCGACCGCTTCAATTTTCTCCCTAAAGTTCTTCTTGTGTTTTCTGGGTGGAGGAGTCGGCGTTCCATTTTCATGGTTAAAGATTATGGACAACTTGGGATTCCTCAAGTGAACGTGGTCTTCTTTATCGGGTACCTCCAGGTCCACCTCCGTCCAGTCTGAGGACTTGGACAATGGTTGACTGCGGATGATGTTCACGTTGTCGTTCGGATTTGTAGGATTGACATCGTAACTGAAAATAAAAATATGTTTTAATACATAACTGTATATGTACTAGAAATAACATGTCTAATTAGTAACTAATATTTAGCCCTGTAATATATTATTATCTTGTTTTCATTTAGTTATTTTAACTAAAATCGTCGTTTTTCAGTATGCGCTTTAATTTCCTCTAAAACTTCTCATACAATTGTGTCATCTATTTCATCGGTATTGTCCGGACAGAAATTTCAAAAGCTAGACAAGAATTATTTTGTAATAGTTACCGTTGTCTGTCTGATAGAACATATCATCCTCCACAGTATTTTGAACATGTATAGAATATGAACATGAACAAAATCTGGTCAATAGAATCACAGAGCTTTTGATGGTACTAGGAGTTGTACTCCTTTTGGTTTCTAGTGGAAGGAGACCAGAAATATTTTATAGTTTGTAGCCTCGAGTTTCTCATATTTTCAACTATATCATCTAAAATATTAGTTATATAAAACTATACCGCCATCTTAATACATTTCGGTAGATTTTTTTATTATATTGGCAAAGCTATATTTTTTTATAAACGTTGTGGAAATTAAAATATTACCTACTTCAGGAGGAGGAATATTGTTTAATATTAATAGTGTCAAATGAAACACATTATAATAATGTTCAGCTCTTCGTAGATTGTTTCTGAATTGAAATATCTAAAGACGAATTTATATCAACTGCAAACATTTGTGAGATCTCATTAATTATGTAAGTTTTTCAACATTGACAGTAATGGTCTGGTAACGGAGAACTGGGATACATTAAAAATATGAAATTAGTGAAAGTATGACCTCTAGTAAACAATAGTCACGTCACGCGTTGTAGATTTTGCGGAAACGTCCTCAGGATTTGAACAATTAATTCATTTTTCATCTTTCGCAGAAGTAGGCAATCCCTACCATGGTTTTTATTTTGGGTAACGGTTGCTTAACTACTATTACTTTCTTGGAATTGTACAGATTTTGATAATATAATGAATGCGTTTCACACCTGAGAAACGGGAACTACAGATTAATCCGATCAAACTGATTTTTACGGTTAATAAAGTTAAAATCATTAGTCAATAAGGTGCGGTTGGCCTCATAAATTATTCAGCAAATGTGCATTTAGTCTCAATTTTTTACGTTTTCTAAATTGTCACTGTGTAAATGTTAATAACTTGCATAATAATACATAAGGTTATTATAGATGCATACATAACCTTACACACTATTATTAAGTATATTGAAATAATTAGTACATAATAAATATTAATGTTATTTGACCAACACCCGACAAGTGAAGCAATATTAATTTTATAGTATTAGATTTATAATTATAATATTAGCCTTTTAGATTATTATCTGCATCAACGGAAGCTCTATGTCTCTTATAACAGTTACCAGTCGAATACCTTCATTGCCACATCAAGAGTACCCCAAGGCTCTAATTGTTTACATTATTTTATAAATGACTCATCTCTGTCTTTAAAATCGAACCATCTTATGTTGTTGAATATATCATCTACGGCTGATTGTTTGACATTGCAGGATCTTGTAGATCATGTCCATATTTGGTGTACTGATAATTATTATGTACGTTTCCTCTCAAAAAACAACATCTAATATTTGATTACAATATCGATACGTCACCCGTTATTAGAAGATTATACCAATGTTATGTAGGGTATGGCAGCAGATTCTTGTTTTCTACATATATTATTGTATTATTAAATCTGCATACAGCGACTTTGTTATACGAAGTACAAAATATTTCACCAATGAAAGTGCATTAAAATATTTATACTATTCACTGGTTCGTTCAAAACTACTGTATAGAGACCGTGCGCGTATACATGTGGCGCGCTCTGTGGCATAATACGTCCCTATCACGAGGATATCGCGACTCCGTGTCATTGCAAATGTTTCAGATTTACTAATATCTTATTAGTACAGTATACAGAGAGATTTCCCCTATGGTATTTTGACAACATCACCTACCTCGCTGATTTTTTGTGTGCATTTTAAGTACCCCCTGAAGGTAACAAAATCACACTTTTCTATATTTTTTATGCTCAGCGTGGGCGAGGCAAGAAGGGGCGAAAATTGTTTTTTCTAATATCTCGGGTCCCTTTTAACATACGACTGAAGTAGAGGTACCGTTTTGACTTGACTTTGTCGTATCCGAAAGGATTATCATGTGGGGGGCGGGGCAAACATTTTCGGAGCAATTTTTTTTTAAATCTTAAATAAAATTTCTCGAATTCTGGCATAGGAACTCTAGAAAAAAATATCGTCACTGATTACGTCAACTTTGATGGGTATTTATGAGTAAATAAAAATATATAGTTTTTGTAAACTTGACACAAATAATAATATTTGACACTGAGTGTAATACTGGTGATTTCTTTTAAGTTCGAAGCGATTGATGGTGGAATTCCATTTAAGATATGAGTAATTTCATACATTTTTTTTCTTTACTGTATATTTTTTGCTATATGAGGATGAGCCTTCTTTCAATCGCGTGGTTCGTCAGTTTATTATTATACGAAATATGATATTAACATATTATTAATATACGAAAAGACGGCCCCAATATGTGCATCGTTCTGCGTTTCCTGACGGACTTTCACACAATGAACTTGCAATATATCTAAAATTCAACTGAAATGAAGATGATATTTTACGTAACCGTGATTATGTCTTCCAACGAATTTTTCGTTTTCCACACATTAAAAACATGCTTGCTCTCTTCTAGATTTTTACGCTTCTTAATGCTGGTTTCAGACAAATATCTATTTAAAATCACATTTTATAATACGGTTTTCCATTTTCTAGCAGTAATATAACTACTACTAATTATTAAATTTATAAGTACTATTGAATGTTGAATACTATTTTTACAGCACAGCGCTACGACAATAATACCTACACAAAATATCTCCTGCCGTCAAACTTCAAACCGCTAGTGGGTACACTGGCGCTGATGCAAGTTACGCGCACATTCTCTATACTCTTAATCTTATTTGATGTCCCTACTATCAGATCTGTAACCACTTGGAAAAATACAGCGACGCTTCCTTAAATTTCTCTTTAAACCACCAATTATTATTACAAAGATATAACATACATTCATTGAATTCTAGAAGGGTGTGTACATGTTTATCATTTTATTTAAACTATTTCACGCATGGCATCGTTGACTCTCAAGCTTTACTTTATTTATTTAATATACGTGTTCCTAGACCTGACTCTCGCGGGAATACCGTTCAATTATCCGAATGCTAGAACAAATATTTCTATTTTTATAATCTGTTTATTTAATGGCTAATAATTTTAATCAAATAGGAAATCAGTGAGATATATTTTTGTGATATCAATGATTTGTTAAGAATTGCGTCGGATTTCTTCAATAATTTCGACTGAATATGTATATATGTTTACGTAGGTATACGTAAATATATTTATATTTTTTTAGTGTTTTCATCATAATTTTCATCTAAATTTTTGTATTTGTGTATGATGTTTTTGTAGTTACGTGTAGGTACATTAGTATACTTATATTATAAACCTCTTATCTGTTTTGTACTGTAAATGGATTTTTTTCTGTTGGGCAATAAATGCGTTATTATTATTACAATTCTTATATCCCCAGATATTTATTGGATAGCCCTCTGCATCCTGATTCGTCGGATTTTCTGAGATACTGTGTCTTTGAATGAGTATTTCGTGTTACTGTGCAAAAGGAGAATCTGACAAGTTCTTTCACAGGAGATAATGACTTTTAAACATCCCCGTTACCCCATTTCCCTTCATATGTTCCATTTATGAAATACAGTGTCTTCAATTATTTGTCACTTCAAGTTTTTATAAAAAAGAAAAAGCAGATCCTGTTAAAAGATACTGTTAAATTATTTCCAAGAGTTGCGATTTCCTTCAGAACGGGTAGCGGGAACGGGTACCCTCCGAGCAGTAGCGGCCCCTAAGGGAAGACTTTGTTACTCCGCCCCCACAGGAATTTTACTCGATGAATGGTTCAATACTCTATGCCCTGCATCTAGTTTCCCTCGATAAAACGGACGCTTAAATCATATCCAAGAGTCCAAGAGCAAGCCAGATTATATAGACAACCCGCGCTAAACGGAGAGGGATACGCAGACGTCTATACCCTTTGTTTTGGACTCCATGTGGAAAATTTCTGGTTTAATATAATAAATTTAATATGGTATAGAAAATAAAGGTTTGTGATATAAAAAAACTTTTTAGTAATTTTAAGTTTAGAGGAAAACAATTATAGCTCCCTAGTAAGCCTCGAATTCACGTTTTTTGCGTGCACCCCTCTGATTTTTATAAGTTGATTTAAGTCTGATTTTTATCTGAGCATATCTGACCATATCTTTGAAGTCTGATTCTTTGAAATTTATCTGAGCATATCTGAGATATATTTTTTTTAAATATATTACGGGTTTTCTCTCTCGACACCTAATTTATTGTGCTTCTGATACATAGTATATTATTAACTGTTGCACAGCATACGCCAATCGGTAAAATATAAAGTTTTAATTCTAAGTCACCTAAACTATACCGCGGTTCCGAAATAGTGTAGAGTGATTCATACATAATATCACACCACCATCACAATTGAACGCTCTGCCTATTTGCAATGGATCACAGAATTTCTTAGTGTGCAAATTTGTGTACACTCTATAGAAATAGTGGGCAGAACTCATTATTAACCGGGTCTACCGCTCTCATTGGTGAGTTTTAAGCGGTTCTAAATTAAATTAAATTTCATTGGTCGCGACGACCAATGAACATACGACGTAAAGACGCGAGATTTCCTTGGATATATTGACTGTTTCATGCATGTATGTTTTGGCGCGACAGTGGCGTTTCATCGTGTCTTATGTACGGTTGATTCGCGATATAAATTAATTATAATATTCTGTTATACGCGAGTGTTTAGTGTTTTATGCGATGGAAGCGACGAATGCAAGTAGTAGTGGTTCTAAAACCAATAATTCCAATCATAAGCGACCAAATTTGACAGGAGGAGAACTGAAAATGGTCAAAAATGTATACGAGGAATATTCTTAAGATAATAAAAAAAAATTATCACAAGTACACTTAAAAACAATGTTAATAACTTGGATATTTTATTTAATTTTTTTTCTGCTCCCTCTAAAATGATATGCCTATGGAATTTCGATCCCTTCGCACCTCATCTCCCTGAGCCGTCCATATGCTGGTGATGAATCACTCCACGCTATTTCGGAACCAGGATGTAAATATATTATTATTATTATTTAAGTACCTCTGAGTTTCCTTCTGGTCAAGATGTGAATCCGACTTCCAAGCGTTGGGTCGCAACTGTAACAAAGAAAATGCTGGTATAAATGCAATGCGAACTTATCTAAGTGTGATAGGTAATTATTTATAAATATGGTATTTAACAACATTACGTAACGGGTGTGGGAGGTAGCAACAGGTGAGGCAAGGCGTGTTGTCTGTAAAGGTAAAAGTTGAAACTATGTTTCATGAGATAGATGTAAGAACGTTATATAATTATTATTGTTTATATTATTGGTATCCTCGCAATGTTCTTTGTACGAAACTCGATAACATACATTGAGCATTTTTGTACATAAAATGCGACATATTTGGGGAAGGAAACAGTCTAAGGCCAGATTTTTTAAGAATAAAACCTTATAAATTATATTATAAAAGAACACCTACAAATTTTACCTTTTTGAAATCATCTATGGTACTTCTTTAAGAACGGTGATCTAATAAAAATCCCACAAGGGTGTCGTCTGTACCGTATAATAGTGTTTGATAATATATCCTAAAAATAGACTTAATTCAGAGACTAGAATTTTAAGATAACTTTAGAAAGAGGTAACATAGTCGATGTTTTGGCATATTTTCATGCTTACACTGAATCATCAGATCGTGTTCCTGAACAGGAGACTTTCAACGGCATAATATATTAATAAGAATAATAAGGCATAGGTCAACTAAATTCGTTCTCATTCCAACAATAACAGAACATCAAAACTAACTGTTATTTCAATAGCATCATACTTTGCAGCAGAAGGTCTCCCAACGCCCTTGATTAAGTCCCCACGTAGAAACGTTATAATTAATGCTAATTCGGTATAAACGATATGTGTAGAATATAGTTTACAGGTTCCAGCTACTGTAGGTGGCCATATATGCAGTCCATATATAGTACTATAAATATTACGGACATTTTTCAAACCTCAAGTTCAAATAATGTGTAATAAATTTGAATAAATTGTAACATATGAGACGCTTTTAATCCACTAATTATGCCTGTGGATAATTAGCTGATTACGAAGCTTGATATAAAAGTCTGTTGATTAATTTCACTGTCTCTTATAAAAGAGGTTCAGTGAACTGAGCCAAGAAAAATACTGCCTTGGTTCGGGGTAGAATTAAAAAGGAAATTGAAATCTAATTAGTGTGCATTTATTGTCATCTACTGTAAAAACAGAAAATAAAAGAAACGTTTAGTAACACTGGAAAATATAGAGAAATTGTTTTATTGTAATGTTTCAGATATATATTTTTTTAATATCTGCATGAACATCCGTTACATTATTAACCTAGTTATTTTTATACACATAAAAAACCAAACACATATTTATTTATCTTTGGAGACTTTAATATTCCCATTACAAAGGTACATACAGACTTTCAATTTAATTTGACAGACTTTCAATTTGTTTTTGCAAACAAGTTAAGCTAATATCAAGTTAGCGGAGGGAATATTTCCTTTAGTTCCTCTTGATACAAAACATACAGCTTTAATTACTGAGGTTGACATAAAGAAAAGAGTTCGCAATCACAACACAAATACTAATAATCTATCTGACAAATATAACTTTAGACAGGAAGACTTTACGTTGCTGTGTGATCTTTTTAAGGCGGTGTGACTGGAAAGCTATAGACAGCTTTATGGTTCACGGATGAAATTAAGAGTTAATTAAAGAAAAATATCGCTTAATGAAATTGAAAAATGTATCATATATTTAGATAAATACCTAATATATTATATTATTATATAATATATATATATATTAATATAAATACCTTTGAAGCTAAACGTGCTGAATTCAAAATAAAAATAAAGAAGGCATATGCAGAATACGAATAATTAAGGCATATGCAGAATACGAAGAAGGCATATGCCATGATATGAATAATTTTTGGAATTTTGTTAAATCTAAAAAACAGAGGAATAATTCGGAGGACAATTTTTAAGTTAATGGTACGACTACCAATGACAGTACCAATTTCTGAAGGTTTTGCTAATTACTTCTCTGAAGTATACAGTGAAGACTCTCCATATGCTTTTGACAATTTTAAAAGAGTAGCGGAGGATGATCTATCGCTTAAGCAAGCATTATATACCGGCCACCTTCGCTGAAATATCTATTGGCGATTTAGAACTTGCATTTAAAAAACGTAATCCAAAGCGGTCAGCCGGACCGGACAATATTCCCTGCTACATTATCAAAGCCTGCCAAAATTACCTGATGTATCCATTATTAGTTCTCTTTCAAAAATCACTGAGTGATGGCATATTTCCCAATAAATTTAAAGAAACGAAACTAACACCAATTCATAAATAGACGACAAAAATCTAGTTAGCAACTACCGTCCTATTACTATCCTCAATAGTGTTGCCAAACTCTATGAATATGTCCTGTATGAAAAGTTATATGTGTATATAAAGGAACATATTTCAATCAATATGTTTTGTACAATATATAGTAAATAAAGATATTTGAAATAAAAAAGCAAGTTGTAGAATACTGTAGCTACATAGTTGATCTGACCTGTAAGGAATTGTATTAAAAATTATCATTTACTAAACACAATATTCTTACTATTTAAATTATTTATTAAATTTACATAAAATGTTTTGGAAATATAGTACCAACGGCAAAAATTATCCAGCAATAAATATTCTACTAACGCCAACAATTAGTCTACTCATGGCAATGACTTGAAAAATTTAATGTACATCCTTGAATACACATCGAGTAAATAATGCTGGTCCTGTAGTAAATATTGAACTAAAAAATATTGTATTAGTACGAAACAATTTATGTCAACAATAATAACTTGCTGATCTCATATGCCTCCTAAATGGACGTCATGATGCATGTGAGCATTTAGAATCGCCGAAATATGTATACACACAATATCGAGACATAGGCATTTCATGTAGGAATCGCAATTTTAAAAGCGTGGCTGTTGCTTCGAACGCCGTAACTAGACCCCTTTAAACTATTGGTTGTTGCTACGGATGTTCTTCGTTTTCGATAACAAAACAACTTCCTGGTTACATACTACTTTCTTGCACTGTTACTTTAATTTGACCAAACAGATTGATTCATAAAATTTTATTTTTATAACTACACTTAAAACTACCATATCTCGACCATCATATATTACAATTTTGATTTCTAAACATACACTTATGGTTAAATCCAACTTCTGACGTCTAATTTAACTTTTTCTTTGGCGCGTTCCCTCTACGTTTTATACCTTGGTTCCTAGCTATAAATCTCGAACATTTTATTGACACCTATGCTTTCATATTAATCCTTTAATTTAGACACAGTTTATTAGTTATTGATATTTGATAATTATTAATACGACTTGTCTATTGTAATTTCACTTAAAACAGAGTAAAACATTTTAGTGGCAATTATTTATTAAACTATAAAGATAATATGGTTAGACCAATCAGGCGCACAGCTGGTTGATGTTTAGCTATACTCTATTCGTTTGCTGTGGGAAAGTGTTTGCTTGCGTTTATTCTATACTTTGTTCATTTGTACGAGTCTAAATAATTTAATATGTTATATTTAATTGCCGATTTAGATTCCAAATTCTCTTTTATCTCAATGTATATATATATATATATATATATATATATATATATATATATATATATATATATATATATATATATATATATATATATATATATATATATATATATATATATATATATATATATATATATATACGATTTATACGATTTATTTCATTGATCATTTAAAATGCATTTTAAAGTTTAACATCTTCTGGATAACTGTATACCTAATACTTTTATATATAATATGTTCAAATAGAACAAATGTAAATAGTAGACTGGGTTTGTGTATTCTAAGAATTTGAGTTCCGTCAAAAACTAATGTCATAAAACGTCACTGCAAGTGTTGGAGTATTAATATTTTAAATTCAAGTGTAAATGATCAATGAAATAAATCGTATACTGCTCTGAAGATCCGCAAGAAAGGTGAAAGAACTTGTACAACTTCTAAGTGGTTCGTTTTCGTGTGTATAGTGGTTCGTTTCCGTATGTATGTCCAGATATAGCACTGGTAAGTGTGTTTTCCTTCTTATTCGTCTATTTGCTTATTTCTATGTAATGAAATGCTACAAACCCAAGATTACTTTTCCCAAAAAAAAAAAATATATATATATATATATATATATATATATATATATATATATATATATATATATATATATATATTGCAAATAGTGACTGTTACTATGCCCTGTACTGGTACAATTTTGTGTAATGACTTTAATAGAAATAAGTTAGTTTTCCAAGTTTTATTTAAATAAATTTTATAATGACTTCAAAGTCATCTATTTGAAATAGCAAATTTAAGTTTTGAATATTAGATTTACATAAGTACCTATCACCTTTATTTGAAAAGTCTATTTTCTATCCAAACCACCCCTACTGATGCCTATTGGGCGAAAATAAATGCTGGATATTTTAATCGTCAGTTAATTTCTATAGACATTTTGGCCTCTAATCGCTAAGTTTAAATCTACTTTCTTATTTACTTTATCTCCACCGGATGCTCTAATAGCCAAAGCTATTTACTAATGCCATATTTCTATGAAGATGGAGAACAAAGTTATATATCATCCACGCTTGCATAATTTTGCAAGAATAAAACAGTTACAATAGTAAAAAGTTAAGTATATTTATCTAACATTTCCATTCGTGTCTTTGTTGAAGTTGATGCATTCACTTAGTGAACTTTCAAGCGAATTTGTGAAGCATTTCGGAGCGGTTTAACCTCACTTGACCTCCTGTGCACTGGTAGATGTAGTCCCTTCACTAAAATATTGTTACCAAATATTTCATTTTACATTGTTACTCTATTTATACATACATTAAAGTTAAACATACAATTTACTTACAAATTTACATTATACAACTTACTCATAAATATATATTTTTTTAAATTTCTTATTCTTACAACTTCCTCATATATAATAATAACAACAATAAATAATAGATTTTTACAGATGTTAAACTTTTAAAAAAAATTTAACATCTTCTGGATTACTGTATGCCTAATGCTTTTATATATAATATGTTCAAATAGAACAAATATAAATAGTAGAATAAGGTTTGTGTTTTCTATGAATTTCATCACAGAAGATGATGAAATACTAATATTTTAAATTCAAGTATAAATGATCAATAAAGCAAATCGTACATCACTCTGAAGATCCTCAATGAATGTGAAAGAACTTGTACAACTTCTAAGTGATTCGTTTCCTTATATATGTCCAGATATACAGTCTCTTCTTTTGACTTTTCATCTATTTGCTTATTTCTCTATGTAATGAATTGCTACAAACCCCAAATTTCTTTTCACAGAAAAAAATATTAATATATAAATAATTAATAATTAAATAGTTCCTATATAATCCCTATAATAATAGACATACGTATAATGTAGACACACCAAGCCGTGTGCAACAAAGACGACGGGCGGAGAATGCATGCCCAAGCCAAATAAAGACAGAGCATCAGGCATGTGTTCTCAAAGGCTACACGGTGGTGGGTTACATTTTGTTTTCTTAATAAATAAATTAAAAATCGTCAGAAAATTTAAAAGATTATATAAATAGCTTCGACATGTCACATTAGAAACATATTAAACTATGTCTAATTTATAAATGGTGTAAATAAAAACATCTCTAAAACCGGGGTGTGATATTTAACTGATCTTATAGCCTCCGCGCAAAGTCACTTGTCATATGATCACCGACCTAGTTCAAAATGGAAGTAAGGGTGAATAACAAATATAAAGTGAATATAAATGTAAAAAGATTATAAATATATGTTGTGATAACTTTTAAATAATATATGTAGCGTAATTTTAAAATTAATAAATAATGATAATATGTCATTGGCAGGAAAGGAAGTGTTGTTTCACAAATAGGGTATGTAACTAAGGAAGCATTATTTTGTTTGAGATATTGGACTTCCTTTACTCTATATAATAATGCAGAACAGTTCCAAAATGTAGTTAAACCTTTTCACCACGCATAACGCGTGATCCGTGTGTATATATCCCCAAAAGCATTTAAAGTAGTTAAGTGTTTAAGCGTTTAAAAACCCAGAATAAGACATTAATTATTCAAAGAAAAATGTGGAACAATGATTTAAAATTAAAACGAAAGACATTTTAAGTAATGCTAGGAGTTCATCAATTTTTATTATAAAATCAAGAACATCTTGAACGTTTAGTATTATAATAATCGTCAGTCTTTCAAAAGTAATCTGAAATAAAAATTTTGTGAATTTAAAAAAGTAATAATTGTGTACGAGCAGAAAACCTCTAGGGTGTCCTAGATACGTAAGCAAGGAGTTACATCGCATACAAAGGAGAATTGCAAGGCGGTATTTCTACAAAGTAATAACATTTCAAAGAAGTTGTTCTCATAAATCCGATGAGAATTGTTTCTGTTCCTTGGCTGTAAATTGTTTTGAGCTGTTACGACAAAAAGGAGGGTGGCGGAGTTTTTTGGAGTTGCCGCATTCCACCAGCAGAGGTCCACATATCTAAGTGCTATGTGCGTTACGAGAGTGCTAGTGTTTTTCCAAGGATTAACTTTGACAACCAAGGTAATAACAAAACCCCATTTCCATCATATTTGTTCCGAATACTTAATTTTAAATATATATATATCTGTTCGCCCAGGATTTAAATATCTCATGTCCTTAGAAGTTTTTAATTTATGATAGGGTATCTCAGGTAGAATAAGTTAATTTCGTCTTCATATGTTATTGTCAAACTACTATCCTCCAATCACAGATTTAAATAATAAATATTATTATAAAATATTATAATAAATATTAGATAAAATTAAATCCAATCTCTTTTCTACAAACATGAATTTAAAATTAATAATAATTAATTCATACATTCATAATCTTTGCAAAGTATACAATATAACAATATATATATATATATATATATATATATATATATATATATATATATATATATATATATATATATATATATATATATATATATATATATATATATATATATATATATATATATATATATATGTATGTATATATATACATAGCGTGAGGTATGACATTTGGTCAATTAAAGTTTAATTTTAAAAAAATCCTGTAAGGTAGGTATATATTCTGAAAAAACCATTAAATACCATCGTTAATATATCTGCATAAAAATCTGTTACAAGAACAAAAAACCAGTCCAAGATCATAAACATCATGATCGATGTAAGTGAGATGATCAACTTGACGATGCGAACACTGACGCAGATACAAGTTTTTACTGCTAACAAATTGCATATCCGTAATATTCGTTCCAGTTAGACAATATCGAGGCGCTGCTGCAGGTGATAGAGATCTTTTACAGTTTACAAATAATAATCATTTCCTCGCGCAACTGTATACTGTAATTTCGTTATTTATTACGATTTCATAAATATGGATTTGCAACATCTGGATGCTGAGAAAATTATGTTTACTTTTACCATAAACCACATGGTAAAAGTACCCATAAAATTACAATATAATATAATTACGATATTGGATATCTGTATAAATATGTATTGGATATCGTTTTTTTTTTAATATTGACAATTATTATTGATCCAAAGTTGTTACTGATAGTGTCGGTTTAACATCAACCGTGAGACCAAATTTACCATGGAAAACTATTTCCTACATTTTACTCTGTCAAACCGTCATTGTTTTACTTAATAATAGTAGTGAATAAAAGTAAATAAAACTGGAAAAAAGCGGGTTATTTAAAAAGGGGGGGGCTTATAACTTTCTTATCCATAACAAAATGAAACACATATTTTCTTTTTTCTTTTTATTAATAAGTAGTATATTTCTTTCTCATTATGTTTGAGTGTTATCATTACTAGGCATCTCATCAAATTATTCTAAATGGCTAACATTTTTAGTTCCAATTTCTTCGTAATATTTATGTTTTACCGGAATATATGGTATTATACAGCTTCGGATTTCTAATATTTTTTTCTTAATGGAACTGGTTCCTTGTATTTTGATTTTAATTCTAACAGGTCGCGAAGATCGATAAACAAAATAATTTTTACTTTTACTAATCAAGCAATGTCGACAGTTACATTTTATAAGAACAAGAAGAAAGTCCACAGACTAATCAAATAATACATAAAAAAAAGGTTGCAAAGACTGGATATAGGAACTTTTACTTTTTGTATCAGTTAATATAAAGTTTTGATAGGCAGATATATGATAATACGCAGCTAGTAGTTCTACAGACGTTGTAGTAATTAAGGACACGTATATTATCTCAGTGTTTCTTCACAACTAATATCAATAAGGAAAATTAGGCACAGAATGCTCGTGATCTGGGAAATTGTTTGGCATTTTACAGTTTCTATAACAACAGAACTAAAGCCTAACAATTTCTATTACAATATTTTGATTTACATTTTCACTCTATTGAATAGGTTTCCTAATTATGTCGTGCACTGTAACGTTTTACTGTGCATACTAATAACAATAATATCATTATAAAATATATACCACGGCGTCTTGGTTGCGTGAGCATTGATGTAATGGTACAAATATAGAATGAACATATCCATTGGCAGAGTGAACATTCATATTTTAATATTGCTATCTACATCTAAATAGAACATCATTTAAACCATATATGGGCAACCCCCGGTCCCGGGCCGGATTCGGCCCTCCATTAGCTTCAATCCGGCCCGCGAGTGATTCAGAAAATTCAAGTAATTATATCAATTCGAATCGATAAATAATATTATTAAGCGTACGCAATGGAACGCCACAGAACCAGCCAGAAATAGTCGTTAGAAACAGACAAACTGATAAACATTCCGGAAGCCGCTCGTGCACTTGAAGCACTCTCCTACAATCGAGAGCATTCTAGTTGCTTATTGGGGGAATATATAAACCGCTCAGCGCGCGTGTCATCTCATTACTTCTTAACAACTGATAAAGTTCGCATCGCATATTCGCGTACGGTCAAGAGTACGACACGGGAAATATTCAAGCAAATTCTATCAATATGTCTGGTGTATGAAAGCGGAAGTGGACACATAATGTCGACAATTTATGATTCAACAAATGGACTAATGAATACTTTTTTATCTTGCACAATAGTAAACCTATGTGTTTGTTGTGCAATTAAACAATTTCTGTTTTAAAAGATTACAATATGAAGCGGTATTACTCCAGCAAGAATTTCGCTTAATATAATTTACTCAAGGGCCAGTTAAGAAAAGACAAAATTAAAAAACTCATTACCGATTTAGGGAAGAATTGAGGATCTTCACTCTGAGGATCTTATGGTCATGAACGTAATACATATCCACATAGGAAACAAACATGTAAACATATTATGTAATTGAAGAAATATATTAAATAGTTAAATGAATTGTGTTTGTTATATTAAAATATTAGTAAAGCCTACAAATCAAATAAAGAGAATCCATAAATAATTAAGCAATCTGAGGGTACAAATTTCCCACGACAATTATTCAGTTCGCTAACTCGTATTTTTTTAATGATCTGGCTAGTATAATTAGCTAGTCTAAATAATTCACTCGTTTACTCTCCCTGTACCTATATAGACCGTCAATAACTCAGCAGGAAAACAGTTTGATATCCCTGCAATAATCAGAGGCCTAAGTTTAATTACGCAATTACGTATGTATTCCATGTCATTAAATGCCGCAAAGGAATAACTTTGTCCAGAAAATGAGAAAGCATACCGGAATAATTTCGGAAAGTTGAACTTAATTTCATTTTTAGACCGCACTCTAAAACCTCACAGTTCATTAAATAGCTGTAAACAAATATAAAAGCAAGTTTTATGCCCTCAGACATTTTACATTATATTACTAACTTTATATGGAACATCTTGCACTGCCGAATGTTGAGCATTAAAAGAAACTTACTGCCTGCCTAATGTGCTTGTAGACAAATATAAAAGTTGCCACATTGGGGGGATAAATAATAAAAGGAGCGAACTAGGGAACTTATTGCCTACCAAATAGTGTTAGTGCACATATTTATATACCATGCTGTTTACTTTCTTCTTCTGCTCGTTTATATTATACTTACATACAGATTCAGCAATTGCAGATCTTTGTGGAAGGCTCTGTGAGATAGCACGGAACATAAACGGCAAAATGTATGTACTGTATGTACTGTGCGTTCATTTAAAGATAAACTCATTCTATCGCCTTCATGTGGTCACAATTCGACAAAAATATTTTATGACCTCAATTAGTTACGATAAATAAAAGAACATGCGTATGTTTTGTTCGGGCGGGTGGAATATATGCATAGGGCGTGGATGTGGCTTGGGGCAGGTGGCTAGCACGAGTATATCGTGTGTTGCAGGGCACCACCAAACTATTAGAAATAGGATGGTAGCGAGGGACGAAGTGTATGATATAATATATGCATAATATGATGTCAAAGTACTTTTATAATTTGTATACCTGCGTAGTTTCCTGGATACGCCCCTGATAAATACCCTGTAAGAGCTGTCACCTTAATGGCTCTTTATGACCAATCATTGAGTATTCCAGTATTCTATAGTGATTCACTATTGCAAATTCATAATTCCATATACAACCAATTACTCATATAACCACATGATTTCCAGATATCATCAAAATGTGATGTTTACATTAAAAACAATCGCCGGAGGCCGGAAGTTTTATATTACAGCAAATTCAGATTTCGGATGTCTACAAGTTTTATGATATTCAACACTTGCCTAAATTTAGGATTTCTGTTGCAAAGGAATTCCAGCAATTCTTTATTAGAGTTAAAAATAATTAGTTCTCATAACAAATCTAAATATAAAATCGAAGTTGGTGTGGAATTTATCACTTGTTAAACACGAACTATGGATTATGTACGCTTATAGGTTATTTTATTTATAATAATTATTAGTACTTAAAATTAGCTCGATTCTATGATTCGTTATTATATTTCTATAGTTGGATGTAAATTACACGAGTGTTTAAAAATTACTGCTAATATTCATTAAACCGATCGAGGAACAAGTTTTAATGCAAGCAGAACCGTTTGTTTCGCAATAGGGTAGGGCGGGGCAGTTTGGTACATTTTTAAGGTACCTATTGTCCAAATAAAAATGTCTACAGAAATCACAAAACTGGAAAATGATTTATTTGCATTTGTGTGTACAATTGTGTATATTGTGTGTACAAAACTTCAGATTTATTATTTAATCTAATAAAAAAATCAAAATCAAAAAGATTTTTTTTTGCAATGTGCCCCGCCGTGGGACAGATTGAAACAGCAGTGGGGCAGATTGAGACTTACACCTCAAAAGTGATTTAGAGATCACTTTTTATTTTGATATTTAATAAAGGAGACATACAAAATAAAAATTCGACAGAATATTTATACCTAATACCTTGTAATTCATAAAGGAAGCTTCAAAGTTTGTGTAAGCCGACTTGCTTAGCAATAATGTCTCTTCTTCAGTGTAGAGTGTAGAGTTTCACTGATTAGTGTAGAGTTTAACTAATGTCGTCCGAAGTAGGATAGAAAATTCCATAATTCGTATTTTTTCGCATAAATTTAACTATTGGTTCTTCTTTTTCAGTTAGTTTGTACATTGTACATTAGTGAACAGGCGTTGATTGGCTAAAGCAGACTTCAACTTTTGGCCAAAAGCATTTTATTTCAACCAGTCGGCGGTCAACGACTGATCACGCATCGATCACTGTTTTGATGAACTCCGTTTCTTGGATGGATATAGTATGATCTTATGAATAAGAGGTCTAAAAACTTACTTTTGGAGTCCTAATTTCAATAATTATCTATACAGTACACCAACACGTTCGGATACAGCCACTTGTAATTGACACTTGTTACATACCGTTTGAGAAACAATATAACGAAACGCTATGAAGTTCGACAAGCATTAAGGCGGTTAATTTGAATTAACCCGAGGTGCTTCATGTATCAAACTCCCCCCCCCCCTTTCACTACTCGGTTAAGATCATTTAACCAACAGTTGACTATACTCGGTTTCGGAAATATATGAGAGTGACTCATCTCTGCTGTATTTGTCTTCCGCATTTAAAACAAAGCTACCGTCTTCGTCATGGGCATTGAAACGCTGCGTAAGTCACTCTCATTCATTCCCAAATTGAATATAACTAGTTTAGAATGTTTAGAATGTTATTGTAACCAACCGTTGAACAGTTTGTATAAAACGTTACATTATAAACTACAGCGCATTAAGTGCCAAAAAACAAAAAGTGTCACTACTTTTTCGTGTCACGCTTTTATTTGCGTTACTGAACTAAATCATGCATTTTTCCCATCGACTACAAAGGATGCCGAATATTTAAAAAAAAATTGGTCGGTCTACAATACAATGTCGGTCTATAATACAATTAAACAATATATTGCAAGTAGTTCCAACTAATTACTTAATTAGTTCTCTGTCTAAAAATGTATGGTTATTTTGATTTCATTTCTTACGAATTTCCTTCTGTCCGTTTACAGCTTTTTCTATATTTATAAAATTATAAATATTCCCACTATTAGAAATCAATTCTTATTGTTAGCAGTAGTTCTGACTGCCGCCCTCGTGAAGACTTATTCAGAATCATGTAATGGTCAAAATACTACACCAACTATCAGTATTAAATAAATAAACAAATGAAAGTATGCAAGCAATATAGACTGGTAGATACTTATTTAAATTTATTTACTTCTTTAAAATCATATTGTTATTGGATATTGGTACTTTTATATCAGCCATGTAAATCATCAGGGAGCATATTGAAAATTTCCACTGATATAAAACCAAACACGTATTATTTAAATGTCTTACATCATTCATAAACTTGTAATGCAATAACCTTGTAACATGTCTGACTTATTATATACGTGAAACTGTTATGGTATGGACTGTATGGTATTAAAACCAATCACCTACTTTCGATCGTAGCGTAAATAAATAGTATTAATTACTTAAAACTAATACAGTTGCAACTACCTAATATCTTTTGCCATGAAGAGATGAAGCTATAAATTTATAACTTATAAGTGCAGTAAATATTTTCAAACTTTATTACAAATACCCACCGGACTATGATATTAATGAAAATGATATTATATAGAAATAATCAAATACAGAAAATATTGTCAAATATGTTTTAGAAAAATAGTTGTAATAGCTTTAGTATTCTGTAGTTTTGAAAGAGAATATATTCAGGTAATAGATGGTAATTTTTGTCGATGATATGTCGTGATGGCTTGACCAGGTTACAAATAAAGTAGAGAATGCCGGAACAGATTTAACTTTGAGATCTATGTATCCCAGATTATAACAACTATAATCCTTCAAATCAGGACAAAAATATTTTAGCCTGCCCTGTAATTTCTTACATGCACTTGCAGAAAGTTGCAAGTTCTGGTAAAGTATAAACATGGTTTCAAATGTTTTGAGTATATACTTGGTCTTGGATATCTTGCTAGCATAAATATTTATTTCACGAATAACTAAAAATAAGTTATTGAATTCATTGTCATTGTAGTTTTTCCTCTAAGTTACATAATATACACTTTAGCCTTTGGATGTTTATTAAAGAAATCGATAAAACGTGATAAAATCACGTTGTTATTTGAAATTATAATAAGAATTAGTTAGAAAATTATAATATGTGTGTCAAGTTATTATAATAAATTAACTAGTTCTGTCACTTGCGAAATCCAGAGTACAAGGTATGCAAAAAGTAACAAAGCTTATCACTAATTTTAGTGTTTTGCTATAATTTGGTATACGCCTACGTGATGTATTAACTCTTTGTTGTTGCTATCTTCTGTAAGCAAGTCCACTCTACCATGTTAGTCATATTCTTCTGGTGATTTCTTATTTTATCTTTTGTAATGCATCTTCTAAATCCTCTGTCATTTCCTCTGATTCTGTAGCACTTTGTACCTAAATTCTTCTCCTTCCTATTAAAGATAATTTTATGCCTATTTTCCTAGATATGCCTATTTTCTTCCAAATCCTGTTCGATTTGATGTATATAGTTAAAAAGTTAGTAAAAAAATAGTTATAGTTCAAAAGATAGTAAAAGTAAAGAATATTTTCATTAAAATTTTGTTTCGTGCAACGGTTAGCAAAAAAGAACTCGTAACTATGTATTTGTGTGATTTATCCTGGTTATCTTAATTGACATCCAAAGGCATTCATGACATTTACTTGCAAAAGCAACTCGCATCTTTGTTTTTTGAATTGTATATAATAACTTACCGAAATGTCATCGTTTTTTTTTCGATATCGATAACTACTGAATATACCAACGTATGTTTTAGATATATTAATACAAAATAAATAAACTGTAAAATTAATTCTTGAACAATAAATTTGATTAATTATGAAGCAAAGGAAATATGGTAATAAATACCTAGAAACCTAGAAAATAGTATGGTATATTTTCTCAAATACTTGACTAATAAATTTAAGTCCTATTCGGCGTAATATGACGTATATACAGTCTATAATCTGTTCATTTACACCAGCCTGATATTTTTAAATTCCCCGTTTTAAAATCGGCTCTATACCTACATACACATACATACAAACTTATCGTTGGGTAACCACATAAAGAACACCCAAGCCTCATTTCCCGTTTTAGTCATCCATTCATTAATGCATTAAATACTGTTGTGTTTATTTTCTGGTATGCGTAAACATTCTGTTTTCGTAGAGGAGACACTTAATTAAATAGAATCTCCTCGGTTCTAATCCCACGCGATTAAAAACTACGCGTATTTTTAATGCTCACTTTCACAGCGTACCTACTAGATGGAAGTAAAAATAAACGAAATGCGCTTCACTCCTTATTATTATAGCTGGTGACATTAGATATCGAAAAAGAAATTATATTGTAACCGCTATATTAAGAACGTGTGGTGGAGCGCTAAAAATAAACAGTTTGTATATTTTCCAATGCAGGCGGCTCTTGCCACCGAGGTTATTAATTATACTGGTGCTTGGCCATAATTTGGCACACTTCTACGCCAGGGGTGCTGTGTTGCATTAATTATCCCCCGAGGGTGTATCGATTGGCCTTTATGAGTTGAATACATACATTTACAATCTAGGACTTACGTGCCGAAAAGGGGGGCAACGTGAAAAGCTCTAAGGTAGTGTTAATAATTGGCTTTGTGGTAGATTTTTTTGTGGCATTTTCGCTTTTTACTGTATGTACGAATGTAAAGAAATTGTTTTTATTTATTTTCTCCACTATGAAAGTCTTTAGAAGACGAAATTTATTTCACTAATACAACTTTCACTAATAACATGACAGTTCGTGGCAGTTTTTATACCACTGATATATTTTTAAACGAGAGTAAAAAAAACCAACAACTATAATATTTTTCCCCAGAACTTTTTAACGGTTTAACATCAGAACTTTTCTCAATTTCTTTACTTAAATATTTTATATGCACAGAAATCTTCAATCTATAACTATTTTACCTCTTGAATTTTCTTCTCAAAATTGAGTTTGCTCATAAAAATTTTTGCCCGAGTTACCACTCTAAACAGTGGATGTTCCTGCTGATCAAGCGCTATCCCACCGCCACCGGACTAGATAATAAAGTTTATTTATTTAATCTCTGCACCATACTAGCTTCAGTTTCAAGTTGTGTTCTCATTGTATTGTACCTTCGTTATTATAATAAATGCAGTTTCAAATTAATTTGATAACGAGTTTTGTTGGACAAATTTGAAAATTTACCTACGCAAACGACGTTATTATACCTCTGGTAACATTCGCACGTAAGAAGAAATTGTTTTCATCGGTAAGAAAATCAAGAAAAAATCGAACATTCCAGAGTTAAGGAGAAATTACAGTGAAGTACAGCAGTCACAGAGCGGGCAGTTTTACTGTAATCATTGTATGCTTGCTCCTTAAGTACCATATTGAAGACATCTGAGGCTTTGGACTCAGTATATAAGTGTCGAAGAGCTTATATATTGTTAGCCCTCGAAGCAAAGAAGATCTGCAGTGAATTCTCAGTGATTATTGGTGACTCTAAACCCTTAATTACAGACTTAACGCTCAAGTAAGAATACATCTTTAAAGAAGTCATCTGTAAACACACGTATAGCTTGAGCTACATTAACCAGACTTTAGGTTACCCATCCAAATTTAGACACCATACTATTTCGCGATCCTCCCGCGCTCAAGATGAAATATATAATTATAAGTATGATAGAACATTCACTGTTCACTCGAACATACGAATCCCTCGTACTTGGTAATCGATTATATAAGCCAGAGCCTTCATGTTTTTTGCCATTACAAAAATTTTAAAAATTCTCTTAACGACAACCCTGTCAACAGGAGGATCAACTCTCACAACAACCGATAACGTTGGAATAAAACTATTGGACAAGAATCACGGACTTCTACCGATAAAATTAGGAACCGCAGATAATATTATCTCAAAATAGGAAATCATTAATATATTTGACATTCAACCCTTACATCAAACATTAACAGAAGAAAAAGAAAACATTTACAACCAAAATAAAAATTCAGAAATTATAATAATAAACGAAAATATTGAAACTATGGATACTGTTTACGTCTAATAGCTACCCAAAGTGCTTTGACGTAGTTATCACATTCATTACTACTGATCAGTAACCTTTTAGAAGAACTTTGGACAGCAATATTTAAGATAGATGCATCAAACTATTATAAAACCTAATGAACTTAAGATAGAAGAACTTTGAACTTGAGTTTTGTTTATAAAATTTTAACTACATTTCTTAAAAAGGCAAACCGCTCGGAACAAAAGTTATCTCGTTTTAAAACGTTATGTTGAAAAATATTATAGGCGTTGGCTTTTACTCCCTTGTAACAATATCTCAGGGTTACAAAAAACTGTCGCAAACTGTCATTTTATTAGCGAAAGTTGTCCGCCAAATTTGATTCTTCTAAATTCATCCATTGTGGAGAAAATGAATAAAAACATGTTTTTACCCCAACTATAGAGGAATGTAACTATAGGCACTTAACTACAATCATTTATACTATATGTCGTGAACGTAAACACGACATATAGTAGATATTGTAATAAACGAAAACAAATACGACTAATTCATGAATGTAGCCTGTAAATCGATTTCTAAAGTAAATTTGGCAAGCCAAAGCTGTAGGTGTCAATGTAGGAGGTAATACATACAGTCGTCAGCATACAGTCAGTCACATCATATCCACACATTATTGTCATATTTCTTTGCAACTTTTTCTTACAGCGTACCTTCTAAAAGAACTAATAATTCAGAGTAATGTGGTTATAAACATCCTTGATCATATGAGAGGAATTTCCATATAAAGAAATTCTTAGATTGGGATCATGTCAACTAATTATGTCCAAAACTCCAGCTTCAAAGTCAACCAGTTTTTAAAGTTTACGCGGTAGGTACACTGTAGTAAAAAAGCATTACATGACAATGTTAATTGGTATGGCAAGATCGAAGTAGTATTTGGAGAGTATATGTTCAAAAGTTGATAATGATAGCATACATTAAGTCACTAAGTTGAACTTTGTATTAAATATTCAGATATTTAAATTAGATATTTCAGAAGATATTTTGGTATAAAGATGTATGTAAGTAAGATTAACATACACAGTAATAATTATATTCTTTCAGTTTAGACATGTGACAGTATTCTAGACTCAGTGATAAAATATACCGAGCCTGACAGAAATACAACACAATAACTCAAACAGTGAAGAATCAAGATGGGGTTATATTACCAAACTTACTCTTAATATTGCTGGAGAATCCAAAAACGTAAAAAAATGGTGTAGTTGATATTTTGGAATGGTAGATCTTTTCCGAAAACCCACTCGACCTAATTTTTAAAGTGATATTCCAATGCAGTCCGGATATACGCCCAGGGCACAAGAATACAATCATATACTAACCAGAAGGATATCTCTCCATCACGTATTGCCTAATGGCAGTCGCTCGAAACTAGTCTTTGCTAAGTGAAAGAACTGATAAATGGACCTACCAAATCGGATTTACAAGTACAATTTAGTTCAGGTGGGTATTAGCCCTCTGAGTGAATGTTTCCTGTAAATCTATTCATTACGTAGTTTATCAGTATGAGATCTAGTTATTTCTCGCCCATATTAGCAATAAAGCTGTTTTAATTTAATAGGGGTTTTAATTCAAATTAGTCCATAGCTAAAAACAACACCATGGACCAGTGGTTGGAAGTTAATTCCTGTGATCCTGTATTTGAGACTGTGCGTTAACGTATGTAATTACTACCGAGTAATTTGTATCATTGAAAGGTATACGCCGATCGTATAGTTATTCTTTAAAGTAATTAAAGCAGTATTTTAGGTCAATGTCATACTAGTATCATTGAAGAGTCACCATTTTGTAGGTAAATAAATGGTAACAAAATTATATCATTATCTGTACGCATTGATCTAATGATGATAACACAATCTGAAACATGGAGGCAGTCAGTATATACAAAATTCCTATTTCCCCAGCCGAAAATTGTTAACCTTGACTTATCACTTTGAGGATTTTATCTGATTTATAAACAAACAAAAAGTGTTATGCCTTGTTTACATTAATGAAAACATATTGCCTACCTCCAAAAATATTGCTGTGTAAATAACTCTATACGAAATAAAATTCTCAACTCAACAAGTCATCTAAATCATCGAGGTGTCAATAAAACGATGTAATCATAATATTCGTCCCACCCACATAAACAATATACCATATTAGCTATATTAATATCCTTAAAGGTGGATTGTCAAGTTTGGACCGCTCCAAAGATGACACCACCGCAACCAGTTTAGAAGGCGTAACAAAGAAAATTAGTGCAGATGCAGATCTTCTATTAGCAAAGTGTGAATAGGTACCAACATTTGCCGCATTTTTTTTTCAGCTGCAGTGAATTAGAAAGGTTTAAGGTCAAAGTCAATGTATAAAAAAGGTTAACGCAGTTAAAAACATTTAACGACACCCTTACGTGTTAACATTTACACAATTTTATATCCTTCGGTAATAAATCTAAACGCGACACAACAAATGACTTATTGCTATTTTTAAAAATATTCCCTTTGCTAAGTCAGACAATGACTCAAGGATTACTGCGCGCAAGAAAAAGTAATTAAATAAAAAACACTCACATGCAATCTGTTAATTATCCGATCAAAGGGAGTGGGTGATTTGGATTTGGAACTCAGATTCGGATTATCCACGACGTCCACTTTCTTCTTGCACAATTTATTGCCCATGTTTTATCACAGATACAAACACAACTGCACGAGGAACAGAAACACTAACCTGCTCGTACTTC
The DNA here is from genome assembly GCA_964058915.1 of Tetropium fuscum. Lineage (NCBI taxonomy): Eukaryota > Metazoa > Arthropoda > Insecta > Coleoptera > Cerambycidae > Tetropium > Tetropium fuscum. The sequence continues at coordinate 702,088 of CAXKVY010018455.1, read as the reverse complement.
AATCAAAACAAAATACTGACGTTTCAGGCTTCGAGGCACGACTCGGACTCCGTCTCGTCGTTGCGAGCTGATCTGGGGGCCCCAGCGCGACCTTTACTAAAACACTAAGCTGGCTTTCCTCTCTGTCTGAGACAGGTGAGGTTGATTCGCTCACGTGTAGTTACGAGGGAACTCGCTAATTGGACTTAGTTATAAAGTAAAGGATCAAGTTGCCATATTAGGACTTAGATTGTAGTACTATCGAGTGTTACAAATGTGACGTCGTACATGTTGCTTTCGCCTCAGGTGAAAAGTTGCTCTACGGTGTGGATGTTGGATGAACTGTTCAGCCCGTAGTGTGACACGAAAGCGGCCCTCGCAGTAATATCTGTTTCAGGTAGATGATGGTATAAAGTAAATATTGTAATGGTCCTAACAGTACTTCAACCTTATGGATGCCATCCAGCTTTTGAAAACCTGATTTTTAAAAATATCCTTTTATTATGGCATTTCTTATGAAGTATTTTTCCATATTTATGTCAGGTGATGAAGGTGATGAAGGTTAACGATGTTTTTTACCAAAGTTTGAGGTCGTGTAGCATTTAACATCCCAAACCGTTTCCGGATATGACAATATAGTCATTTTGTACCCTTGTTCACTGCGTTGATTTTCGATTGATTTCTTTGATTGATTGCGCTAACTCGATTTTTGTTGATGTTGTGAGGGTTTTTATACAATGGTTCTGTTGTATCTGTCTTTTAAAATTTATTTAATAGGGGAGTGACTTTTACTACTATTTCCTGCACCTAAGTGCAGCCGTTTTGAATATTTTTCGACATTTACGCATTTCATCATGATGCTAAAAATTATGTACTGTAGCCATTTTTCAAAAGCGCTATGATTAAGGTTATGGACACAAAAAGTCTCGATGTTTATACTACAATTTTTAAAATAAGTGCATTCTCTACAATGTGGCCAAAATTCTTATTTTTCACTGCAACTTCAGACCAATAAAAATCAAAATATTGACGTTTTAAAATGGAATGTTTTTTTTGATGACATTTCTCCCAAAAACGCATTAAAAACTGAAAAATAACTCGTTCAAGATAAAATAATTATAGTGGTGGTGGACAAATTATAGTATTCAAATTTCAATTAATGGTCATTATTAACTGGGGTTATTTGCGCTCGTCATCCTCGACTCGCAACTTCTCGTTGAATAATACACCTACGATTACTATAGCTTTTACTTATGTTATAGCTTTTCTAGGCTTAACAGCACTGGATAAGTGATCAGAAAAAGCAGTGGCGGCTCTTCAGGGGAAGCAGGCGTATTTTTAAATCTATATATATCATACCTATTTGTTAATCTCCAGAATACTAACTAATAAATAAGAATTATTAATTATAATTAATAATTATAATTATAATTAATAATAATAATTATTTGATAATAAAATTACCTAAATCTGCGATTTTAAACTAAATATTGCATAGAATTATAAAATTGTAGGAAATCTTGAAAATATCCAAGTTGGGTATCGTATCACACACGTATTTGACACTAAAGAAAACGCTAGGCGCAAAACCAATTAAAAATATGCTTTCAGAACCACGTGACAATGGCTTCCCTCCGCATCAATTGGAGATTTTCAAATATTTGCGGCGGATTTCAATAATTTTTCCCATACAAAATGTAAGAAGCATCACACGCTTATTTTATTTACGTTGTGGTTTAATCAAAAAATTTGGGGATTCTTGCAAAACATAATGACCTTGAAATCCCTTTAAATAATGGCCAGAGGCGCAAGGTCTCTCTTCGTCAAAGCGTCAAGAGCGTCAAATATATCTATGAGTTGATGGTTTTGTATATAATACTGACTGGAGATGTGCTTCCAAATTTCTTACCTATGTTGTTGAAATCCCTATTAGCCTTGCGTTCAGTAAAAATTATGAAAACAGGATTTTTTTTTATAATAATTACCCATCTCTCAGATTAATGAATTTTTCCTATCCCATCATTTTAATGATTTTAATATGAATAATATCTATCACCTTTTATATAAAAACAATTTATTTTTTCGTAACTTAGAAAGACTAGACTTATTTCTAAAACTTATTTCTTTTTCTACAAATACTTACAACTTACATGTTAAAAGATAATTAATACAACAAACTACCTATCTGAATGTGAAAAATTACCTAGCGCTCGACCATAGCATTCTTATGACGTCACCAGACGGGCTATCTCTGCAAGAAACAACCTATTTAACTTATTGTAAAAAGTGAAATGACGAAAAAATGGTGTGAAAAAATGTATGAAAAAATAGCGCCCGGCAGGTCCTGGTATTCTGTGAGTCAGCCCTTGAATGTGTGGAGTTTGTAGTCCACCGTTTTTTAGGCGAGTGTGATGTTTTTGAGCTTAAATGGAGGCTATGTTGTATTTCAATTTGCCACAATATTAATCTGAAAGCTAAGTAGAAGTGATCCTAGATGTCCCGGCTAGTGAGTGAAACAGTTTTAGTTATTATTTCTGGCCTAGTTCTGTCTTAAATTTGACATATTAACACACTAAAAGCATGGCTAAAATTGACGTACTTTTATTAAATTTTTCTTCTGATCTCATGAGCATTGAATATCACTCACTAATTTCTCACTCACGAGCAGAAACCATTGCGAATACGTTGATATATAATAATGTCTAAGTATGTTGATTTTTCCCAGTGATTTGTGTTGGACGTCTGAACCTCTGTTAGACGGGAAAAATATATCAAAAAAATCCCCGCATTAACCTATTTAATTTCCTGGACTAATGAATATTCTTCCTCGCAGAAATTATATTGGACGATAAATCTTCAGGGACGAAGGTATAAATGGCAATATTGACGTTATTACAGAATTTGATGACCAGGAATTCGTCCATTATGATGAACAAATATTGAATTCTGAGGATAATAGCATATTATTTTCTTCCACCGTTAAGTATATAAGAAGAAAGGACTTCCCCCTTTGTCCACGAAAAAGCTGCATCAGTCCAGTTAATGATATCTGGTTACGTCATTTATTTATGTTTTCTATTCCTGTTCCAATGCATACTAGTATGCAATAAGTTAATCATTGACTGATTCTCCTCTAAATTGCTTAAATATGGTTCTTTGTGGTTCAGTAATCTGGTTTTGGTATCCATTCACGTTATGATTTTAAAATGGTGTTAGAATCACCTACTTACATAGTTATTCCGGACATACGTAGTTCAGGGAATGTATTCATCTATCTTCATGCGAACAATAAACAGAGAAAAAAATTCTATCGCTATGGGTCATGAAAGTCCAAAGTACATCCGTTTTTTTGCAACAAAGTAAAGGTTATTCATTTACATACATTAATCATCATGATGTATATGAAATAAATGACACGTTTCATGCTTTCCTACCTATGAGAGAAATGCCAAATATAGAGTTTGGTTGCTCTCAACATATAGGTATTTATCGAGTGGCTTTTGCAAATTATGATATTGTGCGATTAGTTATTGAGTGCGATTGGTGTGGTATTCATGACAGAGAAATAATCAAATACATTGATGAATGATCAAAGGAAGACACACTTACCAGTGTATATCTGGACATATATACGGAAACGAATCACGAAGTTCTTTTACCTTCATTGAGGATCTTTAGAGTGATGTACGATAGATATATATTTGTTTTAATAGATTCTACAATATATTGTGCATCCTCCTCTGCCTGTTTTCTGGTGGAGTTCTTTCCAATATTTTTCGTGGCCATCGGCCATCGTCAATTTTTTTCACATATCCGAACCACGTCAATTGTCTTTTCTCAACTGATTCCATTATATTAGATGTCATTTACATGTTTTCTCGGATTGTCTCGTTTCGCACATGCTTGAGTCTGGATTTTCTGCAGGTCCATTTCCGTGGCTGCTAACTCCTAGTCCATTTCTGTGGCTGCTAGATTTCTCTTGTTTTTCTGGATAATATGCCGATCCCCTAGTATTGTTTTCATGCATTTTGTAATGTTCCGTCGTTCATTAATTCTATGGGTGATTTAATCTTCACTACTTCCACGTTTGTTTAATATCACACCAAGATATTTACATGTTCTAACCTCCCGGGATATATTCTCCTTCTTAATCGAAAACCTACCCTTAGGTTTTCGATTTCTTCATTGGATACCATGATATATTCTGATTTTTTCATATTTATTGTCAACCCTGTCCGTTCATAATGTCATCTCAGTTTCCTCACCATGTAGCTTAAGTCATCTCGGTCTTCGGCGATCACCACTTGGTCATCGGAGAAGTAAAAAGTAAAGAGCTTGTCATCCTCCACTGTCAGTTCGATCGTTTTGATTGCATTTGTCGATCCTTTTTAAGGCCCTGTCAAGATATATTTTGCAGAGTGTCGTAGACCTTTAGTTGTATTAAATACCTACTTCAGTTTTAATGTTATTACCATTATTTTTCTTGTTTCGTTATTGTTCTTTGTACCAAAGAGCAGTTCTCGGATAATTCGCCATGGGACTGAGATTTTTATTTTAATTTCTGATAGGTAGTAAAAAACAGAAATTAAGAGAACAAGTATTGCTTGCTGTTTCGATAGGGATTCAAAATTTAGAAGTGTTTTCAGTAAAAGTAAATCTTTATAGTGATAATATGATATTCAAAATTTCGCATTGTGGTTTAAATATCAAAATAAAATCTGAAAAGAAAATTAACAGAAGGTGAGTGGTCTGTGCATTTGGTTCTAGAAAATGCTTTCGTTCGAATGTGGTAAAAAGTTAAAGAAGCAGAAAGCATAAGCTTTTACAAGGGAACACTTCATATAAAAACTATACTAAAAACAATATAGTATTTCCAAAATATTTTACAGTTTTTTACCCAAAATATATATTGCTCTCACCGTATGCTTGACATCAGTTAGTCAAATACAATATTATTGATTTATGTTCAACACATTATTGCATGTGTTCATTTGAAATGACGTAGTCTTCTGCACTTAGTCAGAGTATATGTACGACTTACAGAGGTAAAATGTGTCAGAGCGTAATACATGTCCGGAGGGCTGGAGTGTCCGAATTATCGGACACTCTTATTATATTAATTAATTATTATATATTTTAAAACTCCCAAAAGCCAGAAATTAAATAAGTACCGTTTATTGTCATAAAATTTTTTGGTAGTTGTGTCTCGAAAAATACCCAAGGAACAATATGGTACTGTATGTATAATAGTTGTACTGTATGTAGTTGGCCATTACAAAATTGTTTTAATTGAAATCATATCAAACCTTTGACAGATGCCAAAAGTGTTGCAATTGTAAAATATGTAAAAAGTGCACTACAGCTTAAAAATGACAAAATACGCTTTGTATGATTACGTATAGCTCCGCTCCCGATGGACCGATCTTTCTCATCGAGGTCTTAAAATGTACGGAATGTCACATTTTATTGGATTAGTAATTTCGACATTTTTTGCTTCAAGAAGAACTAGACCAAAGAAAGGGCTATTTTCAAACGCGGCTGCCTCTTGAGCTTTAAAAATCGGCAATCTTCTGTCCATAGTCCGTTCTGTTCTGTAAGCGTAAGTAATGACACCAAGCTGATTAAAATCGGTCGTTAAACAAAAAAGTTAGCGCAATCGTAAAAAGTGCGACATTTTTTGGCCCACCCGGTATCTATTGAATTACCCATTTAGTTATTCAGTATTCAAATTTGAGGGTAATGTAGTGTAACCATAGTTATATAAAGCAACCATAGAATTTAATAAAAGTTGTAAGAGAAATGAGAAGCAAGCAATCGTCAAGAAAACTGTCACAAACGAGCTCGCTTAGAGTTTACGTTTTTATTTGTAACTGTACGTTACAACTGTAGCTCACAACTCTATGGTACCGTTTTATATTTTAAAACTCCCAAAAGCCAGAAATTAAATCAGTACCGTTATTATGTTCAAATATTTATTGTCATAAATTTTTTTGGTAGTTGTGTCTACCATATTGTGCCTTTGTCAAGGAACAATATGGTAGACGGACCATTTCACCTGTCACAATACTTGTTATTTCACATTTACAATTATTAGGAATTAGGTGTTGTATATGTAACCTATTAGATAACGTATGAGATAAGAATTAAATAAATATATGTTTACTGAGCGTATGATAAAAGAATTTGTACGGTATCCAAAGTTAAATTTAAATATAAGACGTTTTATTTACTATCTTTGTTTATTAAACGCGTCTTTTCAAATGACATGTCATTTATTTATCACGAAAGCACAAGTAGATATAATTTAGCAGCAAAGCATTACAGTTAGTCGTATCATTAAAATGATAGTAGTTTATTGATTTTGAATAGGCAATTTTTACTTTTATGATAAATTAATATCACTTTCGTTTTTGTCAACAAATGAACGGCTATAGTAAACCCCGCCGGTGATATTTGACATTACAGCTATACATACATATAACATATAAATAAATTTACGTCATATAGAATGTTAAATCTCGATGTAGGTCTAGTTGATTATTAACATGAATCACTGTTTTGGTCACTTACTAGCCATGCAAGGAACTGCTTTATTATTTTATTACAGCCGTGCGTGTTTAGAAACAGTAAATTGATCATAGTAGCTAGCAGAGGAGTACATACAGAAAGAAGTGAAAAAAATAGATCGATGAACTTTTTGAATGAGGACGATGGCGGTTTAACTTATTGATCAACAACTTGAACAATATTTACAATGAATATTTATTTGAATTTGAAAAATAAATGTCATAAAAAATTATAAACGCAAATCAAATCTTATAGCAGCTGTTCATGGTAAAAATCCCATGCCCTATTCATAGTCCTACTTGTCTTGGTTTGCCTAAATGTTTATTCCCAGATACAGTCGTCCAACGTTTAAATCCAGATAATAGGAAAAGAAAACAGATTGTTGGAGAAAGCAAAAAGTAGGTGGATATCTGAGAAATAACTTTTAGTTCAAAACTGATTTTCTTGGTTTGCCTAAATGCTTATCCCCAGATACAGTCGTCCAGCATTTAAATCTAGATGATAGAAAAAGAAAATAAATTGAAGGAGAAACCAAAAAGTAGGTGGATATCCAAGAAATAACGTTTAACATGGCACCATTTTAAGGTATTTTGGCATTCAGTAAAAAAATATGAAATTATGAAAAAAGAGCAGCAACGAGTGAATGAATGAATGACAAATATTGAAGCAAAACTGAGACCACGAGTTGTATTCGGAGGACAATTCAACGAAACAAGAATGTTAATTTTGAAGAAAATCAAATAGTATATAATTATATCACAGATTTAATATTAAATGCCAGGGTGCTGATAATTTATTGACGAATATCTTAGTAATTCACATCTTACCAGAACATCCACCAGATGTTGTTCTCTTAAGATGTGTCAAGATGAGGCCAATAGGCACAATAATGTTGAAGTCGTGGAGAACATGGACTGAAGAAAAGTAAAGCACACTATATTACAAAGCAAGTTACCGCCACCGCTAATGACAATGATAAGAGTTTTACTGCAACTTTTAAGATTGATTAAATTAAATAGTAACTAAAACATATTTCATTTTTCTATGTTATAAGAATACTAAAAACTTATGATTATAATCATTTTGGAACACTCTGTCTCGCATAGCAACTATACATAATATTTTAATCTATACATGTGTCTACATGTATATTTCCATTATACATATTATACGTATAATGGAAATAAATAATTGAAATATTTTTTACCAGATTTTGTTTCTGACGCCAGTAATAGATATGCGATATCTTAAAATCACTATTTTCAACATAACTTTTCAGATACACCCTGTATACTTACGACTTTCTTTCAGTGATAAAATTATTTCCTTTAATATAAACTACAATATGTTAAAATTTCATAATATTCTACTGAAGGCCAAAATACCTTAAAATTGTGCCTTGTTTTTTGCAAAATTATATCACCATAACGACTGGTTAGTTAAATATGCCGATAATATTTATTTACGAGTTAAGATTATTTAATTTTTTGGTATTATTGATTGGGATTTTCGGGCAAACAATAATTATATGGGAAACCAATTCAAGTCGACGTTTCGATTTTTATTAAATCATTCTCAGGGCACTAGAATTCAATACATAATATATAAAAATCTAAAATTATACTAACAAAACAAAAAACAAAATTTAGTTAAAAACAATTTTCACTATAATATGAGGTGAAAAATTAGTTGCATATGCAATTAATTATTAAGCCTACGTATTGAATGCTTTTAATTATTTGTTAACATTTTTATATTATAATATTTTAACTAGTTTAAAATTCTGAATATATATGCAATTAATTTTTAATATTTTTTATATTATGTATTAAATTCCGGAGTCCCTAAAATTAAAATTGTAGCGTCTACTGCAACAAAAATTGTTTGTCCATATAATTTTTTAGCCGCTAATCCCAATAAACAATATCTAAAACAGTAGTAAGGCTATTATTATTATTTATCTTGCTACACAGGCCAAATTTACAAATTTACACGATTTTAAGTATTACTTAAAACTGGTTGAATAAAAATTTCAACAAATTCTTATAGCTTTGAACTCATGAGGATTACTTTAAGTTGTCTATTTGTAATATTACACATTGCTTATCGTCATTATTATTATCATCACAATGTGCACGATTATGTCCCTCAGGTGGGCAATACTTCATTACCTACTTACTTGTGCTAAATACAAGTATAGGTCATATTTGCTGTCTTATTGACTTACTACTTTAGTTCAATTTACGCTTATTAGCAATGCTTCTTGGAATTAATTTCATCCACGTGCCTATTTTACATATCTTAATTTAAACTACATTACATAAATTTTACTATTATTAGTCTTCCGTAGCATTCCATTTGTCTACAGACTACAGTATTATCAACTGCAGTACAAGACACTTGAAAATACTTCAAATTTATAGGTTCGGAGATTTGAAAAATTTCATTCTAAGAAAAGAAAAAGTCAGACAGACAGATACATTATTATACAACATGATTTGAAAACAGTCCTGGAATATAATAGTACCTTAACATCAGTCAGAAATATTGTAACATCGAAGGCATGGAAATATTCCCAAGTACAGAATAATAGACGAGGACAGCGGCTTTGGTATAACTACTGAAGACGAAAACAGTCACAATCTGTTATTCTGGGGTTCGGGTATAGTTGTGTTTGAATGGCGAATACTTCAAATTCCCAAAAGGCATCCGTGTAACACTAGTAATTCCTCCCTCATAAAATCTGTGTAATCTAATAATCTAACCTTACAGGTAGGTTTTATTGTATCTTTGACTTTTTGCAGACTCTATGCTCTTTAGAGGAAGAAATTATTTTTCAAATTAAATACTTTTACTTGCATTTAATCAAAATAGGTATCACAAGTATCTGACAGGCTACAATAATATTACTACATAAGATTATATGAGAAAAACCTTGATTGTTGCTCTTTATTGTTTCAATTAATTAGGAAACAGAAATTAACATTTAAAATTTTAACTGCATTTATATCTGTTTACATATCTACTGTCGAAGTTAATACTCGTATGTGCATATGAATACACAGTGTTTCCCACCTTGATCTTGTTCGTTTCTCATGCCACTACCAGCACATTATTCGTTATCATGGTGTTTAACAACGACGGCTAATAACATGAGAAAAATTTTATCTAACAATGATGTCATTAGCTGGAATTTCTGCTGGAAACAATAATAGTCACGAAGTCGTGTGGTACTTAAAGTTGTCCAGTTGATGACTTTTTGTCGAGGATTATGCAAAACCAATGATTACTACAATTATTAATAGTAGGTTAAAAGGTTCTTATTTACTATTCGTAGTTCTCTTGTCAGTTTAATGCACAGGTAATAATTTAACTCCATGAGCTCCATGAGAAAATGAAAGTTGTTCTATGAAAATTTTCTGAAAAAAGTGAATTCTGCTTCCCTTAAAATTCTATATGTAATCGCATTTTGATTTATATACAGGGCGTTGATGACTGAAGTAATTTTATTGCTTAATGATTTACCACGAATTCTACTTAAACTTTCTACTTCTACTTCTAATTCTACTTCTCTTAAAACTCTGAAATACATATATTTCGTTTATTTCCTCATTAATTTAATTTTTCAATTCTTCAAAATCATTACACAATGCATATTTACAAATGTTGTTTTTTCAGGTACTCGTAGGTATCCTTAGAATGTGTGCACAAAAATTTTAATGCATAAATTACTTTTCTGAATAAAAGTATACTATCTAATAAAACTGTTTTCATTTAGTTGTCAAATTAAATACTATCTTTTTAAATTTTCGCAGGCCACATTCAAAGGCCAGGGGTGGCCTTATTACCCCAGCCACTGGGTATTGGTATATTGGTGAAAATATTTTCAAGTATACAGTTTACTAGACGGTAGATAATACGTTTCTTAAACAATAAAATAATGGTGCAGCAAAAAAACTGTATAAATAAGATTCTATAAATATATCGCTTCATGATCGATTTTTTATTCGTTCAAAGTACCTTCCCCATATTTTAATTTATCAGTTGAATTTATTATTTGTTCCGATATATTACTCCTATAATCTTAGATACTAGCAAAACGTATACGTAAGATAGGATTGTGTTGTATTTCTCTTTGAATTAATTTATATCAGTACACTCCTGGGCATATGCTAATTTGAAGATGTGCCTTTCGGTCTAGGCATTTTCTGAATAAATGATTTATTTGTTGATTTATTCTACTTATAGAAAATAAGGTTATGTAAGAGAACACGTCTGAATCAAAATAATCAGTTGGTCCAGCAATATTTTTGGAGAGTCATTTTACAACAAATCCAAATACAATAAATTTAGATTATTATGTTCAACGACATGTCCGATTTAAATTAAAGCTAATCTTACCTTGTCTACTAGTGCATGTATCACATTCATCTTATTTGAGTGTTGCTTCAGTTCGAAAATATTATAATTATTAATGTAAACAAATTTTCTATGTAAACACTGTAACTACACAATAACAATAATATGGTATTGCACGAATTTTATAACTGTATGATTTCAGTTTAATAGTTAGATACAAACTGTTTATAGTATCTACTATTTTGAATAGCAATGGTATTTTAATGTGATGTAGCGTCAGACATTCTGAACAGAAATATCAGTGATTTCATACATGTTTGGCTGCTATTTTCAATATTCTACCTCAGGCGTGCATATGTTTTTTTCATAATATATATATATTGTGTTATTGTTGATTATTGTTTATATACACGATAGTTTCTTTTAAACTTAAGTCTACAATTTATTTACTTTTTTAAATACTATGTAACCTTCATACTTAATCAATGAATGCAAAGTTAGGTTTATCCCAAACTTGCTCATAGAAATTGGAAAATATTCGATAGTTTTTGAGTAATTTTAGGCCCAGGCCTGGAATAGCAAATTTTTAGGGGCGACAAGTATTGTGCTTCTGAGTTAAAATATAGAAAATATAGAGCTCAGAAAACGTAAGTCTAATCCCAATTATTAATTTTTATAAATTTTTGATACATTATTTCTTATAAAATAGAAACAAAATCTCAGGTCATCACGAGAAGACTTCGTCGAAAAATCCAGGTATTTATATAGGTTTTGTTTATATTGAGGTATTCTGCCATAAGAAAAACTGTACTGATTTAAGCTATCATTCAAGAAAATGTATCCAATAATCCGATTATTGATTATATCACACCACAAATTTTGGGAAAAACGTAAGTGAATTGGTACTCATTCACCAATAAGATGGCCTCCTCAATCTGCATCTCTAAACCCCATTGATTATTTTGTATGGGGTTTCCTAAAGAATTAAGTTTACGACAAATCTATGTCAATTAATCTGTAAGGCCCTCGTCAACGAATATTAGATGCATCTGAGAAAATGAAGACGCCAGAAATGGTTGTTAAAGCCACTTTCCAAATGTATAGGAGAATTGACCTCCGTATTCAATAGAATGGACTACACTTAATCTACACCTATAGAGCATTAATATAAAAATTATAATAATTATTATAACAGACGGCGCGCGGCATCTATTATAATAATAATTATTATTATAATAGACGGAATTCATGATATCCTGTATCACATTTTTGGGTTTGATTGGACACCTGTATGGCATGATCCGCAAATAAGGGAACGCTTGTCTTAAATGGAAAGGCGATGTAAAGCAGGGAATCTAATATATAGGCTTGCCTTGAGAGTTTTCAGATTGCGGTGAAAAGCCATTGAACTGGACTTACATACATCTTGTGGGTGTTTCCTCCCACAGTAAATAGCCACAAAATGAAAGAGCAACCTGATATGAGAAATTTAATCCGTAAAATTATCCGAGTTTGCCAGAGACAGCGTTCTTGTTAAACAACTGTGAGATGCATTGATTTTCTTCTACTTGCATACGGAAATTAACTATTGGATTTTTTTAAAAGTGTTTACAGTTTATCAAATTGCTGAACACATTAGACATAATTATCTAGTGACGGGCCATCCCCCGGAGGCATCTCATTTTAAAGCGGTAATACCTGAGAGATCATAATCTAATAAATCACCAACAATCACTTAAATTTCGCATTTATATGTAGTAATATTATTTATTGTAGTACACGGAAATTAGCAAAAATAGAAGAAAAAATTTATTATTTATTATATTATTTTGGTAAGCTGATATTTTCAGAATCGACAGTTGATAGGAGGGGTAGGAATACAATATCAAGAAGTTCCTCTTTCATCGGCTTTTTCAAGTATACAACTAACTGAGGTACTTACAATATCTGCTTCTGCCTTGTGTGCTTCTTCTGGGAGAAACTTTTTTTTGGCTTTCAAGTTCGTTTACCAATTCTGATTTTTTTGATTTTCAAAGCACGCCATCCTTGGTCAAAAATAAGTAAGTAGATGTTAGCACAAATGTTAACAGTTTATCAACTGAATAACTACGATCTCTTGAAATGTCAATTATTCTTTGAACATTCGACTTTCCATTTTTATATCAATAGGTTATGGCTTTTCTTTACTCTGGTGTCCTCTTTTTAATGAAAGTGTTTCTAGTAGTTTCTCTGATTTTTTTATAAAAACTTTCTGACGGAACTTTTCATATTTAGTTTGCCATTCACAAACACAATTGGCTTTAAATTCTGCTGATAAGTGTTTTCCTGTCACTAAATTAAGAACACAGTTTTGATCTCCTGCAAGGAAAGTATTAAATCTTGTGGTTATGGAACTTTTCGATTTTGAGCTACTCGAAAAAATTTTCGAGATATAGGCCATTTTCTGATAAATCTACATATGGGCCAGGCATCCATCTTGGCCTACATATTGGGAGAAACCTACCCATACCAGAAACGCACACCCAAGCTAAAACGTATCCTTAGGCATATAGAAAAGTTTTGAAGAGAAACTCTCTATACACCTCCATGCAACACTGCGACAGTCGTCACCAATGTGGCCCCTGCACTAAGAATTTAATACAAATTTTGAGGTAGGTAATTGCGAAACACAATGACCTTGAAATAAAAAAACATTTTTATTTAATCCCGCAGTTTACGATTTAATAACATAAAAAGTAATAGAAATATCGATATATAACACAGAACCTTTTTTGTAGAGAATTTTACGATAAACCTTTCCTATACTTATGTTTTTTTCCGTAAGATAAAGCGTTTAAAAGATATTATAAAAAAAGCAGTGCAGTCCCTAAAAGGGGTGGGATAGGGATGGAGGTCACCCCTTAGGGATGGGAACTTTTTTTAATACACACATGAGCTAACTATTATAGAAATTTCAGCTTATTATATTTGTTTCTTCTATTCCACATAAATTTGACTCATTTCTGATGGGGCTTCCTTGATTCACCCCCTTTTATCAACCACAAATACGTCGCTTTATCAATAAATTTTTGACGTTATTTCGTTCAATTTTTAATGAAACTTTTTTAGATATGTACTGTCATGTGAAAATATTAGAATTTGATTATTATAGCAATTTAAATATCACCATACAATTTTTTTTAATAACTAAAACCCCATAGGAAAATTTTCAAAAAATTTGCACGTATAAAGGAAGATTTATTTAACAGCTCATTACACCTTGAAGATATTTTATTAGTTAGTTTTTGAAAAATTAATTCATGTTTCGAATTATTCAATAATTAATTACGGAAAAGATGCCGAAATTAAGTTTTTTTTTTACATTATCGTTCAATATTCAAAAAGCTATTTAACATATTTTCTCAAAACTTCAGTACACCATCCTACCTAATTAGTACAAGTCCTACCGTACAAGTCCTACCTAATTAGGTATTGGTACGAATAAAAATCTTAACTTCGAATTCGTCTGTTCCTACCTACCGTCGTAGAATTAGTATTTACTATTTTCCCGGATGTTTTTTAATAAATATTATATCAACCGGCATTAGTCATAGCCTGATTAAACTTATATTACTGTCCCAAGTTATATAGATATTATGAAATCGTTTCCTGGCGACATCTGTGAAGGTCTACTCTAGTATAAGGTAATTCCTGCTCCAGCGTTACAGATATCCTGCCAGTGTTCATAAAGAAAAAGTGGAAATAGCTAATTCGCACAGAAGTTCACCTAATTGTCAATAGATGGCAGCAGCGGAAAAAAATTGTTTATTTAAATAATTAACGTTGCGAAATTTTAAAATAGATTTACTGAAAGTTTAAACTACATTTTCTTCCAATATTTTGTTATTTTGTTTCATAGTTTTTTGTCAGATATTGCCACTTTGTCACCATTTTCATAGGTTGTTAGCATACTTATTACATACGATTAAGGTTCGGATTAGTTCCTATGAAATTATTTTTCAAAACCTTTAGAAACCTTTTTCTCCTTTAGAATCTTTAAAACATTTAACAGAAACTATTCGTGAATCCGTGAAATCGAAATAGAATTCGTGTTTCTAAAAAACTAAACGACAGTAGAACACTAGAACGTGTATGTATATATTTGGTACTTAAAAAATAACAAAAACCTGGAAACTTGTTACTTGTTTTTATATCATTTTACTCATAATAATTAAATATAATTCAATTCTAAATATATACAACGGTAAATTATAATTTTCTAAAACAAAAAAAACACTAGTTAGGGAAAAGGATTTATATATATATTCACAGTCTTTAAATTTCATTTAATATCACGACAAAGCAATTAACTGGAAACAACAACAAAAAGTAATTAAGTAGGTAATACGTCAACCGAAATAATGACTCTCATTTGGATTATTCGTCAATTGCGCCACTTTCGATTTCCTTTTCTTCCTTTTAGGTGGACACAACTCATAACCCTGAGGTATACAATTCTTCACTATCAACGTGGCCATTGCTCTTCTATTGCTAATTACTTTGGTAATGGTTATGGTGGATGTTTCGTAATTTCTTCTTCTCGTATAATGAGGCAGAATTGTTTCTAGTTGATCGAGTCTATCTTCTATAAGCATATCGTGAATTTGTTTTTTGGTAAGGTGTGGAGTCTTTGTCCTGTGTCCTTTGGAAAATTGTCTTGGGTCCTCGCTACTTTGAACGAAACTGTTGAAGTCGTAGTCCTCTCCTTCCTCCTCGCCTTCGTAGTCCTCGAGGTCTGGGTGACCTTTGCTCCTACACAGAAAATATAGGTGTAAATAATGATATCATCGATTTTTGGTTAAAATTTATCTTTTTAATCCAGTACGTTGATTATTTTTTTTCGTTTTATTAAGTTTTGCAAATATATTATCCCAATAATATATACTGAAAATATATCAGAAGTTTTTTTTAAGTTTTACTACAGGTATAGGGAGTTTCGACTAAAATTATTATCCCTCGGTAAATCTGTGAAACCACAATATTGTAACCACTGAATCAATTACAGGGTGAATTATCTATAAAACAAAGATGTCTTGGACCACCATCGGTAATTAGATAATGTTCGCAATTGGAATTTTACATTGTGTTCCACAAAATCAGGTTCTGATAAATTTGGATTTTAATAGAATGGTCTAGTTGTCACGTAAAATAAGTATTTAGGTTTGCTCTTAATAGCTTTCTTATTATGGTGCTTGATTATTATTATGACCTCTTAAATAACTTTCCAAAAAAACTGCAATGGACGCAATTTTTTTTATTATGCCTAAGTCCACTGGATTATGGGACCTGCTTTAAATGAAATAGTAAAACTAGTCGTACTTTAACATATTTAGGAAAAATCGAATTCCATACCAGTAATTTAACTGGGATTTACTACTCGTGTAGTATAATTGATCTCTCCTTCTGTGTGCATTTTTGCTCGTGTTAATTCACCTTTTTCGATATTTATTGCGTATTATTAAAACTGTCATAACTACATAATCTTACATGTTCCTTTGAGTTGTGTCTACGTAAATATACTCTGTAACAAATAACAGTTTCTGTTCATAAAACCAGTAGATATAGTTTTGATAATATTAATTTATGTTCTATTCAGGCGTCAAATGTGATGTAATCTTTCAAATAAAAAAAAAATATTTATTTCAAATGAACAAAAAGTTTATCTTAGACAATATTTTTGGAGACTTTTTTGCATATAAAGGGAAAAGTTCAAATCGGCCAGTGCTTAAAATATTGAAGGAAGTGTCTGTGATAAATCCTTAAACCCGTTATTTACAGAACTAACTTTTTTGACTTGAATCAGGTAACATATCAGTAATGTCTCGTTAAAATAAAGGAACACAAATGCACAACAAAATGATGATGATGATAAAACGCGATTACTAAATTCCAAAACATTAAGCAGCTACAAATTTTTGAGTTTCAACTATTTTGTGTTTAACTACTAATAAGTTATAGTTACCTAGCCTCCTGTTCCCCCTTTCTCCTATACTCATCCATTTCCTGGTGCCTACCTCCCGACTCTTTCTTCCTATCGGTCACAAAATACTCCTTGGTCACGAGCTGATCTGCCTTGTGTTTCACCCCGTTTTCCTGTTTGCACAAGTTCTTGCTCTTGGAGTACTTCACGCAGACAGGATTTTTAAACACATACTTGGTCACTATACTGACAGCCTTCGTGTTGACCACTGGCGATGGTCTGATCTTGGGCGTATTGTCCGGAATTGGCACATATCCCATATACGGCAGGTGAGGCGATGGTAAATAACCCATGTAATGATTAGGATTGTACAATTTCGCGCAATCGTGGTACAAATCGGCTCGGACAGCGGTGATAGCGGTAACGAACATAATAATTAGACCAGGCATATTCGCGTTACCATGGAGCCGACGAGATTTATTGTAATACTGACGTGAAGATTCGAGCGGAACTTCTTTATAACTTCTTTAAGTAGTACGGTGAGAAATGGAAAATGTTTGGCCAGCCGAGCCGAGGTACTTACTGTTGCTGCTTTTCATCGGGGATAATGGTTGGATAAATAGGATACACCTAATTTTGTATACGTGGAGTAATAATATTACTATTTAATGGTTCATTAATCTAATTATAGTTACAAGGAAATATTATTGGCCGAATAATGGTAGATAAACTTTACAGATCGTAAAGGTTTACCCTGATCTTTACCTGTGCTAGTAGATACCTATTGGAGGTATGTACTATAGAAACACCGTTATGCAATGGTAGAACAATTTTTATGATTACATCATCGGGTAGGGAAGTTCCGGATACATAATATCCTTAACTAAGTAAGTTCCTAATACAATTTACACAGACCAGAATAATAATTCCCCACTTGTGACTTAGGACTAAGAGTTAAATCGTTAAAATCAAGGTTCTGCAATATTCTGCAGGTATAGACGCTCTCCGCACAAATTTATTACTTAACATATTGCAGGTCAACCCCTAACAAAAATATTTCACTATTCTATGGAAAATGGAAAATTTTATACGGAATTAACAGCAGCGAAAATTGATCCTGTCTGTAAAAAAATCAACAAGTTTCAAATGGAAAACTATAGATCAATTTCATCATTCTCTTCGTTTTCAAAAATTCTCGAAAAAAGGCTTACATAATTTTTAGTAAAATCAAATAGTATCTCTTAATTTTGTTATTTTCAATTATTATAAAGTAAATATTCATTCATTCGTAAATAATATTTATCACAGGAAGTACCTTTCCAATTTGTGTGTGACCTAACCTCGCATTTAGAGCACCTGCATCTGTAAAATAGTGAATAAGTAACATCGATTGAATAACCCATGCGTTGATAAAAATATCAAAATCTAAAATTACAATGCTCAATTTTAGTGCTTCGGAAGTATACAAAATGATTCACCAAGAACAACACTTGGCGTTTATTTCTCTTAACACTGTCCGTTTATATATGTCATTGTATTTTTTCTAATAAGTATTGATTCTTTTAAGTCAAATCTGAATTTCCTTCTCAATTTTTAACTCTAATAGCCATAACCTGGCTGGATCCTCCTGGGCGCGTCGATTCTAGTCTATAGAGGCGGGAAAGTCGACCGCCTGAGTGACTCATACTCATACTCGCGGTCAGGGCCGCCGCGTCCTATTATGCAATGTGTGCATTGCACACAGCGGCCAAAATTAGGGGCGGCCAAAATTAGGGACGGCCAAAAAAGAAGTAATATTTTTTTAAAACGTGAAAATCGGAAATAGGGTTGTCCCGGTTTATTAATGGTACACATACATTACTACTGCCCTGTAGACTTAATTCTGTGAAGAACATTTTCTTTAAGTATGAGATTTAAGTATACAACTTGCCTTCATTGATCTTTATTTGCAATCGGAGCAGTCACTCGTTCCAAGGGATTGGTCAACAAAGTCTTAAGGTGCAGGGATAGGGTAGGAACCGTAATACAGTTATTTGGTGGTCGGTAAAAATCATGTATAAACATTGATTAGTTTTTATATTTTTCCAGTACACCTACATTTCTTCTTTGTTATGACACGTGATATTAATTATGTAATAGATATTTTATTGCGCTGGTGAGCTAGCTGGTGTACGTACCTAAATACCAGTGCCGTTTGTTTACCGTGGAAATAAAGGTTTTATTTCATAAAGAAAATAAAGGTTTTCAAAAGGTTTTATTTAGCTTGACTTCGTATATTTGTTTGTTTGTTTATGTTGGTTTCAAATCTTACAACAGCTTTTTCAACTACTTCCCGATAAGCTAGAGACTTGAAATTTAGTAGGTGTATAGTGTTCCGATGACGATACATTTTAATATATTTTTTATTACAAAATATATCAAAATGACGGATCCGAAATGGCGGACTTTGCTATTTACAAACCGATTTGTGTCAAACTTGGAACTTTGCGATGCTTAAGGTCACTTAATACAATTTTTGACTTAAACTTAATAAAATCAAAATGGCGGATCCAAAATGGCGGGCTATCCTATGTATGAACCGATTTGTCTCAAACTTGAAACTTTGCGGTGTTTAAGATCGCTCAATATAATTTTGAAGTCAAACTTAAAAAATCGAAATGGCGAATTCTAAATGGCGCGACGGGCCCACATTTCTAACTTCCAAATTAGCAATTCGTCTTTCATGTAAGTGTCATTGGTTTTAATTGATTTTTATATTTTATTGCGTTTCTAAACATTTTGCACCGGTAAAGAAATATTTTTAGGGAGTGGGGCGGCAATTTTTATTTGCATATAGGCGGCCAGCATATGCGCGGCGACCCTGCTCGCATTTCAGCGCCAGTGGTAACATTACAAATAATAGATAGTACAGATACATTCGGTGCATGGACATATTTGAAATTAAAATTATGCTGCAAGTGCAAACAGTGCAACGGCTGTCAACCTCTATACATTGCTCTAATGTAATTTGCTTTACTGACTCTGAACTCTTACAACAGCAAGCTATTATGATAAATAACAACATAAATAATATAAATAAATATATAGAAATAATATATATATAAGTTTTATTTATAATCACATTTTTAACAATTCTACCAATTTTCAGCTTGATGCGAATTTATGTACCTTCGAATGTCTAGATTGACCGGACTATATAAATCTTTTCTACCGGTCTATAACCCATTCATGTGAGACATTAGACGCAAAATATTAAGAGGGCCATCGAATTCACAGTGATATTTCGTCACTTGTGAATATTTATAAATATATTGGGGACGTCAAGCACACACAATGTAAAATTTTTCGCATTTATATTACAATTAACAATAAGCTTGCAATTAACTTAATGATAATTATCTTTACTAGGAATGTAAGTGTTCAACATGGAAAACGAAATATAATTACATAAACATAATCGTGATGTATCACGTATGTTGATACAATGACTGGTTATATAAACATGAATAAATTATGAAAGTGAAGTGACAATTATTGCCCCAATAACAGCTGAAAAATACTCATAAGTATTATAAAAATTATCCTAAAGGCATTTAAATATTTAAAAACTGGAAAGTACTTAAATAATTTTTCTAAAGTGTTTAGTTTAAATACTTTATTGAAATTATTGAATATCCTAAATATCCAAATCTCAATAGTTATTTATGCAACTAGTGCAAAAAGTAAATGTTTATTGCACGCGACGTGAAATTGTCAAAGTGCAATGAACACTTTTTGTACGAGTTGCATAGGTACAATATTTTTTCTACGTTCATGCAAAAACAAGAAATATTTAATTTAGGTGGCATTAATGTCATGACATTAGGTGACATGTCTCTAATGTCATGACATAGGTGGCATTAATATCATGTCAAAACACTGTAGTAGAATGGCAGTTGAGTGCAATAAAAATTTTATTGCACTAGTGCAATAAAGAACCAGTTTTTGCATTAAATGTAGTTCAATAAAGTTTTGTTTTTTACATGAACGTAGATAAATGTATTTAAATACATTTTTCAAATATTGGTGCAATGGTGCAAATATTTTCAAACATTAGTACAAACTATATATCTACTTTGAAAATATTAATATAGTATTAAGATAGTTAAATATTACAAAAATATTTCAGTGATCAAAACATTTAAATATTCTGAAAGTATTTCAGTACTCAGTTTATTATCTTAACAGGTTTATATTTTGAATAATATTTATTATTTAAATAGGCTTTTATTGTTTAAAAGTTTTTAATAAATATTTAATTATTGAATACTTTTATTTTTTAGTATTCAGTATTTTTAGTGTAGATATTTAATCTGATATTTAATGTAAATGTAGTTTTTCTTTTTTTAAATATAAATGTAAAGATATTGGAAGTTTTTTTCTGTTTTTTCTAAATCTTCGTGTAATTACACGATTTGGCGTTACATAATTTTATATTACTCCAACGTATTTGTTATAATTGCAGAAATATCAAGTAATTTAAGTCGAAATTCGACTTGATTTGTCGATATTTGACACATCAGCAACTACATAACAAAATGTTATTACAAAGTACATTATTAAATAATGGTGCTTTAATATTATCTCCCCAATACAATCACCCTAACATATGCTTAACTTTTCACGAAGTGATTAGGTACTCAAACAACATAGTATTTAGTATTTACACCAAAACTGCATTAAGTGACTCAAAAATATCATCCCTCTCGGTGCTAATCATTCCAAGTGCAATTAGGCTAAAATCTTATGGACAAAACAAAATTCTTTAAATGTCTCTTAATGTACATGGTGGATAACTTTTTTTATTTGATTCATGGAAATTTTATATTTTCAAATATATTTAGGATTGTTGTTAAATGATAATAGATCGAACAGTTTCGTTCAATATTTCAATGGAATCTGCAGTAAATTTTGTTGTTACAGGAAAAGGGCAGTAAATTTTGTTTTTAGAACTTTCTGTGGAAACGACAGTAAATTCTGTCAACATATTTCAGCAGAAGGTGTAGTAAATTTTGTTTTTACAATGTTCAGAAAGTGCAGTCAATTTTGTTTTTACTACTTTCAGTGGGAAATGCGGTAACTTTTGTTGTTCAAGTTTCAGTCGATAGTGCAGCAAACCAGAAATTAAATGATAGAATTTCACCACCTTTCAATAATAATGTTTCACTTAATATTACACGTATTCTATTGGTAAATAAAAGGCCATTTATTATTATTTTTTAACAGCTTTGTGGTTTGAAATTTTATATGTAAGTACCTACAGTACCACAGAAGATGGAAGCTCTCAATTCTGTGACAATACCTACCTATTTATATAAGTAATTTCTGTAGTACATTGTTAACGGTTTCTTTTTACTCCTATTTGAACATTTAAATAGAAGTATATTCTGAAGTATTACTAACACATTTTTCTAAATAACTATATATTTAGTTAAACAGGGTTTTTCATTTCATCTGTGTGGAAAATTTATATATTTTGGATAAATTCAATGTAATCATTAATTAATTAATGGAATCTCTGGAAGTCTGAACATGGCAAGTCATTGGCTTCTTTAAATAATATACCAAATGGAATATGGCTACACAATTTTTGTGCCACCATGTACCTACCCGCTGTCCCAAGTAACTCGACCCTTGTGATACTACTCTTGTGGAACCTTATAAAAGACCTACACAGGTTATTTTTCTGGTCATAGTACATAACAATGCAGTACCTTGTGCTATTCCTAGTAAACATTATTTTAATTTCAAATGTATATTCAAATAATGTAGGCCGCGAACCACGATTTATCAGGGAGCCACATACAATCCACAATGTACAGAATGAAACAGTTACAGCGATAGTACCATCTTCATGTGTGCTTCTAGACGCCACTCTCCCGCCATGTAGAAACGCCAAGTTCCTGTGGATATCTTATTCCAACTCTAATCAGACTAACCAGACGTAAGTTATCAGAATATTCTCAATATATCCAATCGGGCGTGTTTGTTTACCACCAGCTTGTAACTATTAAAAGCAATACATATATTATTTTCTCCCCTGCGAATATAATTATTTATATGATACTTATCATGGAAAGTGCATATTGTTGCCACAGACATATCCAGGGGTCATTTTCTAAATAAATTTCTAGGAAGTGACACATGGACGTCCACTTAGATTGGTAAACCTCAATCACCAATCGGTGTAAGAATCTAATAATGAGAAAACCCTGACAACCTTATTAGTACCCACCGAATTTTTATTGTTATACTTCCTTGGAACTGTGAATTTTCGGTTTGTTTTTGTTTTAGTGGTTTAATTGTGTAGTGTTAATTGTAAAAGAGTTGAAACAAAATCATTTGCATCTCTTAATTTTATATTGTGCAGCTCATTCCTTCGACAAGCTGCCATAATACCAAAGATGCATAGCACCTAAAAAATAATAAATTAATAGTAAAAAAGCACTCATAAAATAAGAAGAAAATAAACTTTAAATTATATTAAACTCATGAATTTATTACATTACACAATTTATATGATATAAAAGCTTGTCGCGAGATTTAACTGTATAGATAAACAATTGTATTATTGTTTATCTTGTATCTTGTATTATTGCTTATATGTAACTTTACCAATTTTATAATTACATTTTTTAACGAACATTACTTATTTATAGTAAATAAATGGTAATTGTTCAGAATTTTTAGTGTAAGAGATTGTTCTTCCACCGATACCCACTAATATAAACTACCTTTTTCATAACGACAGAAGAAAAAACAATTGATAGAAAATAGAAGTGGGGTAGAAAATAAAAAAGAAAAAAAGATATTGCATAATATTATTAAGGTTATTGTCATTTTATACTTACTCATTATCAGTTTATTATAAATAAGTTTGTCGTGTTATTTATTTACGGTCATACTCTCTATACATAAAAACGGCCGACAAAGGATGCAGAGGACGTTTCCAAACCCCCAACAAAGGAATCCTTTATGATGAAAGGAATTTTTTATGATGTTTCAACTGAGCTTGAATATATTATACATCTGCATGTATAAGAGGGTATGTGTAAATATAACATATATATTTTTTATTTGTATATATTATATGCTGTTATGTTTCTAGCTTTAACCTTTTTATATTTATCAGGTGTAATTATATTCTGTCATTGGGCGCTTATGCCTGTTGGATATGTAATTAAATTAAATAAATAAAAAAATAATAAACATTTTGTTGCAGAGCTGACAACATAGAGGGAATGCCGGAAACAAGAGAAGAAACCATACATACCACACCTTTAAGCTGGGGTGAATATTTAGGTATATACCAACCGACAGTGAACGTGAATTCGACAAATAGAATTACCATTACGCAAACGGATACCAGAATAATAGTAACATACGCTGTTAAAGGCTGCCGACCAGGGAAGCTGCCCGAGAATTTGCAAAGGTGAAACATTATCCATTTTAAAATCCGTTAGTTTTAACCCACTTCAAAAAAGGAATTCATGTTCTCAATTCGGCTGTATGTTATTTTTGAATGTTTGTTGCCTCAGAACTCCATAATTTATAAACCAATTTAATTTTTTTCGCCATTTAAGGAAAAATGGCGAAGGCACCGGTCACAATCCTAATTGATAGATATTTAAATTAATTAAAAAATATTTTCCATCGGATCAAAATGTGAAGCTGTCTAATGTCACAATGACACTTTTATGTGACATTAGTTTTGACAGAGAACTCACTTTCATAGAATACGACTACCTAGTCTAGTCTACTATTTATAATTTTTCTCCCTTAATATATTGATATATAAAAGCATTAGGCATAAATTTATCTCGAAAATGTATTGATCATTCAAGTATGAATGATCAATGAAATAAATCGTATACTGCTCTGAAGATCCTCAAGAAAGGTGAAAGAACTTGTACAACTTCTAAGTGGTTAGTTTTCATATGCATAGTGATTCATTTCCGTATGTGTGTCCAGATATAGTACTGGTAAGTGTGTTTTCTTTCTTATTCGTCTAGTTGCTTATTTCTATGTAATGAAATGCTACAAACCCAAGATTACTTTTCACAAAATATATATATATATATATATATATATATATATATATATATATATATATATATATATATATATATATATATATATATATATATATATATATATATATATATATATATATATATATTGTGAAAAGTAATCATGGGTTTTAATCATGGTCATTACATAGAGAAATAAGCAAATAGACGAATAAGGAGGAAGACACACTTACCAGTGCTATATCTGGACATACATACGGAGACGAACCACTATTCATACTGAAACGAACCACTTAGTTGTACAAGTTCTTTCACCTTTATTGAGGATCTTCAGAGCAGTATATGATTTATTTTATTGATCATTTCCGTATGTATAGTGGTTCGTTTCCGTATGTGTGTCCAGATATAGCACTGGTAAGTGTGTCTTCCTCCTTATTCGTCTATTTAATTGCTTATTTCTCTATGTAATGAAATGCTACAAACCCATGATTACTTTGCACAAAACAAATATGAATAGCAAAGAATTTCAAAGCTATATATATATATATATATATATATATATATATATATATATATATATATATATATATATATATATATATATATATATATATATATATATATATATATATATATATATATATATATATATATATATATATATATAATAATTGCGTTATTCATTCTTGCTTAGAATTTGATTAGGCCGATAATATACAATTATTGTTATTTTTTGAGTCGGTGTCAGCCAAGGTTAACTAACTGTGTTAACTAACTAAAATTGTTCACTGACAATTGAATACAACTGCCTAAAGCAACACCACAATTACAAATAAACCTAAATTCCAACTTCTAGTCGAATA
The DNA here is from genome assembly GCA_964058915.1 of Tetropium fuscum. Taxonomy (NCBI): domain Eukaryota; kingdom Metazoa; phylum Arthropoda; class Insecta; order Coleoptera; family Cerambycidae; genus Tetropium; species Tetropium fuscum. The sequence goes on along the minus strand of CAXKVY010018455.1, from coordinate 676,292 downwards.
CAATTAGATATGTATACCTACGCTATTTCGTTATACATTTGTAACCTTGGCTGGCACCGTCTCCAAAAATTACAATAATTGTATATTATTAGCCTAATAAATTGATTGTAGTTATTCTAACGAAGAATGAATAACGTAATTATTTTTACTTTTAATGCAGTTTTTTAGAATATATTTTTTGAAGTTGGTTTTGTTTTTTTGTTATTTTTGGGTCTATATTATTAAAAACTTTGGATAATTACAGTTATCCAGCTATACTAAAATCATCCCGTAATAAACAGATTTTTTCTTCAGATGTTCAGAGGATCCAAATTTACCAATTCAAGTATTACCGACATCTAGAGTTGGCCCTATCAGTTCAACAGCACTTGCAGGTACATCTTATGTAAACACAGAAGAAATGGACCTGGCAAATGTTGCTACGTATAATGATATACAGAACAACATACAAGGGTCAAGAGATGACAATGGGAACTTTATTACATTGGGTCCTACTTCAACAGATCCGTTACCTTAAAATAACCAAAAGTTGGTTTCTTGATATTATTCCGTAAATCCTACTTGTTTTATCTGTAAATCCTACGTAATTCTTCAATGTTAGGTATCATCGATGATATTAATTATTATGGACATATAGCTGTTTTAATACGTTTTAAAATGTAAAAATGAGAGTCTTAGATCTGAATAATATTTTTTTTTTCAATAAATATATAAAAATAACCATACTATATTTTTCTATAAAATCACAAAAATATGTCATACTTTAAAGGCCCTTATTACCCTACCCGATATGGTTTTAGAAATATCTCACATATTCAGTTATTATATATCAGGATGATTTTGCAATGCTTTCCAACATTTGAACCTGTGATACCTGAAAGACTAGCATCCGCGTTTTTTAATTTTAAAAAAATAGAAGAGGTATTAATGAAAAACCTCAAAACCCCAAAAAACTGTAAGGGAGGCAATGCAAATGTATCATATATTTCAATATATGCCTCCCTCTCATTTTAAAAAATCCATTGTCATTTAAATATAGATCTATACACCAACAAAATACACATATAACACGCAATTATAAAAATAAATATTATAAACAGTCCTTATTTCAATACTCTTAATATGAAACCTTCAATACGCGACAACAATGAAGTGCAAACTGCCAGGTGAAATGCTCATCATACCTGCTAAAACAAGATCAACTCCCGGCGGCCCAGTTACCACAGTTAACACAGTGCGCATTTTAGCCAAATCTTCAATAATAATTCCTATTTTATTATTATTTTTGACGAATTTCAAATGCCTATTTTTGTCATCATTTTAAAGTTATGTAGTTTAAAATTTAAAATAAATATAGAGAGGGAAGTCGTCGAATGAAGATTACCACACGGTCTGCCAACTGTGAGAAAACGCGATCAATGACGATTTTTATTTTTAATTGTTTTTAAAGGTTGGCATGAAAGTGTGGTGAATTTTAAACCGCGATCGCTCGCCTCGGGTGTCGCTTGTCTCAACGGTTTAACCTAACTAATGTAATAAAATTTCTGCGTTTTTGCGTCATGACGTGTAAGGGTTGGTACAGTGGCCTCCCTATAGGTGAACATTTCGATTATACTAGATGAAAATATTATTTCAATTAGAACAATAAAAATAATAAAATTATTTGAAATTTTACAAATCCACTTATTTAAGTATATAAAACAAAACTAAATTATTTTCCTATAATTCAATATCTGTAATGTCAAAAAAACAACTTCTTACTAAATGCATATGAAACTATATACGGCATATACTACATACTTATAACAAAAGAACAATTTTAAAAATGTTTGTTGTCTGTCTGTTTGTGCCGGCTGTCTAGGAAACGGCTGGACCGTTTTCTATGGGACTTTCACTGGCGGATAGCTGATAATGAGTAGCTTAGGAGGATACTTTTAGTTTAGGAAAAGAATTAGGGTTCCGCTCCAAAAAATTCAAATCCATGAAAATGTGAACAAAATCCGATTCAAATAGGAAAGTATATATCCAATATAATCCAATATACACACTAATAAATAATTAATTATTACCATAAATCTGCCGTGTATTTTTTCTTGCTTCGAGTAATAATGTTCGATCTGCCAAAAAAACAGGAACAAATAAGTAAAAAATTAAAACAAAAACAAGAAAAATAAAAAATAGAAAAACACGAAACATCGACTGGCAAAGAAGAAGAATGAGATTAAATTTAGCATAGGTATTTATTTACGAAGAATACAGAATTATAAATTCTGTGAACTGAACAAACATTTTTTGTAAATTCGCGCGGACGAAGTCGCGGATAACAGCTAGTTTTAAATAAATCAGTTCACAAAAGTTTAAATATTTTTTTATTTTTCTACCAAAATAATTTGTTATTTCTATGTATATACATCCCTAATAATCAGTTAGGTACCTACATAGATATTACTCATTATGTTTTTATATTCGCGCATTATATGAGTAGGTCTTTGTCAGTATGGGAGTAGACTTTGAACTTTGAAGACAATAAATAGAAAACTAATGCATAGGAAGAATAGGCAACTACATGCTATAATTTTGAGCGGAGAACAAAGAAATCGCTCCAATTTAACAATCGAATTGTGCAAGTGCATGTGTAGCTTCCCTAGGTAAGTAGGTACCTATATGTAAGTATGTGGTAACAGTGGATAATATGCATGATGAATACTTATTATGCTCATTAAAATGCACCATAATAGTAAAGATACCTCTAGGTTATTATTATTTCTTGGATAGTAGAAAGGAACGCACTTCTGTAGGACAGTTAGTTATAATATACAGTCGTAAACTCATAGCAGCTTCACTAACATTGACAATATAAATATATATTGGTATACATATAGGTACCTAGATTTCAAAGCTTATATTTAGAGTTTGATATACCGGACTTGGCTCTCTGTGAATTGAGTTACCTAGATTTCAAAGCTTATATTTAGAGTTTGATATACCGGACTTGGCTGCCTGTGAATTGACCATGAAATCTATGAATTCACATTTTTTTATATGGACGTTTATTTAGTTATTAAAATGGTAACCTAGCGGCGGCTGGTGAGGGAAGGCTGCGGGGCCCTTACCCTCCCTAGGCAAATGGCGATGTACATGTAATTAATTATTGTCTCATATTCATAATTTTTTAATAAAATTCAATTCAATTAAATAAAACATTTACTTACATTAACATCTAATATACCTATATTTACTATCTTATTTACAATATTTGCGTTTGCGTTCAGCACCCGCCCGCACCATCTATGGAGTAACATGTAAACCTGCCGGCCGGGTGCCGAGGCTGAACGGTGTACGGCTGGTGCGGCAGTCGTTCCAGTGTTGCCAGATCGGGCGATTTATCACAAATTGGGCGATTTTAAAAGTGAATTTGCGACAAATATTTTGAGAAAATCACAAGTCGCAATTTGGGCGATTTCTCAATTCGAGGTTGCGACTTGTGAAAATAGGGGAAAAATTCAATAATTAAAATTTCATTGGTTATGGAAAATATTGGCCGCTGCCGCTAGTCTATTTTGTTTTTAGATCTGTGATCTGTGGGCTCTCGACTGGCGGGCGGCAACGGCTGCGCCTACGCGTCTCGCGCGCGCTCGATCTTTTCTACGCCCACCACGCCGCGTCCTGTCCCTGTCTGCCTGCCCCTCTTCTGTCTTGTTTTTGTACGGCGAACGGACACGTGCGTTATTTTAAGTTATAGCTACCTAACGACGTTTTCTTTAGTGGGTGATAAGTTTTTTTTATCGTTAAGTTAAAAAAACATGGGCAAGTGGTGTAAATATAGGTAAATAGGTTAAAAAGTCACTGTGATTTTGGGCGATAAAATGGATGATATAAATTTACTAAATAAAACACATCATCTAGATTTTTTAAAAGTTTTTTACCAAGTCCCATAGTTGCGACAAATCACAACACTTGCTGTGATTTTGGGCGACGAAACGGCCGATAGGTGACGACACGAAATCCTGCAATCTGGCAACACTGAGTCGTTCAGTGAACCATCAGCGGTCAAGCTTCTCGTAGTAAATAGTCGGTTGCCATGGAAGTCGTTTTCATGGCTTCTTATCACGCGTTTTAAACGGGATTGCGGATGCGGATTCATTTGTTTTGTAATATTGTTTTGAAGTCGAAGGTTGAAGACAAAAAAATAACGGTGAGTGATCTCATGAATTTAAACTTTAGTTCTCTGAATTTGACGGAAAATGTGCCCATATTGAATTTAAGTCAAGTGCAAACTCTCTGTTATAAATTCGAGGAGATGTTTACGCGAGAGTTTGACACAAAAGCATGAAAAGGCGTTATGGTTGTGCGGTTGCGAAGTGACAAATGCGTTTTTTTGTTTTTTGTTTGTTTACTGTTCGGTGGCTATGATAAATAGACGAAAGAAGGGGTATCTACGTGATACCCCTTCATATCGGTGAAAAGATAAAAAACACGAAAAATCGGCGAAGCATATGAATAATATTGTAAGCTTTCAGGGTACTGGGAACAACTAATTTCACTTTTAGTTTAAATGGTGCGTATTCAGAAAATATTCGCAAGCACAGCGAAATGATATCCTAAAACCCCAAACAAAAACCAGTCACCAGTCACCGCTGATGGTAACCTCTTAAATACCAACTTATAGAATTTGATTCACTAGTAAACAGAAATACGCTGATCACGTGGGTTTTGGGATTAAATGAAAGCCCAAATTGTAATTGTATAACACGACACTATTCTAAATGTTTTATAAAAACATGTACGTAATAGGGGAAGTATTATTGTTCTTTTTATTCTATTATTTATTATATTTTATTTTACAATACCTACACTACCCCCCACAGAAATATCTGCCCTACTATACCAACCTGCGTGTCGCTATAGTGGGAAGTGTAAAACGATTAAAATGGTAGCGTGGATCTATAAAAGAAATGCTAAAAAAAATTTAAAATATTTCTGCAGTGTATTTATACCCTCATAAGTGACGTTTTAATAATGCATCGCTTACCATTAGCGATGCATTATTATTGCCAAGATTTATTGGGATTTAATTTTATATTCATTTCAATATCATGATAATGTCTTTTATATTCGGCATCAATACTATTTTTTATATATGATCTTGTAATTTTCATTCTCGAAGAGCTAAAAGAATTCTTGAATTTTTTATAATCACGCCATGCTTTATATTTTAATTTAATGATCTTTATAATGTTATAGGTAAAACAGGGAGAATATGATCTACCCTTGATTGATTTTAGGTATATAATGAGCAAAAGTGACATACTTTTGCTAATTGCGCGTGGTTTCGGTGAAATTTAAGGTTGTCAGTTGTCACTCTGAAAATACCGTTCTACGGTGGTTCTAACTGCTGATTAAAGAAGGTTTAAGCCACAATCAAAATAGTCAACGCGCTTTCGTGAGTGACGTCATTGGTTTGACATGAAAATGCAACGGTTGAAACCAACCCGCACCATATTAAAGTGAGCCTTCCTGTCTGTTGATTGTTGACATGTGGTTGACGTGTCAGTGTTTTGTGGTTGACTTTGTAGCGGCTGTTGTGCCATGCTGTAAATAAATAGTAAAAATCTGAAGCAATTGTATAGCACAAAATATTGCTCTTATATTTAGTTACCGATATAATTGCACTTTTTTAAATTGAGCATTTCAAAATATTACATCATCTTAAATTATTTCAGCTTCTTTGTGTTTTTACACAATCACCACAATAACTAGATGTAGTAGGTACCCCTTGGTAGGTACCTACACCTAGGTACAATAATTTTGGTACAAAATTTATTACTGTGGTTCTAAAACAAGCGAGCTTTAAGCTTTCACGAGCTTTTAAATCGTGACGTCACTATCAAAATCGGTTAAACCACCACCATGAAGCGCATTAATCGAGAAAAAATGGCCCTAATCATCAACCTAAACTTTAAATAGTCTAAAACCACCAGTGCCGGATTTAGGAGCGCTAAGAGTCTTTTAGCCCCCGGCGGCAAAATTTAAGAGGCGGCGAGGAGCTTAATAAATAAAGTTATTATATGTAAATATAGCTGTTATAGTAAAGAAAAGTAAAAATTTAGCAAACTACTTAAATAAAAACAATATTTTACATGATATAGGTATATAAAAATTCCCTGGTATCGTTTTAGCGATGTTGCAGTTAATAAAAAAAAATTGTTTATAACGGTGCCGGCTAGCATGTTTCTATAATTCATGATTCATCCACTAATAATACTCCTTCTCCCTAATATGATTAGACCCTTCCCTCTTAACGTGTTGTGTGGACGGTACAGAAGTTAAAACAAGCCGCCCGATAGTTCCCTTTGAGTCTACAAGAGGCCGCATAGGTAGCGCGACACAGCGGCAACCGTAAATTGCAGGTTCCGCGAGGACTGATTAGCAGACCACATGGACAAAATAATTCCTATCGGTCAGCTTAGTTGCTGTGCAGAGTATGATTGGGTAATTTTTTAACCAGTGATATTAGCACATATTAGGTTCAACCAAGAGCGATCCTTTTTTTTGCCGGTGTTATTGTAACAAGGAACGAATATAAGAAATATCAAAACATTGATGTTGAAAACGTTGATTGAGTTTGAAAACTATTTGCGCGAACCATCCGTCACATGTGGTAAGCGCGGCTAGCTTCAATCAACGACCGTTTCACGAATATATGTGAATAAATCTCTGGTTGATTAAAGGACTCTTTCACTCAACGCCAATGTGTAGATGGTGTACCAGAGAACACTAGTTGGAGTAGTTGGTTGTAGTGTTCTCTGGGTGTACTCTGTGACACGGTATGTGTTTTGTGGGTTATGCGCACGTTATGCCATGCGATGATATGGAGATGATGCGATATCAGCAGAGATATAGAGGTCAGAGACCAACGATTATTGACTAACAGGATTGCTTATCGGCCACGTGTTGTTAGACAAGATCTGACGTCAGCGGTTAAGTTCCGCCGGCATTTTTTTGCGCCAACGGTCGATTCCAAATTGATGCTTGGCAGATAACACTTCTCTACGCACGGTGTTAATGTACAAATGACACACTACGCAAACGCCGGGAAATACACCGGTGGGGCAATGAACCTACGCCGTACGTATCCGCTGACGTCAAAAGCGTGATGGGGGCCTACGAGATTTGTCTAACGTTGCGCTTATGGTGATAAGCAATCCTGTTTAGCAGTGTTACCGTTTTAGTACATTTGTACTATTTCTAGTACTTTTTCGATAGCAAAGTACAAAAGTACATTTTACCATCAATAGACCTAATTCTAGTACATTTTTAAATAAAACCAGGGTCATACAAATCGGTCACTGATTTGGATGATATTAGGTAATCGGTCGTAGATATTACAAAAATAATAGTTTCCTGTTTGATTTTTTGTGATAAAAAATATATTGTATATAATATATTTTAAAAAATATTAGATTTTTTGGTTTTTTTTGTTTTTATATTTATATTTTTTGTTTCGTGTATATTTTATGATAAAAAAATTAAAAATACTTTGCAAAATATAATTGTATAATTTCATCAATGCAAAAAAACGGGTATATTTTAAGAAAAACGGAAATATTTCACTTTATCGTAAATTTTAGTACAATCTAGTACATTTTTTGCTTCTGCTCAGTACATTCAGAAACTCAGCGCGGCAACACTGCTGTTTAGTCTACTATCGTTGGTCAGAGACAACCTTCTCTGGCGATATATATTGTGATATGCGAGCAGAGACAAGTAGGAACTCTCTTCCTTCTGTGGTGTGGGTGGTGGTTTATGCCGTTTATGATTAATATTTGGATTTCTTTGTCTATGATATTTCGTTACTATTTGTGAAATTTCGTTGGACTAAAAAGTAGTGGCATATAAAATAAGTCTGAACAGCTCATGATTTTATTAAATATATAGAAGTTTTTTTGGTGAGTCTAATTACGAACAATATTTTAGTTATATTAGTTTGAAAAAACCGTTACGTACAAACACCAAATTCAAAATGGCTATAAACAAATTTAAATGTGTTTAATAACTAGACTATCCATACATGTAAGTGATCGATTAATAACGTGTTAGTTCATGTTTTCAAAAATATGTTTAAATTAAAAAGATAACCTGCAAATTTTATATTTGTCAAGCCAAACTTACTTCTAGATATTTAGATACCTGTTATATTTTATTTATGTAGCTATGTACCTACTGTTTTCTCAGCTTTACTCGCATAATAAAAATAGTATCAATAAAATTACTAAGCATTCTAATTATCATAACCTACCTACTTATTAGTTGAATTATGGTTATTGTAGTACCTATTTATAATGGGAGTGACTGCTGCACCCTCCAGACAGTGCCAAAAAGATTAGTACACTCTCTAGACAAAGGTGTCAGCGTTTTCCATGTGACAATCTAAAAAATATTTTTGAGAAACCTCTTGGACCTCCTTGGCAGATGTTATACATGTATGTATATGTGTACATGTATGTGGTTAAAAAAATCTAGAAAAAAAAGCAAAACTACTGCGGTGTTCGAAAGCGCAACCCTCGGTACTGCAAGCAAATGCTATATCACTGAGCTACTAATGCTGGAAATGTCTGATGAAGTCAGCTATACCTAGGTGTCATAACGCTGACACCTTTGTCTAGACAGTGTACTAATCTTTTTAGGAGTACTTCTGGACAGAGCAGTAGTCGCTTCCATTTATAATGCAGTCATAAGTGAAGCTTTTTTTTATTTTATCATAATGTGTTAGGTTTTGTGTAGATCTCCAGAGCAGAGTGCAGAACATGGAAGTCACAGCGAACAGTTCTCATAATGATCCCTTATGCCCAAAAATGATAAGTCTCCTAAGGGAAATTAATCAATACTTAAAAGCCAGAACTGAAAACAGTGGGTTATTAATAAATAAGCATTTACAGGTAAGAGGGAACAAATATTTGAAGACAAATTTATAGTTTTTATTTCAGGCTTTTAGCGTTACAATAGATATAAACATATTCGATCCCGATACAAATCTTGGAACAAAGTTCTTCATTGCACTTTATCAATTATTTAGTAAAATCGAGCCTGAGTCACAAATGGCTTGGTATTGCGTAGATGTGTTGAGTAATGCATGTCGTAATTCTTCAGCGAGACGAGCCTTGATATTAACATATAATTTCATTCCAAATCTATCCCGACTACTAGGCGATCAACTGACTAGTGTCAAGAAGAAGAAACTTCTTAAGCTGATGCAGGTAGAAATATAATTCCAAACGGAGAAAATTTTACTTGTAATATAATATATACATTTTAGGACCTCACTTGTGGTATAAAAATTTCCTGGCAGACGACCCACTTACCACAGTTGTTGCAAACGTTGACTAGGTGGGTGCAGGATCAAGACGAGGATATTGTTTGTTTGTCTTTAAGTGTCTTGGTCAACTTGTGCTATAAAAATTTACCAGCAGTTTATACATTATCGAAGAATGTAGATGTTAAAAAGTTTCTCAGATATTGCCTCCCACTAAAAGCAAGTACCTTTTATATTATTATTTAATTATAACATATGCGTACAGAGGGTATCCCAAAATTAATAACAATTGGTTTGTGAGATTTCGTGAATAAAAATAAATTTTGTAAAATTTACAAACAATAGATAAAGACAATAAGTTAAATATAAATATATAAAAATTAAAATGTATTCATTCGAATGAATTATTTAAATCTAGTACTTCAACAGCCACTTCAATTTATTCCCAAAATGTTCGTCTGCTTTCATCTATAAGCGGACATGGGTTTTTCAAAACTTCTGTTTTTTTATTGGTCAAGATCTTTATTATTTTCATGCTGGGTTGTTTCATTTGTACCATTTAAATCCTTCACTACTTTTAGTCAGTCCAGTTTTTGGTCAGTCCAATAAGTTAAAAAGTATTTTTACCCCTCATGGCAGTCATTCGAGCTATATTGTTAAGGTATGTAATAAAATGTATGTGATTGAATTTTTTTGATTTTAACCCGAGAAGAATAATTAGTAGTTATTGCAAAGAAGATACATTTTCCACTATTTTAACTATGATGGTCCTATCCTGACAAACAATATTTTAGCCAATAATTTGTTTACACAATCCAAGAAGTCCTTGTAATAAAAACTGTAAAAATATTTTAAAATAAATAAAATTTATTCTATTCCCTCCTTTGGAATAATAAATAAATAGTAAAATAAATAGTAATTATCTATAGAGATAATTAACATATATGGGTACCCACCTAGCTGATACTTTCAACTTACGGTGAACATTTAATTTTGGGATACCCTGTACAGATACTGATGATAGGTACTTATCAACTTTGCTATTTAGGGCCCCATCATAGAGGTTTACGTCTGCAAGCTGATGATAACTGTGGATTACATGCATATAAATATACCCAAATACACTCTAATGAAATTTGTAGACCCAACTTTCCTTTCTATCTTTGAAGCGTTTAAGAATAATGATCCTATCCTGCTCAGGCAAATCGTCGACTTCTTTTTAGATATTATTAATCACAGTGTAGACGACGGAATTTTGAAGGATTATACCCGATATGGAGAACAGTTTGAGAAACTACTACAAGTAATAAATAATATAGTCTTCAAAATATTTTTAGAATTAAAATACAATTTTTTACAGCTAGTGGAAAATAATGTGATCAAATCGGATATGGAGGCCTCTAAAGATAACAATAACCCAGAGTGTATATCACTAATTCTTGAGTTCATTCATTCACTTATGCTACAAGACGTGCAGTTTCTTACAAATTTACATCATAAGATAAATAAATTGGCTATCGAGTGGGTAAATTCTGATTTGGTTTCGTTTCAAGCTCTAGTCGTTTTAACGAAAATTATTGAGAAGACATTTGCAGTAAACAATGATAAAGACGTCGAGATAATGCAAACATTAGTTACAGCTTTACCGGAATTCCTTCTAATCCTTCAATCGAACGCAATACCGGCCAGTATGGAAAGCTGCCGGAGATTAGGAGCACTTTTACAGTTGTTACGGATTATGCTCCAGTCTACCAGAATTCGATCCGATATCTTAAGAAAACTGCAAAAAGAACAACTAGAGCAAGTGTTCGAGCCGCTGCAATCGGACAATTTAAATAATGAGTTCTTGCCAAGTCTCAAGTGTAATGATACTAGTATAACATCGACGGATTCTGTTAATACGTATTTGTATGCCCTGGGACTGGTGAACGAACTAGCCCAGCATGACGCCAGCTGGCTTGCTCTACAAAGTACTCTGGTGGAAAACAGGTAATTTTTATTTTATTGATTTTCTTAATGCTTGGTGACGTGACTTGCAAACATTTTGTAAAAAATCGCTTACTTATAAATAAGCAGAATTTCTTGAAATTTTAAATTTAATTTATTTACGTCCCGAATTTCTTTTATAGAATTGTTTTTGTTTTTTCTATTTTTTTTCCCAGATTATAGAGAGAACACCCTGAGAACTAATAATCGTGTTTGTTGTTTTAATTTTTATTTGATATACCAATGAAAAAAAATAAAAAAAAGAAAAGAATAAATTAAATAAATAAATAGTAATGAGAAAAAATTTAAAAAAACTCATTAATTAATTTACTAATTATTATCTAATTTGGTATACCAGTAGTTAGTTAACAAAGGGGAAAAAATTAAAATTCAATTACATGGTTTCACTATTACAATGGAATAGTGAAACCAAGTGATTGTCCTTTTTTTTATTCCATGGTACAATTATACCCTTCTGAGATTGACTGCTTTATTTGTAACTGAACAATGGTTAAAAATTTCTGTGGCTAATCGAACCAGATTTTGAAAGCCAAACAATTTTCAACAAAAAAAAAAGATGTCAAAAGTGACTTCCTTTTAAATTTATTTCCATTTCATAATTTTAAATCATAGTGAAGCTTATAGATGCGGAAAAGACACACATCGTAAATTATTTTAATTCTGGGTGGCCTTTAAGTGCTATTGCCAACCTTTTCCAAGTTAGCAAAAGTTGCATAATATTTAAATTGAAAAGAAAATGGTGGCAAGGTGAAGATTTAGCATGCCATTATAGGGTAGAAGCAATTTTATTTAAGATGAAGAAATTATTAATTGGTTAAGAAGCAGAGCAATACAAGTAATTATGCAGCTGCAGCCTTGGTTATCTGACCATAACAAAAAGCAAGGCTGCTCTTTGCCAACAATTATGTTGACAGAGATGAAGATTTGTAACGTCATTTAACTGATAAAAAATTTTCCAAGATGCCGCGACGGGCCACTTCGTGTATTTAGACCAAGAAATTCATGGTACGAAGAAAGATATACTAAGCCAGTTAATAGTAGCGGTCGTTTTTCTGTTCTGTACTTTTAGGAATATATGCACAATCGAGAGCCTTCATATTTTTCACTCCACCCTACTGTATCTATGTATTCTTATATCTATTCTATTTATTACGTTCATTCTGTTAAGAGTTCTGATAATTTTGGATGCAGCGAGTTTTCAACCACAGCTATTTGAACTGTCCTTTCGCAAAATAGTCCAATGTTCCTAGGGAGAGTTTTTATAAACAGAATATTATTACTTTATACATTATATTATACATTAAAACTGATTATACCTGACTTGAAAATATGTGTTTAAAATATTGCATGTCAATGAAAATTGTATTGCGTAGGTACATGTGTTACGAATGTGTGTATTCATTTTATGGGTTAATGGAACTTAGAAAAATTAGAAATGTTATTTTAGGAAAATACACATGCTCATAGCTCAGGCTTTATTTGGTGGCACATCCGAAGTAAGAAGCTTAGCTCTGGAAATATTGAAGCATCCAAATTTACCAATAACAAAAGTGGCTTCGGCTATGAGTCACTTGGAACCAATATTCTCTGGCGTAAAGGAACCTAGCAGTAAATCCCACCAATCCGACCATGAAATGGGATTTCCTGCATTATCATTCACACAAATGGAAAGATTGGATGATACTTTAGAGAATGTAAAGGTTTGTAAAATTAAATTTGAGAATATTCCAATACACGTTGATTCATGTACTATTTATTAATAATGTAATAAATAGTACATGAATAGTACTATTATACTAAAACTATATTATTCAAGTCACAATGTTCTGTAACTCTCATCAGACCTGGACTGGACCGAGCAACTTTTTTGACCAGCCCCACCATTTTACTATTATTGTCCATTTTATATTACACCGTATTATAACTTTTTCAGTAGTCTATTATAAATACTAAAGGAATAATTAACATGTTGAATCCCAGTGTCCAGTATATTGGATATATGAATTCATCCCTATAGCCCGCGTCCAGTAAACTGGACGCCTTCAAATATACTTTCTTATGTACTTAAAAATAAATGCGGGCTGTACGACTGGACAAACTATTTATTGAAGGTCTATGGGAACATGTCGGCAGAGCAGATATCCAATTTTTGCGTTTGTGTTTGGTTTTTGCAGGCAAATCATAGATTGTCACATATGTCATATACTGCTCAATAAAAATAAATGAGTGTGCTTTATATTATTTTAATATTTGGTTTGGTTTTTTTAAAAAGTGGGTTCTTGGTGCAGTAATGTATAACAACGTTATCTATTTACAATAAATACTTTATGAGAAATTTAACCGCTCTTGTGTTATTTGTGTACGACATTAGTTTTTGAAAATTACTTACCATGGAAAAATATTATTTTTTGCATTATTCACTTTTGCTTGGGTCCCTATCGGCCCCATAAACCAAAGGTCCACCGGACATTTGCCTGGTTGCCCAGTCCGGGCCTGACTTATCTAAACTCCAATTTTCAAAATTCAAGTGCAATTCAGTACTTGTTGCTTTTAAATATCGAACTCATGTCATCCCAAATAATCCCAGATCTATTATGATATATTTGTTAGTTTATATTACTTGATCTCAATGCATTGACGAATTACCTTTTGAATAGGATCAACTGAACCAAAACAATGTAGCCAATATCGCAACATCCCAAGTCATAGAACTCTACGAATACAAAGTATCCACTTTGGCATGCGCTGAAAAACTGGCGTTGAACAGTATTAAGGCAGCGACTGAAAGATGCACTCAGTTGCAGCATCGCTTGGCTCAAATAACAGCGGAGCAAAATAAACTACAACAGCTGCTGTTTCACAAAGAACATTGCATAGAACAAGCTACAAAGTCGAAAGATGAGTTCCAGAAAATGTATGTGCAAGAGCAGATACGAACGTCAGGCATGAAAGGTATAAGTAGCTGTTGATTTTCTGGTACTAGTCTTTAAATAATGATTGCTTTTAGGGCAGATAAAAATGTTTGAGGGTCAATTGAAATCAAAAGACAAAGCGTTGGCGGACTGCGAAGAGCAGATGATTGAGTATGGTAAACAAGTGAAGCAACTCTCAGATACCATTGTCAAATTGAAGGAACAAGTCACGACTAAAGAACAATTCATTAAGAAACTGGTAGAAAGTGGCAATAAGTCGGAAAAAAATTTACAAAAGTCTGAGGAACTACTAAAGAAGTCCAACATGGAGATTAAGAATTTGACTTCGGTAAGTAGTTTCATGTATGAGATTCAAAAATCATTTTCACTATTCCTTATTGCAGCAAATTCTTAAACTGGAAGAGAATTTAAACGTTAAAGAAATGAAACTAGCGGAGGTAACAGAACAGTATCAAGCGACGCGAACAATAATTGAAACGATAACTAAAGTGGCAAATTCTCAGATTCCTTAGATGACACCTACGGTTTTTATATTATGCTTATTCTGTGATATATTAATTTTTATTAGAAATAAAAACGTTTTTATACTTATACCGAAATTATAGAAAATTCATTTGAAACCTAAGTTGTTTTTGGTGATTTTGGCTGCAGCCTTGAGCCATGTGGGCACCCGATTACACTCCATATATAGATAGCTATGCGCATGAATCAAAGTATAATTCCAAATTTTTAGTTAACCAGACGTTTGCTGCATCTGTAGTAACCCATCCGGTAAAGCGTATGGCTTGTATGCTATGGGTTACGAGTTAGAATCCCATAGCTTCTACTTTTCCATATTTTTTATTTATTAACATACTTAAAGATACGTGTACATGGCATAAGGTCTGTCAAGACCAATTTTATGAATTACTTTATAGCGAATTCGACTTGTTGCACGAGTTATCTTGTATTTGGCTAGACAAAACAGAGCAAGTGCAAATTAAATGCGTATTCCACTTGTCAATATTGGCAATATTTTCGCACCGTTTCTGGTAGACAGTGCCATTCACAAGTCTGGTGTTAAATGCAAAAAATATGGATGCAGGACAACAAATAGTTGTTGCATTGTTTCGGATTTTTAATTATTAATGCTTAATTATTATTTTTTTAAATTGATTAAATTTTAAAGTAAATATTAAATAATTGAAAGTAACAAATTTTTTTTATTAATATTTAAATCCCAAAAAATGCAATGTTAAAAGCAGGACCATAAGAGGATAAAATCACAGAACTAGAATTTATTTATGAACAGGACGTACCTATTAACTGTACTGAAATCGCGTAATTTCACCGGAATAAAAAAGGTGGTAGATCGATTCGGAACAGTGCTAGTATGCACCGACGTGGTGCCCGTTGTATTTTCTAGTGCATTAGCATAGTATGAGTGCGTGCAATTTGAATTCGCTTCTATGAATTTGCTATTAGGCACAAGGTTGGCGACTGGCCAAGTAATAAAGATACGTGTACATTGTATAAGGTTTGCCGAGGGAAACCAGTTGGTTTCCCAATAATATTTTTAAGCCTGATTTATACATTCCCGTATGCGTGGTGGCCCCGCTGACAAATAGTGGTTTATAAATTCCCGAAGCGTAGTTCTGACGCATGAGGATACGCACTACCCTGATTTATTCACATAGAGAAAGGTTAAATTTGTAACTTCTCGAGAAACTTACCTACCATTATGAATTAGTTATTATAATTATCTAAAGTATATAACACGAATAGTATTATTAATAAAATATCTCACTCAGATTACCCGACGTTTTTTAAATAAAATAAACAGATAACAAGCAGAATTTGAAATGTAAACATTGTCAACTTCGCACGCCTGTATTCGTTTCCGCTCATTGGTTGCCGTAAGGCCGCAATGGAATAATCATGAAAGTTGATCCTCTTTCTACTGAATACGGCAGCGGCCTAAAATAATTTATAAATGGTTTAAATGAACGTGCTATTGCTGAGCTTTCAACGGGAGAGCGGGCGGACGGTGTCACAGGGCGACGACTGACCAGATAATAAAGATACGTGTACATGGCATAAGGTTCCCCCAAGGTGGACTAGTTGATTGCTTCGCGGCGTTTAAATTGCAAACACATCTTCAAGATGCCACGATTGCCCATCTTCTGCGAGACGCTTGTCAGAAATCTACGACCATATAATTTTTTCTAGGCTTTGACATAAAATATTTATCTATGGCTACGACTACGACACAACTTTCGACAGTTAACATAACAATAAATCTGTGACATAACGACATAACCTATTATTATTTCGGGATTGGGATAAATACATATCAACTTCAATTCAAAAAGTTTACCTGATAAACAATGGCAACAGATAAAGAACTTATAGTTAAGAGAACTTTATATGGAGGAACACAAACGGTTCCTTTTAGAGATGGCACAAAGGTAAGTATAGAAAAATTGTTCATAGTAATGGTCTTCATATAATTCATTGCCAGGCTTGCTCCAATGTGTGTTTAATACTTGCTCCGTTCTGGATTTCATCTATATTAGCGATTGTTTTGTTTAACCTTATATAGTTTTAAAAAAAGCCTATATTTTATGTACGTATTATTGCATACATAGTATTTTGATGTCTTCTCATATGGCAACATCCGCGAGGCCCATCAGCCGCCCCTCCTTTTTTAAACATATATCTATCTACTAAAAGGTGTTATTGGCATATTTCTTAAGGTGTGGATGAGCTGAATAAATTCAATACCTATGTATTTTTGATTTTAGATTTGTTTTCACTTCCAAACAAGACTTTGCAATGAAGACAGAACGGTCCTCGATGATTCAAGGAAAATGGGAGAAGGAAAACCACTCGACTTAGTACTGGGGAAGAAATTTAAGCTAGAAGTGTGGGAGGCCATATTGCAGAAAATGGCTGAGAATGAAGTTGCAGAATTCACAGTCGACAAAAGTGTATGTTTAAAAAACTGCTACCAAATAGATTATCATTTTTTCTCTTGTATTCTTGTAGTTAGTAATGCAGTATCCTTTTGTATCTAAAACGCTGAGGGATATTCATCGTCCAAAATCAGAACGTCAAACACATTGTTGTGCAATGACCTTACAAAATGAAGGAGTTGGATACGATGACTTAAATAATTTCTTGAAACACCCTTCTGATCTTATATTTACAATGGGTACTATTAGAAAATTATCGTAATACTTTATATTGCATACCTACTTATTAAATTAAGATAAGCCTATAAAATCTCTACTTAATAGTGTTTATAGGCTATAAGTTTTTTATCATACTCTTAAATTTTCAGAGATTTTGAAAGTTGAACAGCCAGAAAACTATGAAAAAGAAACATGGCAATTAGACGAAGAAGAAAAAATAAAGCTGATTCCAAAATTGAAAGAAGAAGGTAACAAGGAATACAAAAATGAAAACTACTCCAAAGCGGCTGATTTATACGCAAAAGCGGTGGGTTTGTTAGAGCAACTAATGTTGAAGTAAGTCACTAATATTGAACATTACCCTTCCTTTTAATCTTAGCAATGACTATAGATAAGTATAATGAAAATTGTCTTTGAAAATGTTAATTTATTTCCAGTTTTTCCGAAAAAGGTGTAGTTTATAGAAGTACTTACTAACTTACTACTTATTTAGTGCTACTCGAAATAAATTATTTAAATTAATTAAATTAATCGATGGATGTACCATGACACACTCCCATACAAAAATTCTTAACCGACTTTCCTATTTTTCAGGGAGAAACCCCATGACCCTGAATGGAATGATCTAAATAATCAAAAAAATCCAATACTTCTTAATTTTGCTCAATGCAAATTGAATGAAAAAGATTACTATGCAGTCATCGAACATTGTTCTACTGTTCTGAAGTCTGATAAAGGTAATGGTAATATGTTACATTCTCTAATATGGCATTGTGACATCATACTCCTTTTATTTTTGCAGATAACGTTAAAGCTTATTTTAGAAGGGCGAAGGCCCACGTAAATGTATGGAATGTTGAGGAAGCTAGAAAAGATTTTAATAGAGTTGCTGAGCTTGATCGAACTTTAGGATCACTAATCAAAAAGGAACTTGCAGAACTGGAGAAACAGGTTAAAGAGAAAGATTCCGAGGATAAAGGAATTTATGGTAAATTATTTGTCTAAATGTAATACTTATTACTTAAGTACTTATTTATATATTTTTATATACTTTTATTTATTTGTATATATTTACTTTAAAATAATAAATATACTTATTTACTGCATTTTTATCGGATTAGTCTAGAATAATCGACCAACTGTCTTCGTCTTCTACAGTTAAAAGGAAAGCTGTCTTTGTATTGATCATGGAATCACTGCCTACGGTGGTCTCTATAATTATGGACTCGTAGTATTGGCACAACATAAGGAGCTTTATACAGAAGCGAAGGTAATACCTCCCTCCAAAACAGAATTTCACTGTGCATGCGTTTCACAAGTAGTTTAAATCAACCTCACTTCTTTACGCGCGTGTGGCGATATTTTCGTCTGTGTTTGATTTTTATATGTTTACATTGGCTTTATATACATTGCTAGTGTCATGACCTTGATTATGAGTGAAGAAATTTTAATCTGATATTGATAAAAGGACAGCTGAAGTAGGTCAATATCTGCTGGATTCATTCAGTAAAGCCTGGTCCATATGACGAAGTGTAGCTTCATTAATTTAGGAAAATATTAAATCAATAACGCCTGTTGCATTCTTTTGTTTGTAATTAAATCCTTCCGGGTGGCAATACACAGTATGAAGACTAGAAAATTGTTTCAGGATGAGTTCAGAAATTTGGTAATTATGCAAGGTTTCGGCAAAAAAGCTGTAATTTGGACAATTTTAGAGATAGATCAGTGAATAAAAAAACAATGCTCGTAAACGAAGCGCCTTTCATATAGAGTGTAACCATTTTCGATACCATTACTTGATTAACACACAGGGTGAGTTAAAAACTAAGAAAAACACATGGTTCGAGGTTTTCCACTACCATCTAGGAGGCTTTGAAAAAATGTTCACCTCTTTAATTTTTTTTGAAAGAGAAGATTACCTACCAATAAAAAAAATAAATCAAAAATCGGTCCATTCGTTCAGAAATAACAAGGTTTCAAAATTGCAACCAAAATTAGGCGCCACACTTTTTTGGAACTGAGTCTATATTGATACTTGAGGTGGGAATGTGAGGTTGTATGATTTTGTTTATGAAAAGCCAACAACGTTTTGTGAGATAATCAGTTTTAAAAGTACCTAAATAAAATATTTCGAAGAAGTTGAATGACTATTCCTAGCATAAATATAACATGACACGAAACTTTATTTTGAAAACACAGTTTGTGTACTCCATCCAACATCCCGATTCCTATCCAAATAAAATCGCCCCATATCACTGACAAAACGACTAAAATTCTAACCATAGATTAATATAGTATTTGCTATTGCTAACTATAATACTAGCTAACTCTATGGAATGCAGAACACCAAGAGAACTGAACAGAGAACTCGTTCATAAAACGATTTCCGACTATGAAAAATCTATGGCTGATTCAGAATATGACATGCGCATTTGAAATGTTCGGGATACATTCATTGGTTTTTATTTTATCTATGTACATTCAGTATATTTATGAATGTGCTCGAGTATCAGTTGACAGATAAGAGATTCCTACCGCGAATATAGATTAGTTTTCTCTATGGTGAAAGTAAAATAGCAGCAGTTTTGTCTCTGATAGCAGGAAAGAGTGAAATGTGAGCGAGTTATATGCTATGGTAAAAACTTAACCTTACATTCGACATGTGTAAATGGCAAACAATGTTGAAGGAAGAATAAAATAGTATAAACATTTTATTTTCATTATTTGGTTATTTTCATTGAGATTTAATCTTGGATGAAATAACAAAATGGTGCGACGTCATAATAACCAATTACCCGAGAATTTGCCGCAGCTGCAAAACCTAATCAAGAGAGATGCTGCTTCCTATCATGAAGAATTCATGCAACAATTTCAACATTTCCAAAACACAATCGAGGTATTTCAGTTATCACCTGACCAATCGAATAAAACTCTGGATGATCTTGTAATGTTTATGGCTCAAGTAGCGCAGTGTTACCCGAAGGAACTGGAGAATTTCCCTCAGCAGTTAATTAACCTCCTGCAAAAACATAACACCGTTTTGGACAACAACATGAGAATGACCTTTTGTCGTGCTTTAATTTTGTTAAGAAATAAGAACCTATTAGCTCCTACAGACTTGTTAGAACTATTTTTTCAACTGCTTCGTTGCCAAGACAAAGCTTTAAGGTCCTTTTTAGAGAACCACATCATTACCGATATAAAAAATTTGAATGCCAAACATAAAAATGCAAAGCTCAATACTACTTTGCAAAATTTTATGTTTACGATGTTAAAAGACACTAATACCAGAGCGGCTAAGATGTCTGTGGATATTATGATTGAATTGTATAAAAAGAATGTTTGGAACGATGCTAAAACTGTGAACGTCATAGCTACAGGATGCTTTTCAAAGATAACAAAAGTAAGTAATAAACTGTTTCAGTAGCTTTCTCTATTAAGTGCTGTTTATCTGTAGGTAATGGTAGCATCGCTAAAATTCTTCTTAGGTAAAGATCCTGAAGAAAAAAATTCTGATGACTCAGATTCAGAGAACGAAGTTGATCCTAAGGAAGTCATGATGGCTAATAAAGTAAATAAGAAAACAAGGAAGAGAGAAAAGCAGCTGAATAAAGTAAAGAAGTTGGCTTCGAAAGCGTATAAAAAGAAATCGGAGGCTCCCAAGTTTAATTTTTCTGCAATTCATTTAATCCATGACCCACAAGGTAAGATAGTATTTCTTTGGAGCTCCTTATTAATACTTATGTTTTATTCCATTTATGTTATAGGTATGGCTGAGAAATTATTTAAGCAACTTGAAAGTACGAATAAAAGATTTGAGGTTAAGTTAATGATACTTGATGTTATTTCCCGTCTTATAGGGTTGCATAACCTCTTTGTTTTCAATTATTACCCTTATATTCAAAGGTTTATGCAACCCCATCAACGAGAAGTTACCAGAATTCTACAGTTTGTGGCACAAGCATGCCACGACTTGGTTCCCCCCGATGTAATAGAACCAGTGTTAAAGACTCTGGCTAATAATTTCATTACTGAACGTAATTCCTCTGATGTGATGGCTATCGGCTTAAATGCTGTTAAAGAAATTTGCTCGAGGTGTCCTTTAGCGATGGACGAGGACCTGTTACAAGATTTAGCGCAGTATAAGACATACCGAGACCGATCAGTTATGATGGCTGCGAGATCTCTCATACAATTATTTAGGCATACAAGGCCTGACCTATTACACAAGAGAGATAGAGGAAGACCGACAGAAGCTGTTGAAGAAATAGAGAACTTGGAATATGGGAAAATTGATGCTAAGAATTATGTACCAGGTGCAGAAGTTCTTCTCAATGATGACAATAAAGAAGTTGAAATCGATTCAGAATCAGGATCAGATGATGAGCAGTGGATTGATATTGCGCATTCAGATGATGACTGCGGAGATGATAGTGACAATTCAGTAGAAGATGAAGAAGAAGATGAGGAGAATGCTTCAGAACAAGCTGATGCAAATTGCCAACGTAAAGGCCAAACCGAAAGAATAATTCTAAAAGGTAAACGGAAGTTGGAACATTTAAAAGCTAAAAAGGATTTGGCAGAGAAAGTAACCTTGGAAAAGATTTTAACAGATGAAGATTTTAAACGCATCGATATGGCCAATGTGAAGAAGCAAGTTCAGAGTTCAAAGAAAGGACTTAAAAGGAAAATAGAGGAA
This sequence comes from Tetropium fuscum, assembly GCA_964058915.1. Lineage (NCBI taxonomy): Eukaryota > Metazoa > Arthropoda > Insecta > Coleoptera > Cerambycidae > Tetropium > Tetropium fuscum. Next base: position 654,167 of record CAXKVY010018455.1, on the reverse strand, counting down.
ACTGTAATAAGTGCACCTTCCGACCTGGTAAAATTGAGTGATATAGAGAATATTTACAAAAAAAGGAAACACGATAAACTGACAAGAATTGAAAGTGTTAAGAAAGGTCAGGTTGATAGAGAAAAATATGGCTACAAGGATGGAAGGGTTAATGAGCACTGCTCAAAGACAAATAGAGAGAAAAGGAAAAACAAGAACTTTCAGATGCTGAGGCATAAGGCTAAAGGGAAAGTTAAGAGAAGTTTTAAGGACAAACAGATAGCTTTGAGGAACCATTTACTTAAATTAAAGAAAATGAAATAAATAAGCTTTTACATTTGTTAAAACATTATTATATTTAATAATTAATCACCTTGTCCTAAATCACTATATATATCACTAATGGCCGAGTGCACCGTAAATAAGTCAGGCTTAAACGTAATCCAGGATTAACACGTGCGGTGCACTTGGCCATAAAAGAATGTATGAGATAATTTTTTTATAGTTCATAACTACGTGAGGAAAATCATGTAGTGCATACGAGCCAAAGGCGAGTGGAGCAAATCACCTGAGTTAATAATGGTCATTAATTGCAAGTTGAATACTATGATTTGTCTACGACCATTATAAGTTTTTATCTTGAACCAGTTGTTAAGTTGTTTTTGGGGAAAATATCAAAATTATGTCATTTATATTTGAGATGTGTATGTTGCCATGTCAACATATGTAATTCAAATCTAAAGCGGTACAATAATTATAGCTGTTTTTGTTCAATACTATGATAACAATATAACGGGATCTATTATACACTTTGGAAATGGATAGTATATTATATGCTGTGATACTGAAATAGTACTTTTAATCCCAAAGGTAAAGTTTACGGCGCAACCGTAGGGAGGGCTATAATTTACCTGAGGGATTAAAAGTACTGCAGTCGCAAGGTATATACGATATTTTTCGTACTTCTGAAATTGAAATGTATAAATAATATAAAGAAGCATATAGAGACCTTTATAGAACTACACATAATTATTAAACATAAAGTGAGGCAAATAATGGGAGTCACTGCCATAGTAATATTGCGTTGTGACAAGATTAATTTGGAGACATTTGTGCTATTGTCATGACATCGATTATGAGTGAAGAAGGTGTATCTGATATTGATAAAAGGGCAGCCAGCCGAATTTATCTGCTGCATTCACCCAGAAAAGACTGATCAATATGAGGAACTGTAACAACATTAATTTAAATATTACATCACTAAAACACATATTACATATTTTGTTTTTAATTTTATACTTTAGGGATTTCCGTCAATATTTAATCCCGGAAGGACAAAAAGTGATACTTCAGTCCCTGTCAGAAGCGAGTGAAGTCATTACTTCAGTCTCGGAAGGACACAAAATATATTATTGAGTTATTATCACAGATATATTCTGGTTATTATCAAATGGTCGTAACTTACAGGGAACTTTGAACAATATACGAATATTGTAAATATTAAAAAACTCCACTTTTACATTGTTGCCAACGTCGGATTCTTAGAATGCCTCCTCTATTCTCTATGAATTTTTATAACTGAATTTAAAAATGCGGTCTGTGAAGTCGTAGATGTTTTGTGCTGTCAACCAACTACCCCCACGGTCGATATGTCGATGACATAATCCCTCATCCCTCGTGTTCTGAATGTGAGTGTTTTGTGGTGTTGTCATGTGTCAAACCACAGATCAAACCGGGATCACAGAAAAATGAGCTTAGATCCCTGTTCTGTGATCCTGTCAAAAATCAAATTTGGCACGTGGTCATTTGGTCACGTGAGGTAAAAATTAAAAATAGGTGGTTAACAGGTTAAGGAGTAAATTATCTATGGGAGTAAGAAGTGTTTCGACAGTTTCGTCAGTTTCGTGTGTTATGTGTGGTTATGCGATGTGAATGCATGTAGTGGATGAACGAGTTAAATTTTCAAGAATTACTTAACTATTGCAGGTAATTGGAATTTGGAATATTGTACTACCGGTGTAAAGTACTACGGCAACTAATTCGTGCCAATTTCAGGTAATGAAAGATGAAAGTATTTAATTCTGCATCTACGTAAATTAAATTGGCCTTATGAAGATGAGAAAACTTGTGATAAATAGGCAGTTGGTGCCTATGAAAGCTCATTATTTTCTATGGAATGCAGGTAATTTTTATAATTAGGTACTTTTAACACTGATCACCGGTTATTACCCTACACATGTGTTACCACCAATGTCTGCACTAAATAAATATAATCTTTGACAATATTATATTAATTATAGGAACTGGTCCGGTTGTGCCATTTTTATCGTCATATGCCAGGCAGTTAGGATTTTCAAGCGTGATCGTAGGATTGATTTACACAATTTTACCAATATGTGGCATGTTGGCCAAACCTCTTTTTGGGGCTCTAGCTGACAGGTTTCATTGTCAAAAGAACATTTTTCTTATGGCACAACTTCTAACAGCCGTGGCTTTTATTTCAATTTATTATTCCCCATCAGTGCCTGTTGAGCGTTCTGTTCATTTCTCCTGCTATGGCGGCTTAGACGACTATAACGGCTATGCATTTAACACATACCCCGGAAGTGCAATTGATGAATGTACCATTACCCAGATACAACAACGCGATGAAATAGATAAATGCAGGGTGAGTTTCCTGATCATTTAATTTCATGATACCTACCATAATTATGATTTACCTAAGTATGTTTTTTTACTCAAAGTGCAACTGTAAATAAATTGTAAAAATCTGAAGCAATTGTGCAATAGCACAATATTGCTCTTATATTTAGTTACCGATATAAAACAGATAGGTACCTATTATTAACGTACCTACATACATTTGCATTTTTTTAAAATTGCTCATTTCAAAATATTTCAACATCTTAAATCATTTCGGCATCTTGGTTTTTTACGCAATCTCCACAATATCAAGACGTAGTACCTACACCTAGGTATTATAATAATAATAATAATATCTCTACCTTTTGTTCAAACCGCAATGGTTAGCCTAGAAGTCGGAGACCCGTGCGGGAGATATGTGCGTCCAGAATAGACTAAGGTTGGTAATTTCTAACCACCATTCAGTGCAGGAATGAGGAAATCCTGGAAAACCTCATTAGTTAGATCTTGGGGAAAAATTATTGAAAATTTATTTCACATCTACGTATAAGTATCTACTTATCTTTCTCCAATTATTTCATTATTTGTCTATGTAACTAAAAATAACACTGTGGGCTAAGGCCCACAATGGGCTGTAGTGCCTTGTTGATGATGTAACTAAAAATAAATTAAAATAATTATTGAAATGAGACATTATAATTGAAAGCAATTTATTCATATCACGCAAAACCAAATTTCAATTAGATATAATCATACCAGTTGATTGATATAATTGGAAACATGAAACATACACAACCGAATACGGTGCAAGAGCACCCAATTTACTGCATGGTTTCAAGATGGCAGGCATCTGCAGTTTGGGTTGAAATTGTTAAGTCACACATCACCCATGCATGTGTGCAACTGTACTAATAGTGTAAATACCTACTAATAATTTTTACAAAAAATTATAAAATTGTCATGTAATTTGCCCTGTATTTCATGATATAAGCAGATCTAGATATATTGCCCGATGGTCATATCTTGTAACCTCATAGAAAATTGGGATGATTTTCCCTGTATGCTTGCGTATCTTAATTTATTCAATCAGTAGAATTAATTAAGTAATAATATACAATACGGTTTTATAATGACTTTAATATTACTAATACAAGTATATAAAGATAAGGCAGGAATGTTTGATTTGCCTTAAATAACTTTAAATATTTTTATTATGTCATGATCAAGCTCAACGAGATTAAGATCGTAATGAAGTTGCGGTTTTATTATCATATTAATCATATTTATATTTTCATTCAGTATCATAGAACTTTTCATAATTGATTTAATTTAATATATAAATGTATGACGACGTGATGTATACCTTAATGTATACACAATGTATACCTGATATATAACTTAAAACAACAATTTGACTACCTACGAACCATATTTTACATACCCTCAACCATATATTCTACATATCAAAAATGGTTGTTATTATTATCATTGTTAGTGCATTTACTTACACAGTGGACATACACAAAATACATGTACAAAAATTTTGTAATTCTGATGGTGAATGTTAGTAGGTCAAGTAAAAGTCACATAATGTGTACGATTTTGACAGATGACATCGTGAATTTGGCAGGTCAAGTCGAATGTCGATAAAAATAAATCATCAGCATAAACAGTCAAAAACACTCCATTCTTTTATATGGATTTAGGCAGCTTACAACAGTAAATATAAAATAAAAAAAAGTGGTTTTCCCATAGGGTATAGTTCATATACACCCGCCCGTATACTCCATGGATTATCTGGGCTTACTGTGTATACAGAGCCTCAACCAATTTCTAACGAGTCTTATAAATAAAGGAACTGTATTATACATGATTTATAAACTAACTATTCAAATAGCTATTGTCAACTACTAAAGAACTCCCACTAAAAGTCTTGAGTAATGAGGAGACACTGATCCGGTGATCTGGAATTTGATTGTTTTACTTTTGTATGTGTTTTGTAGTAAGTAATTCTCAAGTGGAATTGGCATTGCCAGCTATGTGTGAAACAGTTGAACGCCAATGCTTATGACTTGTAGATGTACTTGTACTCATTGTGCACTTAGCAGTGAGGTTAGTTTTAAATGACCAATTCAGAATATTTTGAAATGAAAATAGAGTTCTCATAAATCAATGTCCATTTTTATACTTTTTATAGGAAAAAATATAATAAACATGTTTATTATCAGTGGCATCTCCACCCCATCCTCTAATAGAAAAAGCTAGACACACAATGTATTACATACACCCTCAAAAAAAAAATGGGAACACCACTGGGGGAAGGTGATATTAAAATCCCAGATTAAAATCCGCTATTACTAAGCTGTTGATTTATGATAGGTAGATTCCATATACACATTTTATTCCAAGGCTTAAAGCCAATTTTGTGTAATTGTTTATAATAAAATGACTAATGTTCTACATATTTGATTTTATATACTGACTATTCAACCATTATCCAAAAAAATATGCAATCATTTTCTGTAAATATAAGTCACTATTGAATGTAGCATGACAGATGGAAACTAGGCCTAGGATTCGTATCAATGATGCAAGATTGCTGCTTTTGCTATCTTTTACCTAACAATATAAGTATATTAAACTAGGTTAATAAAATTAACGCAGGATAAGCACAAAATAAATGTGTACTTAGCTCATTGTACTTAACATCATTAACAAAATGCAAAGAATGATAACTCGACTTATGGTAACTGTTGTGAAAATGATATATACAATAATCAGCATAAATTTGTTGGTCTTTAGTTATTTTGCAATATCTAAAATTAACTGACATTGGACACTCGAAACCGACACTCGAAAAATATTGATTCTAAAATTATCGGGTACTTATTATGTGTGCCCATATTGATATTCGATATAGAAAATATATCTACATCAGGGGGGTTTCCATAAGATTCAAGAAATTAAACAAAAACGCGTTACTGGTACATTTTATTTAAATATCTCTGGATTGGTCCATTAATAATGAGAAGTATCTGGATATCTTCTGTCACATCATTTATTACATATTAAATAACATATATTATATTGAATAATATGATCCAATAGTCCAGATAAAAAATCCAGATAAAAAGTCTAGATGTTTGCTATTTAAATGCCAATGTAGTTTTGCTGGCCACATACTCGTTTAAATCGTTTTAATGTGGAACGTTAATTTTCCACCCTAAAACGAGTTAAAAAAAGTGCCACTAGCTTTTATAACTATTATTTAAAAAAATGCGAAGGCATACATTTTTATTTGAGAATGAAGATGTTAATTTAATCTCATGTAACAATTTTACACAATCATTGGGATATTCAACTTTAATTTCATTGCTTAGTGCATTTAAGAACTTTTTTAAGCGAATACATTCTTCCAGAAAATACTCATATTTGTCTGTTGTGTATATAATATTATAGGTATCTTTTAATTTTTGTGCATGTCTTGTAATACTGATATCTTCATCATTTACCTTTTTTTAATTAAACAAAAATTCGAATAAATCTTAACATGTTTTCTACACTTTGGATCTACGTCTACTGCGATCTGATTGACTAGTCATTCGATGATAATTACAACGTTATGAAGACACATTATTATTATTTGACAGATGGACTGCGATATGGATGATAATGCCTGGAATGTCATATGCCAACAGTGGAGTTCTGACTTTTGCGACCCCATTAAACATACCAAGAGACTTGTATTTACTGCCAATGTGCCTACATCTTCAGTTCTGCTCGTTAACGGATCCAACGTATTATTCAAGGTTGGTAATGTAACCCTGCCAAATAGTGATAATATCTATCCGAGATGCTACAACCAATATAACCAAACTATTTCCACTTCCTGCGGCATCGAATGTAACGACTATAATGTAAATGACATCATTGCAAAGCCGACAATTAGTGACAAAGACGTATATGGGTTATACCAGTTTTGGGTATTTTTGGTGTTAATGATTTGTGGGTGGGTAGGACAAGCGATAGCTGTCAGTATTGGAGATGCCATCTGCTTCGAAATGTTAGGTGAGTTTCTGAGATTGATTTTATTACAGCCGTCTTTCTTTGCTCATAATAATTTTTCATTAGCTGATTTCCACTTTCACTCATTTTTGTGTAAGAAAGAACAAAAGACGATCTTTTATTTCAGGGGATAAACCCAACAGATATGGATATCAACGTTTATTTGGTGCGTTAGGATGGGGTATCTTATCCGCTATAGCTGGGATCATGATTGATGCTTTTAGTAAGGGTCAGTCGCAGAAAAACTATATGTCTGCATTTTACATGGCAGCTTGTTTCTTGGTATTCGACTTCATAGTATCATCTAGACTGGAGGTAAGAGTTACATTATTTATAGTACAGTAGTCAGAGACGAAAAATTACCTCTGCTTGGACTCTGCATGAGGAGAACTGAATTGTTGCAAGGGGTAGTTTTTGGGTAGTCAGAATCTAAAAATGAATTTTTTTATTCTGGTTGCCAAAAACTGCCTCTGCAAAAATTTAGCTACCTCATGCAGAATACAAGTAAAAACCTCGGAACGACTGTACTATTAGTACAAAATTATATTGCACTTTATAGTCCAGTCGTTGAAGGCAAAATAGGCAATTATCTCCTGAATTCTTGGAACCTCCATCGATTTTCATGAAAATTTAGAATTAAGCTAATCTTACCCTTAACTTTAAAAGTGACATGTCCTGTCCTTTTGAGTTTTCAGGGATGAAAACTACCCCTTTGTGAAAAAATGCAAGTTTAAGCATTTTATGGATTCACATCTTGGTTAATTATGTAGAATAAAGATTCTTTCATGTTTTCAAACATGATTTGTTATGTATTGTTGTGTGAACTCTTAAAAACCATCCCCTATGCCTAAATTAATAAAAAAAATATATATATATGTACAGGTATTCAGTTTTAAGGGATTAATAATCGGGCTTTGTCGTATAGAAAAATGCCCTAAAAATATACCGTTAATAAGATACAGGATGTTGTTATATTTCCCAATTTTTTTACATTTTTTGTTATTTAACTCCCAAACAAGTACAACGTCAACTTCAAATTTACTACAATTGACCATATTAATTAGGTTAGGAAAGTCCGGGCGCAACATTTGAAATAGGTTCCTAAACACACTTCAACAAATTTGACTGCCATGTATTTCTTATGGGGGACTCAAAAGTAATTTTCAGATGGGAATTTCTCGGGTTTTGGGCATTTCTTAGTATTTAAACCTATTATACGTCAAACTTTAAACATATTTCTCTACAATTCAAGCCCTAATTGTTTTTTTAGACCTATGAGTTAAATATACAAATGATTTTAATTTAAAATGTGTGTTTTCCATGGACGTACATCGTGTCTTAATTTCAACATTTTTTATGCAAGAGCGCTAGGCCAGCTTAAAAGACAGATTAAGGGTTATGTTATGAGATTGTCGGTGGGTTGTTTATTTATTTATTTGTTTATTACTATTTTGGTCAATGTTTATCGACTTTTTTATATTAATGATGTAATAATATACCTACTATCTTTGATTATATACCATAAAAGAATAATGGAAAAAAAGGGCCCAAATGTGGAATTCTCCATATAATAATCTGGTAAGTACCTACCTACCTAGATACCGGAATATTATTTATATGGACATTTTTGTTATGCAAGGTTTTATTAACTAACAACAGATATAAATATAAATGCACACAAATATAAATGCAAATTCAGCGATGTTGCCACAAATATTGCCGCTTTTTAAATTAGCAATGAGATTATAATTTATTATGTAAGAAACTGCTATTAAATAAGATTATCCAAAACCTTATAGTACCTCTCAAGTTTACATTGTTTTCTTATTATATTAATGATGAGATTTAATTCTTATTAAAATTTATATTTTTATCTAAATTTTACAATCCTGTATAATAACTGTCATAACATACCGTCCGATAACATCGCAAAATTCAAGGACCATGTCAAACCCCTTCCACTCTGAACCATTGGATCAAGTAACAACATATGTTTTTATACAAACATTGGCTTCAAAATTTCGTAATATATTTATTTTAATGATGTTTAATTTTTGAACAGTCTGTCTGTCAACTGAAATATCAAAAAAAATTATTTATTCAACTTATTTCACTAACAGACTCTATCACACATACAGACGCTCTTAAACTTGAGTCCCCATAAGACAACAATACATTAATTTTTAAAATAGGAATCCCCACAAATTTGAGATCCTAACCTAACTAATATGGTCAATTATTTAGAGCAACACATGTTTGATAAGATTTTAACAAATATTTCAGTAGTCTCTTTCTGATATAAGATTCAGCCAGAAATGTAATGTCTAATGACTTATTAGCATTTGTCCGTAGATAATGTTTTTTTACCATAACTACCTTAATTTTGAAGTTACAAAGTCCATTCAAAAACCAATGTACAGAATTATAAGAGCTACAAGATCACATAAATTTCAAAAAATTCTATAGAAATTTTTATAGATTTTTTACTTAAAATTTATCCTATCTTGAGCTATTTTATGTATATTTCTGGGGCTATTTTAAGTGAAAACTTTCCACCCCCGCGAAGGCGTGACTTCTACCCTCAGGGTATAAGCACTCATCGGCACTATGTCGCTTTTGCTCCTTGAGCCTTCCCCTAACTACTCATCAAATTTCACGTCAAGGTTCAAAGAATTCGGGATGGAAAACCTTCAAACGACTGGACTACTATTGCTCCAAATATATACCATTTTCTAAATTTCCTCTGTTATTTGAAATTATCAGTATACTCAGAAGAAAATGTCAACTAACATTCTCCGAGACGTTGGACGTTTACTGGTGGACTTTAGGATTATGGTCTTCCTAATTTGGTGCATCACCGTTGGTTTATGTACAGGTCTCATCTGGAACTTTCTGTTCTGGCTAATAGAGGATCTGGCCAAGGCCCAAGGCTGTGGTTCCGATAGCTGGGTTAAATCACTAGAAGGTCTTGTCATGGCTATCCAGTGTTTGGGAGGGGAACTACCATTCTTCTTCCTGTCTGGAACTATTCTGCAAAAGCTAGGCCACGTTCACACTATGTCGCTAGTATTATTAGTTTTAGGTGTAAGACTGATACTATACTCTTTCATAACCAATCCCTGGTGGATGCTGCCGATTGAGTTCAGTAACGGTCTAACGTTCGGGTTGTTCTTTGCGTGCATGGCATCCTATGCAAGCATTGTGGCTCCCCCAGGAACTGAGGCTACCATGCAGGTAAAATAAAAAGAAGGTGTGAGAAAGTCTTTATTTACATAAAATAACTTTTCTAGGGAATGGTAGGTGCCGTTTTCGAAGGCGTAGGTGTGTCAATTGGAAGTTTTCTTGCGGGCCTAAGTTACAATACCTACAAAGGCTTGACTTTCCAATACTTTGGAATTGGATCGCTGGTGGTGTGTGTTCTGCATGTAGGCGTTCAGTACTTACTTACGTTGCAAGGTAATAAAGATACAAGTAAACATTGATGTTTGATGGGATTTTTATGTTTTTGAGTTTTGTTGTATTTTATTTTACGAAAATAGAAGTTCTTATTAGATGACTTGATGTTATGAGTTTAACATGTTTGTGTGTCTATATGTTGTATACATCAGAGAAAGTGGATTTGGACTATGGACAGAATCCGTTGAAATAGGGCTTGAATGAAAAAAATCTTTATGTATTCATTATAACTTTTTTAATAGATAGAAAGCTATTAAAAAAGTTATAATGAGGAGATACACGTCATGGTTTTTTTTGGAAAATAGTTTTTTAAACGAAGAAAAAGTGCTTTTTTTCAATAAAAGAAAAAGTAGTGATTTCACGTAAGGATTGAGCATTAAAAAAAACGGAAAAAAATGTTGTTGCAATATTTAGTGCCAAAGTTAAAACATACGAAAATATAAAAATACGATAAAATAAAGAATTTTTTTTTCTAAAATTGGAGTATTACATAGCCATTAGAATGCTTAATAATAATAAAATCTGTAACTCAGTATTATTTAAATACAATAGCACAGTATTCAAATTGTGGAGCGATTATTGTTTTATAGATGGCAAATAGTGATATATTGTTGGATAATCTTCTTAAAAAGTTATTTTTTTGCTACCTTTTTTGTTATCTACTTAACATGTTCTTTAAAAATTAGGTTTTCATCTAGAATCACTCCTAGATATTTTATCTGACATACTTAATTTCCAGGTTATTTATTTTTATAGAATTTGTGTATACAATGTTATCCAATTTTTTTCCTATAAACAGCCATTTGCATTTGTCAATGTTTATCTTATGACTGTTATCACAAAGCCATGTATATAGTCTGCTTAATTCATTATACATTATACTTATAATCTGTTCAGCATTTTGACCTGATATAATATAGTGTCATCCGCAAATAGATGTATTTTACAATTCGTTATTGATTGCACAATATCATTAATAAAAATAATAAAAACTAGTGGTCCAAGTACAGACCCTTGTGGTACTTACACTCAAACCAAATTTTGTTCGTTGTTTTCTATCACTTAGATAAGATAAAAACCATTGCAGCACTGTTCTGCCAATCCTAATTTGTTTTAACTTTGAAAGACTATCAACCGAAACAGTAGGTTTCGGTTGATAGTCTCAAAAGTTTAGTCTCCTAGTTTACTGTAGGACCAATAGAAGCCGAGATACACGAGTCATTCACTTTTTAACGTGTAGCAGCCATTCCAATTAACTTATACATTCACAATTTGGGTGGTAATAAGTAGCAAGCTTAATCTATACACTGAATTTTTTTCATAGGAAATTCAGCAATTTTTCGTGAAAAAATCGTTGTTTAATATACGGCGTAAACGTGCGGCCACACGGTTGTACAGTTGCCCCTGTCAGCCGATAGTGCTGTTTATTTTACGCTTTTAACATGGAAATACGCAGTTTACGCTTATTTTCCGTGGGATAACGTTGTACTGTTGAATACATGGTGTCCTCCGGTTATAAATGAATACACAAATAATATTCAGGGAGTAGTTTATGTCCCCCATCAACCCTCACTACGCCACTGATCCATAATGTCTGTTGAGTAAATAAACACCTGCCAGACATGTTGGACATTAAACTACAACGAAATAAATATCTTATCTTGTTTATTGACTTATAATAATCCAATATTTATTATGACTTGAAAACATTTACATTTAAGACTATTATCCATTCATAGCCTACTATAAACAATTGAATCCCTGTAATTGTGTAATCATTTTTTAAGCTTGAGTGAATCCAAAATATAGATATAAAATACTTAGCCATGAACTTTTTATGTCTGGGGCAGGCCGTAATATGACATTGCTACAATGGTCGACAACCGTCATATCAGTTGTATTGCACATAAAGAGATCAAATTAGATATTTTTATTAAATATCCTATATCCTTCATGCGCAACACTAGATTTTCATCATTATAATATAGTATTAAAGCTCTTTAATGAAGCGTTTTAACTGAAAATGTTTATAACATTCTGAGAATATATGTGTTGCCCTTTAACCTACCAAATGTCGCATTCTCGCTGCATGTTCCTCACCTATACTACAAGTCCATAATAATAGAGACTGACATAGGCAGCATTTCACTGGCTAAGACGAAGACAGTGGTTTTCTTTTAATTGTGGAAGCCGAAGACACTGGATCTCTATTACTTAAGGCGGGGATATTGTAGGTATATATATATTTTTACTGTCTAACCAAAGGTCTATCATAATTGGACATTATTATATATCAATGTATTCACAGTGGTTACCACTAGTGAGTGAGATAGTTTTCAGTGCTCATGAGAACAGAAGAAAAATTTAAATGAATGCTAAAGTACCTCCATTTTAGCCATACCTACCGTGTCAATATGTCGCATTTACAACGGAACCAGGTCAGCAACAATAACTAAAAACTATTTCCGCCCAGATATCTGAGATAATTATCCACTGTGTACTCAATCAAAATACAATATATACATCACGACCTCCATTTTGGCTAAAAAAAACACCACACTCGGCTAAAAACAGTCGCAAAAAAAACACCACGTGTTTAAGAGCTGGGCACACCTGCCGGGGCCACCAATTCGTCGTTCTTTCGCCATTTCACTGTTCTAAAAAAACCCGGCCTTGGATGTAAATGTTTTATTACAATTGAAATACGAACATTCAAAGTTCTATTTAAAAGTAACTAGGAATCAAGTTTGCATAGACTCCCCTGAAATTTAGACCCCTGAATTTTATTGACAATTTTCTCATGAACCCCTATACAAATTGAGCAAATTTTTCTTTCGAGGTATCTCAACCAATGTTCCAACTCCTCAATGAAAAGAGATAGGCCCCTAAATTTTAGGGATAGCCCCACTTTGAGGAGTAAGTTTAAATAACGGGTTGTGGAAAGAATGGGTTCCGTTTGAGGTAGGGAAAGTCATATGATTGACCGCATGGATAGAAGAATTTTTTAAAATTTTTCAAATATTTTGTTGAAAAAAAAATGTTCTTCGAACCCCCACAATTAAAGCAATTACACCTGAAAGTTAAGCATATTCAAAATATTAATTTACGACTGAGAAGTAGTTTATAAAGAAATGCCAAATGAGATGTGTCGCTGCAGTTTTGAAATCCAACTAAATAGTATACCAAAATATAGACTAAACCTGGGATTATATGCTTTTATGTGAGACAATAATATATAGACATTAAATTTATTTGCGATAAAAATGGAACACATTAAGTTCAGTGGCGGTTCCTGGTCTCTTGAATCGAGGAGGCTAATCTTCCAGGACAATCATTAAAATGCGCCGCAGGCAATATTACGGTTTTCCCTCACCTGTACGGTACGATTTTCCCTCACCCAATATTATATGCGAGTATGGCTTTCTGTGCGTGCTATCTATAACAATTGCAATATTTTGTTTACCAAATAACTTAATCTTACATGATGCTGAGATATGTTCTTTGGATTTTGCATGCCGCTCAATACACCGTGGCAAGTTTTTTAAATCAGCATGTCCTTTCTTCGACTGCACCATGTATATTATTAAACCCTTGTTTTTCCACAGATTTTAATTTTATTAATTATTGAAGATGGATTTGGTTTCGATAACGTTTTTGCGATGTAAAATTTGGTGTTATGATTCAGCATACTAAATGGGTACTTACCAACCAGTCTACTATATCATCGCACTGCGTAATTTCTTCCAGTTTATCCACATCAACAACAATAAAAAAGAAAATATTACAATTTCCTTTCACTTGTCTAGTGCTGCACTTGACCTACTTATGTCCCACCCGTCGTCTTTAAGTCAACTGTCGACTGTCCCAAAAGTGGAAGGTCACGATTACCCTGTGATATTCCCCGATTCACAACGCTGGCTAGCCTAAAACTATGCCATAAATCGCCGAGTTGGACTCGCCATCACACAGAGCACTGATGGTTGGCCGAGCTATTATTTCAGACTTTTACAGAATAGGCTCCGTTGGCGCTGCATTTGTATCACCAGTATTTATTCAATTAAATTAATGAAATTAGGCACTCATATTTTTACAGCTATACAATTATAAATGAACCTAGACTAATTTTAATATAAATATAATATAATACAGGTACTTTTAAGAAAATAATAAAAATTCAAATTTAAATTTTATGTGCTAGCAAAATGAATAGGGCCTTGCCTCCTCCGAGGAGCCGCCACTGATTAAGTTATATGCACAAAAAGAGGTTTTTGTTTTTTCATAGACATATTTATAGAAACAACTTACTTGCACATGTAAAAATTTATAAAACCCGATATAAAGTATAAATCCCTGTATTTATAACTAACAAAGGTGTTTTATTATCTATGTATATACAATCTGTTAATATTGCACTTTATCCCAGATAAACATATAAATAACAATATTGTAACAAAAAAATAATTATTTAAGGTCAGATATTATCTGCCCTATATTTGCCTTAATTTCAAGGTAATACTTTATTTTTAATCCACAATCACAGTTCTGAAAATAGTTTCTACATCTTAACACCTTATGCCACCTTATAAATCCATCAGGGAGGCTTACACCTTTAAGATATTGATCACTTACACAACATTGATATCTGATGATTGATTCTGGAAACTGATAATATGTGTGCATCGTTCTTGATACCTTATCCTACTTTCATTTTGAAACTAGCAATATAAATACTTTCACAACCACAAACAATATTAATCGTAAAGTCTATAACATATAATGTTATTAAAAAAAATTAAATCATAATATGAATAATAATGGATTTGATTGTAAAAACGGCAGACAATCAAATCCATTATTATTCATATTCATACAAAATATTGATTACAATAACACTCTTAAACTTCTAAGGTTGTTAACTCTTGGTAAAATTACCTTAACCGAGCATTGAAAAACCGGCCATAAAACAATTTAATGAGTAAGACAAAGATAGAAAGTTCTGATTTGTCAGTGCAATGTAACCTAATATTTTCAATGTTTATATTTCTAACATGAGTACAACCAATTGCTTCAATTATTTTGGATATCTTTAAATGTCTTATAAATATAAATATACTTTGGGTCGATGATTACATGCTACAGAAAAGGTCGATATAGCAAAATAATGTACTGGAAAGAAAACAACACATTGGCAGTGATGCCATGGTGAGCTTATAGGTTGAGAGATACCAAAAGCCTCCGTAATTGGAAGTCTTTATCCCTTCCTACCAGCCAATTTCTATTAGCTTAGTAGTAGCGTCCCTCCAATCCACGAACTACTAGTACATCCCACCCGCACCAAGCCACACCCACGACCTATGTTTGCTTTCCACCCGCCCGGAACAAAACATGGGCGTGTTCTTTTATTTATCGATAGTTCATCGATTTCATCAAAACATTTCTGTCTTATCGTGACCACATGAAGGAGACAGAATGCCGAATGAGTTGGTACAAGTCTGTCTTAAAGAAAACGCTCAGTGGAAAGATATAACATATAGCATACAGCTAATATATTATAGCGGAATAAATCTATTTCTTTCCAGTACATTATTTTGCTGTTTTTGTTCCCCACTATCCCACAGCACCGTCCACCCAAGATTTGAACACGAAAATCTCCAGTTGTTTAATATCAAAATGATCATTTGGGGGCTTAAAATTGTCAGGTAAATTAACCAGATACATATCCTGTAAAAACATAAATCTACTGGTAAAGCGATCTAATGAAAAATGATATTTTTTTTATGTAAATGGTCATTTTTCATTTTTTACATTCTTGTTTTAGATGTTAAGACAAGTTACGCACCTCCAAAAGAAGCCTTGGAAAAAGTGCAAGAGGAAGACCAGCAGGAACTAACATATGTCGATTCCTAGCAGCATTTCAAAGTAGCAAGTAAAGAAATCTGCCTATGATCTATTAATACAGGGTAACGGTAATTAAAAACTGCACAGAAGCATATTTTTTCTTAAATTTTTAAACACTGAAAATAAGATAGACGGCAAAAGAAAGATCCCGATTGTGCCACTTCAATATCCTTATGGTTCACCGCTGTAGTGATGAAAAACTACAGTATACAAATTGCACTTCCAAACACACTAACCTCGAGTTATTTTAAGTTATATGTCAACTTTTGATGGTTAACCCTTGTTGTACATTGGCGGTGCTGTCATGGCCAAAACTTGCCTGCACTGGACGGTCGATGTGATTTCCCAGAAGGATTTTTTACATAGAGATGATGACATTTTACATAGAGTTGTTGGATGATGACATGCAATTTATTTATTTATTCTCATGACATTGGAGGTTTTGACCTTGACCATTTTGTATGGCACCGGGTTATTGTGTTTGAAGTGTAAAAGATATTATAACTAATTTGAATTAAGGGAATAACTTGATTTCAAACATAGATTCAGTCTAAATTTCTAAATATATACTGATTAGTAGTTTTTATATAGTTGGTACAAAAAAACCTTTAGTAAAATGTGTCAATTCGGTACTATATTTTAGGACTCCTATACGTATTTTTATAGTGTCTAGTCAAGTCTTAATGTGGACTGGTATATACATTTCTGTTCAAAATGAACGCACCATTATAAATTTACGAAATTTTTTTGCTACTTTTTCTCGTAACCTGGAGTCCGATGTCAATGATCGTTTTTTGCATTGTTGGTTTGTTTCTCGACAATGTCACTATACCTCCTGTTTTTGATAAAACGTTAATTTTCGGTTTTCACCGGGCGTCATAAAGTGTGGGTAACTCTCATATCGCAACTGAAATCAAAACACATTGAGCTAAAAGGCCATGTATCTCCTTTAATAATAGAGATAATAAAGGGAATAAAATAACCAAATTTTAAGGAAAGGTGGGGCTACAATTTGATTTCAATTGCGATATGTTAGAGTTATTGGTATACCCCACAGGGTGTTCAAAATTTAAGGAAAAAAAAACACTATTTTTATTACGCCTGGTATAAACCGAAAATTGACCGAAATTGAAAATTGAAGTATACTAACATTCTCAAGAAACAAACCTACAATGCAAAAAAATTCATTGACATTGGACTACCAGTTACGAAAAAAAGTAGCAACAAAATTTCAGTAAATTTATAATGATGCGTTAATTTTGAACAGGAGTGTAATTAGAAATTGATATAATGTTAATTTGATAATATAATAATATAATATTTGTTACCAGTAATAATAAGGGTATGAAACTTAAAAAAAAAGAAAAGGAACTTGACAAACATTTAAATTATGTTTCAAAAATAATTTTTAGCCAAAATGATTACCTCTTTACAATATTCCATCAAATGACCATGTTTACATATATTTTCTACACTGAACTCCTTTCTGCATATTTCCAAATCTCCCTAAAAAATATAAAAATTAATATACAATATTTTACACCACAAGGCAGCTATTTATATACTGTTATTTGATCAAGGAATTATTAAAATTATGAAATTATATTTACCATGACATGATACTTATATGTTTTTTCCAACTGAATTTATTATTTAATCCTGTACAGATATAGGATTAGATACGGCAAACCACTATTTATCTGTATATTACTATTATTACAATACTATTGTTATCTTTACAGCTTTATTAGATTTTTAAAATATGTATTTTTTCTACATGACAAAGACAATACGATTGTCTCTAAAAATATGTAAGATATTTTACCTTAAGTGGGATTACCTTTAAATGGGAGGCAATTCGGGACGATTTTCACCTATCTTTGCATATATCTTTTTTTTGTCATTATAATGATTGTCTTTACAGCTTTATTAGATTTTTAAAATATGTATTTTTTTCTACATGACAAAGACAATACTTATCTCTAAAAGTGTCAGATATTTTACTGTTAAGTGGGGGGCCATTCGGGACGATTTTCGCATATCTTTGCATATAACTTCATGTGGTCCCAACTCGCCCCTCGTCGTGGGGTCATTGGGGACAAACCATAAATCAGCGTTTTTTTGACCCAAATTCGATCTCGTATGGGGTTACTTGGGACATAAAATAAAATAAAAACGAAAAAATTTCGAATATTCTGTAAGAAGTCGCATTTTTTAAAAGAAATTCAACAGTTATAAATTCTTTATTCGCATTAATAAACCTATAAAAATAAAAAACACTGTTTTGAGTTTCATTTTTCTCAAGAAAACAAAAAACAGAAAAATTTTAGTCTTTGCTTTAAAAAAACTTGCTCCTATGGAGGCGACCTGTTATTCGAGACATAAAATTTAAAAAAATATCATTTTCCGTAAGAAATCGCATTTTTTAAAAGAAATTCCAACAGTTATATTAACAAATTCTTTATTCGTGTTGATAGACCTATAAAAATAAAAATGACTTAATTTTAAAAAGTAATCCAAAATTAATGGTAACAAATTGATACTGAATAAGTCAATGCTCTCTTATAATTAAATTGGTGTTTCGAGAATGTTGGTAATGTCCTTTAAAGTGATTTCACTAACATCGTCCATTTGGGAGACATGTCCCATTTCACTCATCTAACTGTTCTCGGGGACAGTCTAAAAAAAATTGTAAAATAAATGTGTGGGCATAACAATCACTCTAGTTTCAAATAAATAGATAGATTGATAAATATAACTTTATTGCTTGTACTACTTTTAGAGAAAGTTATTTTTCTCATTCACAAACTGTGGAAACTTACATTGTTTTTAATACTCTGTACACGAGATGGTAGGAAACATAACCGCAAACAACATATAAAATCATAATTACAGATATCTTTTATTAATGATACCTTCACAACTGATATAACTCTCTGCTTTCTTGGCAATTTTGTGGGAAATTCAAGTTTATACATGCTTGTCCCGATTCACCCCATGTCCCGAATCACCCCATTTGATGGTACTCTTGTCTGTAATAAACCCAATACTAATTTTAGAATATTAGCCCAGTAGAGGGATGTGATGAAAAGTTTTGATTGTTTCAGTTTATAATTCAATATATTTTATAAATGTTTGAATTGTATGTGATATAAGATATACCATTATAATCAAATAATGTATATAGTAATGGAACTTTTTTTTGTTCTGCCAGTAAACTGCTTATTATCAATAAACGAAATATATTCATTGTTTTCCTTGCAGTGCCATTATTACGGTGTCGACAACACAATGTTACATGACATCGGTTTTTAATCAAAGTTTATCATATTTGGTTGTGACATTAAAATTTAATTAATTCGCATTTTTATAGGTTTTCAATTGGGTTTAACAGAGGTACAAGCTGGCAGACTATCAACTAAGAGCTCTCATTTGTGACATTTGTGAAATTTTGATCCTACGTAGGCTATTGTTGGCACTCTGATAATAAAGTCACAATTTTAGTTTGTCTAATCCAATGAAAAGTGCGTTATATTTTCCGACTTTATTTATGATCCGCATAGAGTTTTTTTGCTTCCTTGGATCGCCATTCGTTCTCTCTAAAGTAGCAATGTATTTAAACAAAAGTAAGTTAGTTTTAAAATTATTTGTAGATTGTGATAGTGAATGTTCCTTAAAACTATGTATTAGTCTGGTTATTTTATTACGTTTAGGGCTGACGTGTTATCAAATTCATGAGATTATATCTTCTTTACAAAGTCTTTTGTTATAGTTATCATATCGTTTTGTTAAGTAAATAAATGTGTTTATTTAAAGTTTATTTTCATTGAGAAATGTCTGTTTAGTTGAATGCAGATGACAATGAATGAGATAAAATGTAACTGTGTAACGCCGTTTTACGTTAGGTAAATCAGGATGTCACTGGCGTAAAATAATTATCAAGTGGGATTATTATTTACCAGAGCTTCCTCAGCCAGTATGGCAGGTTTAATCTCATGACTTCCTTAATTTTCATAGTAGAAATTAATGGACAAGTATTCTTTTTTTAGTAGTTATTAGATTTATAGTTGTGTTGCTTAGGTAAATTTTTTAGTTATAATTCTTGCGGGTATTTTCGGAAATAGTAAATTGTTTTTTTTATAAAAATTGGTGTTATTAATCAAAACCTACTATCCTTATCCTATTATGAATAGTTTTATATTACAAGTACAGTAGAACCTCAATTATACCTGCGCGGCTGATCTGTGTGGCGGATTCTTTGTGCAACGCGATTATATCTGTGGCGAGGTGAAAACGCTCAGAAACAAAATAAAGATGAGTCTCTGCATGCATGTACGCTCGAATGCGTATTATCATCATCACCTTAAAGTTCAATTTCATTTAACCAGTATTTTAAAGCACCTGTCGCCATACAATTAGGATAGTTATGTTTTCACCACAATCGAAAGTCCGCCTGTCATTCCCGTCAGTGGGCGGAGACTGGCGATCGCATCGCATACGGTTTTGTTTGCAAATTGGTAATGACAATATGCAATACCATTGGTCCAAGTAACCAACTCTGCAGACGCGCTAGATGGTAATAATTTTGAGCAGAGATTGTTTGGCGTTTGGTAGAATAGGGTTTTCTTTTAATTCTTTGAAATTAGAGGGCAACAGAATATTTAGGTCCAAGTAGAGTTCTTTGTTTTTCTCAAATCTCGTTTCCATGCTGTACATATTTATTAATAATATATTTATTAATAATATCCATATACTTGCATTACATATACTCAATTTTATAGTTGGTGTAGGAGAGGAAATAGGTGCTATATATATATATATATATATATATATATATATATATATATATATATATATATATATATATATATATATATATATATATATATATATATTATTATTGTTTTCAAAAGATTTTTGGCTTTTATATAGTCGGCAATGCAGGAAGTCAAAAACTAATTATAGAAAATCATCGTTTCTGCCGACCTGTATTTTTATGTATGTCGTAGATTATATAATTAAATGTTGGCTCAAGTTGGCGGTCAGTTTCGAAATTTGTTTTGGAATTGTTTTGTATTTATCAGCACTAGTAATAGATTAGAGAAAGTGTTAACCTTGACATTGGGGTTCAAATTATAACATAGATGATAAGTAATAATTAGATAATAATTGATGTAAGCCAAATCCATTCCATTAATATAACATCAATTTATCAATAAACATAATAATACTTCAATAATAATTAGTTTTACAGCAGGAAAGATAAGTGACGCAAAAGCCATAGTAAAACTATAATTTCTGAAGCTCGAGCATAGCTTCTCAATTAAGAGTGGATATGAAGTATATCTTTTATTTGGTTGCCGTGCGATGACACAAAATGTGGTACTCTTTTTGAGGCATGTCATAAATTTATCTGAACTATATTCTATTGCCGAACTATCGTAACTTAAAATTGGGTCACGGTGTAGATTGTAATTGAAATTTCATATAATAACCGTAAATAAGTAACATAACGTAATTACTCCAGTAATTGCAATAGTTCAAGCATTCTAGACAACTGATGTCATAGGTAGGAATTACCTGAATAAAAAAAATATGGTCGTATAGGAAAGAAAATTAAATATGAGTTTCTATTTCTTTCAACTCGTGCCTTAATGGCGAAGTTAACCTAAAAAATTCGCAAAGTTGTAAAAAACGATTTTTTGTAAATAACTAAAAAACTATATATAGCTCCTATTGAGAAAAGTTAAATGAGAGTGCTCTAGATGTTAAAAAAATCTGCTACCTATTAAAAAAAAATGCCTTTATAATACTTTTCGATATTTTTCGTACTTTTCGAGTTGTGTCGAAAATACCACTAAAAATCGCGTTCTCTAGAACATAATTAACTATAACGTTTTCATACTTGTTATTTGGGGTAAATATGACAAGCTAAGAAAAAATTTTTTTGAAAATACATATTGATTTTTCTCTTAAGTTCACTATATCTTCTCGCGGGCTCGTGCTAGAGCATCGAGTAAGTGCTCAGTTGTATCGAATATTTTGATTTTAAGGATCAGACAATGGATTTGAATACATTGCACTTTTTCTCGGTAAGTCTACAAAAGGGGATTTTTTATGAAACAATTTGAAACGTTAATGTAATGATTTTTAATGTATATCAAAACGAGAAGAGATCAATGGAAACCGACAGATTTTTCGTGTTTGTGTAAGGTAGAAATGTTTGATGTACAGTTTATTTTTATAGTTAAGTATATATTACTTTGGGTGGTCTCAGCATTTTCTATTTCTAGTATTTACTGTAAAACTAAGAATGAAATACATTTTAATTGTTTGGTATTGGTAGCTAGCTAGTGGGGATGCATATGGGCCGTTTTCTTCATTCCTGCTGCTCGTGATAAGTAGTCAAACAAACACAAGGCTCGAATAGTAAATTGTATTTATAAAGGTTCAATAATAAATATATCTCGTAATATTACGAATGGTTTCTACAACAGTGACAACTGTTTTTCAAAAATGACAACAGTTGTCTATGTGACAACTATTTCTCGATGCCAGTATTTTTGATTAAATGTTTTCTTACAAATTACATATTTCCATACTTATGAAAACAAGATCGATGCCTGCTTTATTAACGCGATTGAAATAAGCCTCAACATGGTGGCGGAGGCGCGGCCTAATGTTGTCACTCTGTATAGTCACTGTAAGAACAGCAAACTAGTGGCCCACCTAGTGAAAAGCGCCCCTCTCAATAACGACGGTTGCAGATAAATTCCACAAACTAACCCGAATCCACGTCCATATCCAAATAAGCATGGCGTAATAATAATAAAAAAAGACACTTCTGTTTTTTGTTCGTTTTCACTGAAATATGGTGTAAAGTGCAGTGCCGCACGCAGGATTTTTTGATAGGTTTTTGTGTCATCCAAGAAAATAATAATGCTAATTAAACGGTAGGTAAACTTTGCTTGATGGTGTTTGTAAGTTTTCCCGGAAAATATGCCATGATTGCTATGCCAGTTTCTGTTCATGTATGATGGAAACTTCCTATGCAGAGCGCCTCTCAGTTACGCCTATGGCGATTTACATTCACTGCGCAAGTACCCTACTGGGCCAAAGCAACGCATGCGTTAATAGTCGCTAGCATGATCGAGAGTTTAGAAAGTTGAGCGCTCCGAAGATATTAACAAGTTGTGTGGTAAATTTTTATTATTATAGCTAATTTGGATAAATCAACAGTTAACAGCCATGTTCGACGACGTAAAAAGAAAGGTGAGTTTGACACTAAACTTATAATAAATAAACTTTTTAAAATATTTTTCTTGCAATACTGGAAAATATATATGATCAAATTATTTCTATTTCCAATGACATAATTCTATTATAGCCTAGATATACAGTCCTTAGTAGATCTGATGTTAAATAATGTTAATAAATTATTTGAATAATGCCATATTATATAGAGTTTAGCATGTATAAATATACAGAACTATATTTATATTTCTTATTAATGCGACTTAATATAGACCACGTCGACTAATACTGCTTCGTCAGTTTATTATAAAGGGCATGCACATATCCTAATAACATAAAAATACGAAATGCGGTTTTGTTTAAAAATAAACCGTTTTGATTCATTCTGCTCTGTGGGAGGTGTAAACAAAAACCTACCTACCTACTTATAACCACGCGCATTCTTATGTCATTCTGGTTTCAAATCAATGCACAACACTTTAAATTAAGAGAGAACAAATTGTAAAATACGTATGGTATGTTTTAGTGCCAAATTAAAACTGGCTAATTAAGAACGGACTTTTTTTCTGTTGGATACATTGATAGTGGGTTTATTTTGTATACCTAATTCAGGATGTTATAATATACATAATTAGTAATTTTCTAGTTCCTTATTAACTTTATAATTGTAGACAGTTTGTAAATTATGAAACACGTGGGTTAAAATAACGTGTCAAAAGTCAGAAGATAAATTTCTGGGATGTTTGCCCTTTGATAGTGATTATGTAGTTAATTGACATTTGAAATATATAAATAAATTACTAATCATTTATTTATTTATAGATCATGTTCCAATACAGTTTTCGTTGCTACTGGTGTTATGTAAATAAGCATATGTTGCACCTTCTACCTGTATTATCTTTATACCAATAAATAATCACACATCTATATTTAGGTGTTGTTCTTTTCAAATACGCTATATATGCAATTATCTCAAATCTTGGCTCACGCAAGTAGAAATATCCATTACATGATTGTTTGTCGGGTGTATTGCAGCATTCAAATATTTAAAAAAATTATATTATTATTATAAATTTAATAATTAAATATTTATTCAGACAAAAAATTCATCAGCCACCCTAAAATTCTCGCGACACCGATTTTCAGTCGATTCAGACCATAAATGACAAAAATCTGTGCTATTTTCTTGAATAATCATTTCATTTTCATTCATTTAATATATTCATACCCATTTTCCGTTATTCAACTCTCGTGCGGCGGACTATATATATGTATATATATATATATATATATATATATATATATATATATATATATATATATATATATATATATATATATATATATATATATATATATATATTTTGTGAAAAGTAATCTTGGGTTTGTAGCATTTCATTACATAGAAATAAGCAACTAGACGAATAAGAAAGAAAACACACTTACCAGTACTATATCTGGACACACATACGGAAATGAATCACTATGCATATGAAAACGAACCACTTAGAAGTTGTACAAGTTCTTTCACCTTTCTTGAGGATCTTCAGAGCAGTATACGATTTATTTCATTGATCATTCATACTTGAATTTAATATATATATATATATATATATATATATATATATATATATATATATATATATATATATATATATATATATATATATATATATATATATATATATATATATATATATATATATATATATATATATATATATATATATATATATATATATATATTTTTTTTTTTTTTCAAAAACGTTTTAAAGACTGTAGTATATGAAACTACAGCCTCAATTCCATCGAATGCTTCTCCTGAGCGTATATTTTCTTTATAAACACATGGGCCGATAATAGAAATAAATTCACATCGAAATTAACTGCAGAACGTGTCGGAAGTGTCACAAGGCGGCCATCAGTGACCAAAAATATATAAAAAATAATAATAATAATAATAATAAATAAATATCCCTATTTTTATTAGGTTATAAGGGAACTTATAACCCTAAGGGAAATATTAAATTAATCCGCCATTTTGAAAATTATTTATTGAAAGTACGTACTTTGCATTACGTTACGGGTGAAACCCGCATCAGAATATGAAAAGTCGCTAAAGGTATTGTAAAAAAAATAATAAATTAAGTGGCAAAAAAATAGCAACACATAAAATTAAAAAAGTGTGGTAGTGGCACGTGTTTTTTTGCAATATATAGACGCTTGGCAGACGGCAAACATACTAGGAAAATTATTCATATATAAATGTGTGGATTACGCCAATGTTCAGCGCGCGTGACATCTCATTACTTCTTAACAACTGATAAAGTTCGCATCGCATACGGTCAAGAGTATCCTACGTGGTATATGGTAGCTACATATAGCTACTTAATTTGATTTGAGCTACTCGAAACCGCCGTTGACACGAACCCCAGAAAATGACAAAAGGCTTGCAGGATAATGAATTCCTTGTGGCTCCAGTACCTTAATTTTTAAAACAACCAATTTCCTGGCCATTTTGGGGGACGTGGAACTATCGAATGGCCGGCAAACATTCAAGGTCATCCTATGGTCTTATACTACAGCACGGTATAATTTTTATACTGTGACCACAGCATATACAAAAACAGTATATGCTGTACTTATACGTTATACGCAGAGAATAATATAAGAAGGGTATCATTTGATGCTAGAAAGTTTGTCAATTATCGGCTCTCACTTTCAAAGTTGTTTCATATTATTAGGCAATCCAAACCACGTGACCAACTCAATATGGCGTGGAGGGGAAACATTTGTTTTATTCATACACCCTCAGATTTGAACTGCATATAACCACAGTTTATAGCCTAAAGGAATTGGCTATAAACTGTGATATAACCTTGCGTGTGCTGTCAGCTGTCAACATGGCGTCGCAACTGGGCTGATTTTAATACATTCTCAATGTAAACACAACTGTTCACCCTCCGCGCCATATTGATTGCCTAATTGTAGTTGCGGTTAAAAAATAAAAAATGTATTTCTTGTAAATTTAAAAATATTATAACATAAACAATTTTTTGTTGTTAATAAGAATATGTAGAATAAAAAATATCAATAACAAATTAACGTAGGTATATGGTACCTCTAATAATAAACAATATTATAATAATTTTTGCAAACAAATCGATCATTTCGATTTACTTATATTTACACTGTTGTATATATTTGCTACTTGTTTCAGTTCGAAGCTGATGGATACGTAGTAATAGAAGGCTTCTTTTCTGAAAAAGAAATTGAGGAAATGAAAAAGGAAGGAGAAAAGTTAATAGAAAATATGCCAGAGGAATCGTATAGAACAACATTTAGCACCACTAATTCTGAAGGAAACCAGGTAAAATCAAAACAATCGACTTGTAGTTACTACATAGTTCAAATAATGCTATAAGAAATCTTCTCTCAAATAAATATTTACCTAATGATATTAAAAGTAAATAGACGCCCGTAATAACACCAAAAATCATTAGAAAATCATTGGTATCAATACCTGTTAACGATAGTGAGTCAGTCAAAGTCCTAACATATTATTGGGTAAGTAATAAAGTGATTATTGTCAGAAATGATGAGAAACAAATAAAATATCTACTTTTGAGAAATCATTGTGCATATTATTTCCATTGATGGTACACTCCTTAGGACACATACTGACAGAATTTTTAGGCGCCATCTAGAGGGATGAATAATGTGAATATTTATCTTCTTTTACAAAAAATAAAGAAATTTTTTGCTGCTTTATCAATTATAATCATATAATATTATATTTTATGTGGTTGTAAAACATCTACTACATATGTTTTTGTCATACTACACATACTATGCTAAGAGTCCACAACAACAGAGACTGACGTAGGCAGCATTTCAATGGTAAAGACGCGCAGAGGAACTTTGTTTTAACTGTGGAGGACTAAGATGGTTGGTCTCTATTATTCTGGACTCGTAGTAAAATGTACAATTTCAGGAAAAATGGTAATGAAAATACAAGTTAAACAACAAATAAATAAAAAAGGATGTCAACTAACATTTTGATAAACATGTGTCCATTGTTTATTAATTTATTATTGCCATTATTATATTTTCAGAATAAGGACACATACTTTTTGGCAAGTGGAGACAAAGTCAGCTACTTTTACGAATCTGAGGCTTTAGGACCAAACGGAGAATTGCTGGTGAAACCAGAAATATCCCTAAACAAAATTGGCCATGCACTTCATGAACTAAACCCTGTTTTTCGTAAAACCACTCTCGATGAACGGGTAAAAGAAGCGGCATATCAGTTGGGGGTCGAAGATCCGGCTGTTGCACAAAGCATGTATATTTTCAAGAATCCTGGCATAGGAAGCGAAGGTAAGATGATTAAGATGATAAACTTTCCCTCTACTCTTTCATAGCCAAGTAAAAGTAGATATCATTAAAATGTCACATTTTATATTAATAATCACACATTTATATGAGCAGTTAAACTAGTAATTTATATATTATAGATTGACTAAACAAGACTGAACTTAGGTACTGATTAAAATTTACCACTATTAAACACAATTTATAACTTTATAGTCTCTTTTATCAATGTTTTCTATTCAACTGCCGGTACTGGTTTATATGCGTGAAATAGTCATCTCTCAATGTTTCCGCACTCTTCCACCACACCTCGATGTTTGGAGAAACGTTCGACCGCCGACGAGAACCCGTAACATCACCCGTCATGGACTTGCGTACCAATATAATGATATGAATAATATTGTCACTTTGTGTTTTAGTTATACCTCACCAAGATGCCACATATCTGTACACAGAGCCAATGAAGTTGACTGGATTTTGGGTTGCTATAGATGATGCCACCATTGAAAACGGTTGCTTGTGGTTTGCCAGGGGTTCCCATAAGAGTGGAATCCATCGAAGACTAGTGAGAAATCCCAATAAAGACTCTGAGGAACTCCTCATTTACAATTCTCCAGCACCTTACTATCAAAAGAGTAACTTTACCCCAGTACCAGTACCTAAAGGTATATACCTACTATTTTAAAGTTTAGATTCATGTTTCATTGATTTAATTTTAGGTACATGTATTTTGATTCACGGACAAGTCGTTCACTTCAGCGAAGCAAACAGGTCAAATAGATCAAGGCATGCTTATACTTTTCATATTGTCGAGCAGAAAAATACCAAATATTCGAAAGACAACTGGCTGCAACCGGGAGATAGACCATTTTTAAGTTTATATAAAAATTAACGCAAATGTTATGCAAATTAATTGATACTTTTATCGATATTAAGTGAGATTATATAACCCTAAAATTATTTTTTAGATATAGTTCTCTTGTACATAAAATATAAAAAGACAAATAAAATGTATATTTTTATACAGGCTGTAATTTGCAACACTATTAATATACACAGACAAATATTTGATGCAGCTTTTCTTAAATATACTAGGGGATAGAGAGTATCCCACCTATAGTTCTAGCCGTGACGTCACAACTGGAGATGGACATTGGCACGATATCACCTATGCATTTTCTTTTTATACTGTGATAGAATTTCAATTATCAAGATCGCCGATTATGCGGATCATATTCGACTTCCTAAAACATCCTTAGAGACAAACTCAAAATAAAAAATAGATATACGCAGAAGATGAGCCATCAGTCTCGCGCGCATTGTTGTATTAGTTAGTGCCAGTCACTCAGGTTCACGGTCGGTATATGGTTGTCTCGAACTTTGTATGTATGTAGTTTTACATAAATTACATATATGTAACATGTACTACAACCCTTTCTATAAAGTATGTGTAGTCGACTGGCCGCGTCTGGGAAAAACTGCAGTTGCCACATGTAATCTCAAATTTCTCAGTATTCAATTAAAATATCAAATTCCACAATACTATATTAAAGGTGTGTATATTATATACACCAGGTGTATATATTATATACACCACAAATATATTATATATATTTGAATCTCCCATAAGAATGGCAGTCAAATGTGTTGAAATATATTTAGGAACCCATTTCAAATTTCGCGCCTGGATTTTCCTAACTTAACTACTCTGGTAAATTATGCGGATAGGATCCGGTCCCAATTGATCCAGATAATTGAAGTTCTAATGTGTATATATGTACATGCTTTCCAAAATTTCTTTAATGGATGAATTCGGGAATGTAATATTTTAAAACTGTGTTAAGTGCACAAATTATAACAGTTGGATTTTGGTAATGAATGTTACTAGGTTTCATTTTACTAAAATGTTTTAAAAGTAATAAAACTAAAAATGTGTGTAACCTGGGTAATTCAAGTGTTAATTATACTATAAAATATAAAATCAATAACACAAAAATATAATATCTTACAGTAACGTAACATTTTTCTAAAGGTAGTTTACAACTGTACTTAAAATTTTACAAATAAATGTAAGGCTATCTATTGTAGTATCTTTAACAGTTTTTTATAGTCTTTTATATACTCTAACAATTTGATTAAAACTGACCATGTATTACAAACTTTGATCCTACCTAGAATTTCCCTAAATTCTTTGTTATTAATTTCCATATTTTTATAATAAAAAGTCACATGCAAATCATTGTGTATAGTTAGGCATTTTCGAATACAAGTCAAATTGGTATTAAATTCATCTTCAGTTATATTAATAATCCAAATTTTATTTTCAAAAAATTTTAAAATAAAGTCGTCTGCAAACGATTTGATTTTTTCAATAATTTTATTTTTAAGATCTTCGAAACCCGAAATACTGTCTGCTTCTGTTTTACGCTCCTCTTCAAATTTCATGCGCTTTTCTTGCTGTAAATGTCTAAAAGTGGGCGATTTTCTTTTAGGAGGTAGAGAGGTGGTCATATAAGATGGCTGCATTTCAATAATTGTAGGATACGCATCCTCAGTTAATTTAATTTGTTTTCGCGGCGTTATTAAAACTGAGCCATCCGGTCTAAGTATTTTGTCTTCCCGCAAAACAAAATGATCGGCAAAATGCTTAATGCAAACTCGAGAATAGTCAGAAACTGCAAAATCATATCTATGAATAGATTTTACCCATTTTCTTCTGCGAATTTCATCTTTAGGGAAACGGAATACTGAAACATTATTACCTTTTGCTTCATAGTTGCTTTTGCATCCTGGCATGCAGCAAGTATTAGGCATATTTCTAAAAGTAAAGGCCCAATTCGTTTTTGGATAAAGCATAATACATAGTTTTACACATACCTGCTAATTATTTAGAGTATCATAATTTACAAACAGGAAGACAATGTACTGCAGGTAAGCCTGTGCGTGCAGCATTTATGCGTGGCTCAGCTCCAGTTGTGACGTAGGTATATTAAGTGGAGGGAATTTATGTCATGGCTGGAAAGAACTATCGGTTGGCTACGAATAGAGGCAAATATGTTACAACATATACTTAAATATTTCAGCAGGACCTTAATTCAACACACAATATGGGCCAGTGACTTGATGGGTGAGTAATCATCGAGTGTTGACTATTTTTGGTATGTATATGTATTTACGAGGTTTAGTTAAATATATTTAAATGTATCGATAAATAAATAAGTAGCTGCGCAATATTTTATAATTATTTGCTTGCACTAACTAACCTGTAGATTAGGTTTGATGTTTAACCACTTCTATGAAATTCAATGAAAAGTCCTATTCATCAAACATAAACTTATTTATAGGTAAAAATAATAATGCACTTGAATAAATGCTGGGACAGTTAAAATATTTAAGTTCAGTGAAGGAGTGAACTGTAGTTATCAAACCGATTGAACTTGGAACAATATATTCTCGAAAGTACTGGATTACTTCAAAGTAAGTAATAAACGTAACTACCTACCATTGATTGCCCCATTACCATAATTATAATTAAATTATTCAATTTGAAGTTAATTAACCAGCGAGCGGAATTTACTCTATGATTTTAACCCCACAACAAATCACAAAACATCTACGGAGCAACAAACCTTTTTACAAGTTTTTTGCCACAAACTACTACACACCATGGCACTGTGCGATACTATTCACGAAATACTTATTTTACTATAAAGGACCTACTGCCATTCTAATATAATCTGATTAGCCTTGCCATTCTAGTGCAGAGCGTGTGAGCAGAGCATGATACAATAAACGGAAGATATGATATCGCGCAGATTTTGACTTACTCATCTGGTGCCCTCAAACGTATTTCCAAATGTATATATTTCAAAATATACTGACACTACAAAAATACGTAATTTACATTTATTGTCGTTTTAATTGTACATCAGACCGATATTCATATTTTTTTTTCATGTGATGAACATTAAATGGGAAATAATTCGAGTGTATATCATGTAACCGTATATAAAGAGATAGAAAAAGCATAGCGCTACTAGTCGTGGTCACCAGATGTAGCGTGCGCCAAAATATATATGGCCAAAACAGACAAACCTACGACCCCCACGTATCATATCTTCCGTTTCTTATATCATATTTGCAGAGTATCAGTTTATCTTTGGGTAGTCTGTGTAAAAACAGAACCAAGACATGTAAAGTGAAGAAAGGCAAGTGACAATATTTTCTTCGGATTCCAGTAATGTTATAAACTCCCAACGATTATAGATTAAACAGGATTGCTTATCCCCATAAGCGCAACGTTAGACAAATCTCGTTGGCACCCACCACGCTTTTGACGTCAGCGGATACGTACGGCGTAGGTTCATTGCCCCACTGGTGTATTTCCCGGCGTTTGTGTAGTGTGTCATTTGTACATTGACATCATGCCTAGAGAAGCCTAGCACTAGCATCAATTTGGAATCGAGCGTTAGCGCAAAAGGATGCCGGCCGAACTTAACCGCTGACGTCAGATCTTGTCTAACAACACGTGGCCGATAAGCCATCGTGATAGTCTATAATCCTTGATAACATTCATAAACTGACAGTTATGAGCTGGCTATTAATATACCGCCACCAGCTCTCTGGACGTTTGTTTGTAGTGGATTTGTGTTTCTGAGGAAGAAGAAGAGAAGAGTTGAAGATGAAAATATGTTTTGTGATAAATAAAAATAACCTAAAAGACGCTACGTAAAAATGGTAAAATGTGTACTATAATTCATTTATAACATAACTTACAAGTTCAAATTGTTAATAATAGTAAGCACAATGGAAGAAGCGTTTACAAAGGTAGTCCAACATGTTTTTAACAACTGGTCAGGATTGAAACTGGCGGTTGAACATGGAATGGGAGGCCCAAATGGTAAAGAAGTAAGGTCAACATTAGATGTATTTTGATAAACCTTATTTAAAAACGAAACTGCTATTCGATTTTTCAGACAGCAGTAGAATGTATGAATTATATGGTCGACTATTGCTTAAGTGAGTTAAACGTAAATACAGAGGGTATTCAAGAAGCTTTGGAGGATATTTTAGATGAAGAATTTGATACAGTATGTGAAGATAATTCACCAAAAGGTTTGTAAAATAAATTAATAAGCCAACTGTAGTGAATTACGAGAATACATATTTTAGAAGTTGCTGCGCTATTATTTAAATTTCTGCAGCTGTTGAAGGAAGGGAATATCGAACAGTGCGAAATAGAATATCAAAAACTACCGACTATAAATGCGGACTGGTTAAATCAAACAAAATTGCAGCAAGGACAGCCAATATTGGTATGATCGTATATTTTTATGACCACCTAGGTATATAACTATTTAATTTCTAGATATCAGATGATTCTGGCAGCGAAGACGAACCAAATAATTCAGAGACTCCTATGGAAGATGACGGATGGACTGAAGTAAGAACAAGAAAGAAAAGATAGTGCTAAAGATACTTTTTACTCTATTTTTTAAGCATGGAATATAAAACGAGGTTCCTGTTGCATTAGCGTTAATTTTTATTTATAATGCACCTATTTCTTTTCCGTAATAATAATAACATATTTACACAAGTCATCTTACAATTTTCGAGTTAAAAAGTTAAAATATTTACACACAAAAAAAAATATATAAAAATAATTTTATATACTGAGACATATTAAAATAAATAATAGACTTTAATAGAATCAACAATGGTTATACGCTGGAGACCAAATGTTATAGCTGAGAGAATTTGGGCATAAGGGGGTGGTTTAAGGGTTGAAAATTTGAAATACATCATAAATCATGTTCGAGAGGATAAAATAAGCTTTATTCTACATAATTAAATAAGATGTAAATGCATAAAATATTTAACCCTGCGTTTTTTCTATTTTTTCACGAAGAGGTAGTGTACACCCCTTAAAAGCAAAAAGCACAAGTCGGATTATGTCATTTTTGGAGTTAACGGTAAGAGCTTAATTCCAAATTTTCATGAAAATCGTTGGAGGTTCAATGAATTCAGACCTAATAGAGCTTGATTTTATATTCAGTGATTAGACTATTAGTACATGTGTTATTGATTTAAAAATTTTGGTCTGAAACTTTTCGTGAAGGTTCAATAAAAGGTGAGTAAGTAGGTTTATAACAATTTAATATTTATTTATTTAATAATAATTGATGAAAGTAGTGTAAATTCACTTAACAACAAAAATAGTAACAATATTTTTTAAATAAATTCAGTAAGTATATTTATACAAAATACTATTTTATCCTTGTATTTAACTTAGATCCTCAGGAGTTACTGCAAGATCCACCACTTTTCCGTATCGACTAACAGACATTTTTAATTTTCTAGTTTTGGCATTAGTTAGAATCCCATATATATCGTTTGCATGTTTTACTGGTCTTCCATCGATGTGAGTAACAATATCTCCAGGTTGCAAGCCGCCACTAAAAATTTCAACAATCACAGATGCATTGCTTAAAAATAATAAATCATAGAACGGTGAAGCCTCAATAGGCAAGGCAGTTTTAGGGGTATAGACATTTTTCCTGTGTATGGATTCGCTATATTTACGATAGGTGAGCTTAGTGTATCTGCGTGGTAACTCGAAGAGGAATTATGAATCATTAATCTGCTATTGAATAAAGAAGAAATCTAAAAAGAATCCATCTGCCGAATCAAACAACCACAAAAATGATTTATTGTATGACTATTATTGTAATGTGTATAAATCCATTTTGCGATATTTGCTTTCCCTGTACTTCTACTGGACTTTTATTTACATTTGTTGCAACAAACAAATGTAAATAAAACTTAAATAATACCAATTTGCCTAATACGGTAGTTGTTTTTGCCGAGTTAAAGAAATACCAAAAAAAACAAAGGCTAGAATTTAGAAAATTTTAAGAGTTATAACTGTTTATATTAGAATTCGTTTAAACTTGAGAGGGACTCATACCCGCTGTCTCCATCTTCTGCAGTTAAAACAAAGTCTGTCTTCGTCTTGGGCCATTGGAATGCTATCTGAGGCACTCTCACGTTTAAACAAATTCTAATATAGTTATCTTCATGTAACTCGAAATAAGGTTAGCTTTCGAGCGATCATGTCATAGAACTACCGTACAAACCGCAGAGGTGCGAATATGAACATCGGTATAATCGATTTACTTTTGCCAGTTGTGGGCTATAGGGTCATGCATGTAAAAAAATCTCTGCCACACATTCTGTGCACTGATATGACCATGGGCATCAAGATGCCGACACGTGACTATAATACTTGGTTATGTTCACACTTTTTCAGTTTTTACTGTACAAATTATATGGGAATGAAGAGTTTCTATACATTTCTTGGCCGCATTTCTCGGTTTTCACTTACTTGTGAGCTGGGGATCCTGTGATCACTTTCCACACTAAGACCCCACCTTCGATGTCCCTTGGAATAACATGATTTCTTTGTTGCAATTCGAAAATGAGTTGCGGCGTTAATGTCAGCATGGTTATACCCATGTAAAGCCTCTTGGGAGTATCAACTTTGCCTTTCTTCTGCCCGGTTGTTGTACTGAGAAACTTTTTTACGTAATCAATTGGTATCGCGAATGAAATACCCGCTGTAACTTTCATACTATTTACCCCAATTGCTTCTCCATCTAAGTTAACTAAAGGTCCCCCAGAGTTTCCAAAAGTGATAGCCGCATCTGTCTGGATGTACACCATATCTTTCCCTGTTAGACCTATAACGAAAATTGAAACGTTTCTTAGGTGCATATGTGAAAATAATGTATTACAAACCTAACTCGTCCGATCCTCTACTTGTAGAACTAACAACCCCACTTGTCACTGTGTTGCTCAATGCCAATGGACTACCTATTGCTACTACAAATTCCCCCGGTTTAAGGTCTGCAGAGTTTCCTAGTTTCATGATTGGCAATTTCTGTGCTGGTATTCTAACAGTAGCTAAATCACTTTTCATATCGATATCTTCTATAACCCCTTGATACAGGCTACCATCAACTAGTTTGACCTCGACTTTTGCGTTCGGTTTATTTGTAACAACATGGGCATTAGTTAGAATCAATCCATTCTCTTCTATGATAAAACCTGAACCATTGGAAATCGTCATAGGCCTACCTGTGAAGAAATCCACCCTTCTAGAATCTTTTATCTCTATGTAAACTACAGCTGGTGCTGAAGTTTGGACAACATCAGCGATAAAGTTGAACTGGTTTCGGCGGCCAGCTAATGGTAGGCTGCTAAATAACGAAGCTGCTGAGACATTTGGTATCGCTGCTGTTAATTTTTCTTTATAATACTTATATGCAAGATATCCTGTGGTGAAAATCACAATATATTTTATGCTTTGCAGCTTTTTAGGATTCGTTTTTCTATGAATACTGTCTTGAATGAAAGTTATATCACTTCGCTTTACATTCTTACTAAGTTTTGATGAATTTTTCAGTGTACGGAACAAAAATTTTGATAAGAATGATTTTCTTAGAAAAGACATTTGAAATGATGGAAAACATGAGCAACTGAGGGGAATTAAAGTTTGAGGTTAAGTTTAGGCCATATATTATAGTCTCATAGGAGTATCAAATCGGCCGCAGAAAATGGCCCGCAGTGCATACATCCCACATAACCATATATTTATTTACTTACTTAATTAAGTATGTGGTTATAACTTACAACCCATCCATTATACGTAGGTATGTATCAGAGTTTGCCAAATTCTATCTAGAAAAATGATATTAAGAATTACCTAAGCAATAGTTGTCTCAACTACGAAGTTATATATGCACAAAGTATAATGATGAGTGCAAAAAGTGTTAGCTAGATAGATAGGGTAAGGTGGGGAAGGTTCGGACATGGGGCACCTCCGGACATTTCAAATTTACCGCATAAACATGCTTTTTAAGCGGCGCCATCATGCAAAAACATTCAGTTTACAGTTCGCATTGTTGTGGGCAGTGTTGTCTCCCTTGTTTTTGAAAGAATCAAGGTAAGTGCTGTTATCATGATATAAAACCATAGCCATACATGTTTGTCTAACCACACTTATTTATATATGTTGCTAGATAATGAAAATTATCCTATAACTCCGTACAAATCATATGGGGCAGCTTCGGACTGTCCGAAGCTGCCGGACATAGGGCGAGTTCACACTTGCCACTGACACACTTTGCCATTGACTTATTTTCGTATTTTCGTTTATAGGGTCAGAAACGTACATACGAAAGACAGATCGACCCGGAATACCCAAGCAAGCTATAAGATCAGCACTTAAAGATGTAATAAATAAGAAAATGTCAGTTCGTGTTGCTGCAACTACCATATATGGTATTCGGAAGTCGACTCTTCACGATTATGTCTCCAAGGCAAGAAAACAACTAATATAATTGTAGATTCAAGAAATGAGAGTGTAGAAAAGGGAGTCCTTTCCCAAAAGTTTGCGCTAGAAATACGAAAAAAGATCAAAATTAGGTAAAAAATCGAGAATCTATCCAAGCAATACAAGCACCCTGGATAAAGACAGGATTGAGGAATTAGAAAATGCTAGACTTCTGAAATTGTAGAAAAGCAATGCTATGAGAAAGATTACGATATAGACCGAAAAAATTAAAGAAGAAAAGTCAACTAAAAAACAATAGAAAATACAAACATAATAACAGAAAAAAAATACAAAAAAAATTAAAATAAAAGAGAAATTAAAACAAATTTTAAAAAAATGAAAAACGAAGAAACAAGAAGAAGACGAAACAGCGTCATCAGATTCAGACGTGGATTTACCTACGAATATTAAGAAAAACTCAAGGGCTAATATGTCTGATGTCAGACATTGATATATGCAGTCACAAACTCAGAAAATGTGAAATTACTAGATGGTGAAGAAATATCTAATTAAGTTTCTAAATAAAGAGGTACAAATAAGTAGTTGCAAAAATTACTTTAAAAAGGAGTGCTCGATTTTACCCCACCCTCTGTCTGGAGCCGCGTCATAGTTACATTTGTCCGAAGCTGCCCCTTCGGATAAATGTAACTTTTTAAAAAAGTAGTAATTTTGTGAAAACTATATCTCACTAAAATTATTGTTAAACCATTCGCATATGTCTATGCTTTGCACTGGTATTTTGCACAATTACGGACTTTTACTAAATACGGACATATAAGCACTTGAAAGAAAGTGTTCCAACTGGTACCGCCATACTAGCGCCTTACCGTGTCTGGTCGCTCAACTACCGCTGTTTGGCGGTTCGCTTAAAATTATAAGTTTATGAATTTAGGGTGCTGCTGATTATACATGATTGATCAAAAATTGTACTATTATAAATAATAATTTTGTCCCATGTTTAAATATATTTGATAAAACTTGTATCCAAAAGGGAAATGCGATTTAATAGTAATAATTATTGCAATATATAAATTGAAGTTGTTTTGTCGAAGCAACTTAAACGTTTTCATAGGATAACAAAAATATATACTATGGTATGAAAATGTATTAAGTAATACTTTATATATTACAATAATTATTATTATTAAATGATATTTACTATTTTCGATATGTTTTATCAAATACATATTTAAATAGTGGTCAAAATTACTTATGTAACATAAACTTATTTAACATAAAACTGTAATGTAATTATGCAAAATATTTTTTCTAATTTTGACAAGTAAAGTGAGACTTTTCAAATCCCTTTGATGTTAGGAAACGTCATAACCAGTTACGAAGAGTAAAATATTATGCAACTGGTTGTGTAAAGTTCATTTCATTGTAGGTTATTTAGACCTGACAAGCTATGAAAGTGACGAGCTGTCACACCGTTACAAGTTACAACCTACTGGATTGTTTTTAAACGTATAAAATTCACAGTTTTCTTCTCATAAAATACAAAATTGGTGAAAATTAGAAACAATCTTGTATGACACGCGTTGGGAAACACTATTTTGTGTAACTCGCATCCTTTTGCAGAACTTGCGAGCGCTCGTTCCGCAGAAATCTGCTCGTTACACAAAATAGTACTTTTCCCAACTGGTTACATAAATCGCTATTATTTACAATTCAAGAATTATAGATTTTAAAATAACAAAATATAGGACAGACAGCATTCGTACATTCGTAGTAAAGCTTTTTCGACCTTCTCCCGGAATAAAAGATATGTGTGAGAAATAGCATTAGCGCGCCAATATTCTTGGCTATAGATGTGACCACGTGGGTCCAGCGGTCTCATCGACCTTTACCCCTAATATATATGTAGGCCGAGACTGTAAGGGGTAGGCCGC
Organism: Tetropium fuscum; assembly: GCA_964058915.1. Classification (NCBI taxonomy): domain Eukaryota; kingdom Metazoa; phylum Arthropoda; class Insecta; order Coleoptera; family Cerambycidae; genus Tetropium; species Tetropium fuscum. The sequence continues at coordinate 615,212 of CAXKVY010018455.1, read as the reverse complement.
GCGTTTCACGTGACCATCCCCACAAATGTTATCAGTGTCATGTGAAATTGCGCAGCCTCCCACGGCCCTGGCCGATGGGCCCCATCGGCAGAGCCTTGCTTCTCGCGCTCTTCTATTTCTTCGCCGGTGTGTAAATGGCATTGGCAAATACGTTTCTTTTGATAAACATCAAGCAGGACCATATTTTCAATTGCTCCACCAATGATGGATACCCTTTTTCGTATTATCATTTCCTCCTTTACGAGATGTGGGCGATGTAAACGCTCCACAAAGCAGGGAACCTACTAATCTAATACACCCTTGTGTCATGGTCAAGGTCGTAGGCTCTGTGACGTTACTAAGGAAGGAGAAGGATACGTGTGACGCTACGTATAAGCGCGCGCTAAATTTCCTCACTTTTGAAAAAAAAATTCGAGTCATGTTAAAAAAAAAATAAAAAAATACGGCGCGATTTTATTATAAAACTATAACATAAAGCAATAAAAAAAAATCAGTGAAATTGTCCCATTGTAATATTTCACTTAGCATATAAAAAATAAAGAGCTTCAAATGAATAAGGCATAATAAATGAATAATGCATAAGACCATTGCTGTCACAGCTGTCCACATTTGTGGAGAGAGTCCATAGAAATGAAACTTGAGAGAGTCGCGTAAGTGCGCGGCCCACCCCTTACGACTTACGAGACTTTTCTACACTTATACAGATATTAGAGGGGATAAAGAGTGATAATCCCGCTTGGCCCCGAGTACATGTTTACTACCAACAACTAGTATATTGGTGGCTAAAGAGTAAGAGCAGCATTTATGAGCTGTGTTACGTCTTAGCCGATTTGTGTATTGGTATACTCGGGTATTACGAAAATCACTGCATATTTAGGTACGCTCGAGATGTATTCTTATACCTAGGTTTATGGTATATGTACCTACCTACTCTAGGTATAAGTATATATCATGGGTTATACGAGTACGACATATATGTACCTACCTATATTGACACAACTTCCTCAACAGATTTGGCGGGCATTTCTTTGGTAGGTAGGTAGGTACATACGTACCTACTACCTACACAATTTTCCAAGTATATTTACTATGCTATCACAGTACAAGATCTTATTAACCCGAGTTATTAAAATTTATAACCATAAAAAGCTTCTATGAATAATATTCCTATAAATAATATTGTAGGCTAGGGACTGACATTAAAGCATCACCTGCGAACAATATACGACAGAGATGCGCACGATTTTGCATTTGTTAGTTAATTAAATCCAGAGCCGGACTAAACAAGGGCGTAGATCCATAGATACAGCATACAGCGACAGAAAACATTAATTTGGTAATCCATAACCGTAATTAAAGGTATGAGGTAGGTATAGATGGGACATACTCCGTTATAATGTTAGTTTATAATTTTAATTTATTACTAATGGGCGCTCTTTTATCAACCTAGTACCTGTTGGTCAACATATAGGTACTATGTATTGGACCAAATGGTAGCAAATTAACGAAAGTCGCGTCGATAGCTTATACAAAATTGGACCGTTTCGTCATAAAATTGAAATAACAAATATTAGCGGTCAGGCAATAATAATGAATAGGCTCATTATTATTTCAATTATTTCGTAATAGAAATACAAATTATTTCCTATATATTACCTATGACTTAATTACTCTATCTTTTTGTTTAACCGACTTTGTAGCTCCTTTTACTTTTTATCAAATAAGTTAAGAATGTAAATACCAAAAAAAAAATCAAAATTTTTTGTGCTGTGTGGTCCGAGATTTAATGAATCTATAACATTCAGTAAATTCTCTATTCTGGCGAATGCGCCAATGGGAGACATTTTTTTAACATCCGTTTTTGATGATCTCAGTGTTGACATTAGGACAAAGTTATATCATCAACAACAACATTCTAACATCAAGAAACAGCAAGCAAACGACGTTTTTAAATTTCCGATTACGGCCCAGTCAGGTAATTCCTCGTTGATTTCCTGAGTACAGCAGAAAGTCTCCCGCTGGATTAAATTTTTCCGCTCACATCTAGAAAATTTCACAGAACCAGACAACTTGTTAGTTTAGTACAATGAGCGAACATAACGTTATTCCTAAGTGAAATCAATAAGACCATTGATCAAATACGTATAGCATAGCAATGGCAAACGCAAAGCCATTGTAACGGCAAGTATAATCACACTATTTATCAAATTTAAATCCAACCTACAATAATTGATTATCTCTTTCCAATCATGCTCGCTATTTTGTTGGAACATGAACGCATCCACGAGATATTTTTGAGGTGTCTCAGTTATTTTCATATAGAAAACAGATTTCAAATGTACCTATAGCTATTTATTTAAAGAAGAATCTAACGAAATCACTCTCTAATCCCTAAGCAATTTTATTTTTTGATAAAATTAACATAAATATCATTTTTTTTACTTGTTTTATAGGAAAAAATCTTGTATTTCAAATATAGAACATCTAGGGGGCAATTCCTGTTTTAAATTGTTCAATAAAAAAATCATCAAAAAGTCATTAATTTGAAGCACCACATAATTTGAAAATCAAATTATTTTTTATTAATTTATATTATTATAATTGAAAATTAAACAAGAAGTTGGGACAATAATTGTTATTATGTATCCTTCTATTTTCTAACGGTAACACCTAGGTATTTATTGTAGCTAGAAATCGATTTTGACGTAGCTGCAATAAAATCGACGAGGGCAGGCTGATATTTTCAGGGCTGTTTCGGGACGAGACAAAGAAAACATAAGTCGAAGTGTATTACAATGATATTATCTACAACTTTTCTTTATATCATTTTGTCGAATTAGACCCCAAATTAGAAACAGGCCGAACGCACAATTTCGAGTGTAATTTTTTGGTTCGATTCTCAAGGGACAGTCCCCAAACAGCCCTGAAAAAAAACAGTCGTACCCTCGTCGATATTATGATGTTAAATAACCGGAAAAGGTGTACAAGTTAATAAAGAGAATTTTGGATTGCAAAAAAATTCGCATAAAAAATGTCAAACAAAAAATATTAAATAAAATAAAAACATTAAAGTAAAGACGTTTCAATTTTATCGGTTCACATCATACGCTGACAAAACTTGGGAGTCGCTGCCAAGAAAGAAAATCTGAAGAAAACAGAGCTAAATAGGTTACCATTGGGTAATTTTATACCAGATAAAAAAAAGTTTGAACCACTTGATGAAGGAGCATTTTGGGGAATATTGGCGAAACAGGGAAGAGGTATAAGGTAAGAGGTTTTATGGTACAAAAACTTATTAGACAGTAACGGAGAAGAAAACCTGAATATTTCTGAAGATAATGAACCCCAAGAAGATCAAGGCTAGGTATGCGATTGCCTGGACGAAGGGAATGTAATACATGAATTAAATTTGCTGTTTTTGTTTATGTTGCTTTTGTTTTACGTTTTGTTGTACTACATTTGTAAAATGTAGTACAACATTTGTTTTTTCCTGACAACGCTGAGTTGTATACTTTTTAACAAAAAAATATTGATTAACCCCATTAAATTAAAACGGTGTACTCAAAATAACACTTGTGACGCTCTCCTTTCGGTGCAGAGTTTTTATTCGAGCGCCCCTGTCTGTTTATAGTACAGACAGACCACTTTTCCTTACAGGCAGTTCTGTAAGGGCCACGGGTAGCTGCGGGTGGAGACAGGCATCAATTTCAGGGTCACATGATTTATATATAGACCTTTTAATACCTTATCTAAAGGAATACACAGGTAAATGGTTGCAACAAGTTTATTATCAATTATTCTTTAGTACATTTATTTCTATTTCTATATTTCGGTAAAATGGGGGGTTGTAACGAAAGCTTAAGCGATTAGCGATTATCAGGTACTTGGTTACAGTTGAAGGGAACAAGAAACTGTATAAGCAAAATGCATGCAGATAAACAAAATGGTTGAATGTTTGAGAACTCAGGTTTTAATCGGCAATGGCAATCTATATGAATGAACCTATGATAACAGGTGGAGTGAGCGAGCGAGTACTACTAAATTGCAAATGAACGCCGATGAATGTCGGCGTGTGTAGAAGCGAATATGGGACAAGAAACCCATGCGACCGATGTCCACCTGGGACGTTGACAAGAAGGTCTTTCGACCGATGTCAACAGGTCGATAGAAAAGGTTGACAAGAAGGCCTTTCGACCGTCCACCTGGAACGTTGAGAGGAAGGCCTCTCGACCAATGTTAACCTGGAAGATTGACAAGAAGGCCTTGCGACCGATCTTGGCAGAAACCTCGTGCTCACTCCAATCTGGTATGGCTTCTGGACGTCATACTTCCTGCGTTCCGTACTACGCGTATAGGACTTCTGGTCTCGGACGTGCACTGGTATAAACTACTAGTTTGTCAGGCTGGTCAGGCCGGCGGAGCGGCAGCTGTTGCGGTTTCTGTATGCTGGAAGTCTTGGACAGACTGGCGACTACCTGTTTGAGAGTTTCAGCATAGGAGGATAGCAGCATCGTGTTTTGAACGCGAGGTTCCCCAGAAAATATTTATTTGTATTTACGATGTAAGCAGAACTGAATCGGAAATAAAATAACAATGCTTGTCGAAAAAGAAACGGACTCATACGGCCAATATTAACTTATAAATCCGAAAATATATGAATACTTGACATAATAACTAAAACAATACAGAAATGACAGTCAAATTTTACGTAATGAGTGGAAAAATATTGCTAAACGTAGGGTATTTTTTTCCTGTCCTGAAGATTTTAAGAAGTGGGTATATCTGGTTTTGCATGCCAGCTCCTCACTTGACAATATTACATTTATTGGAATTAGAATTTGCCAATCAATATTGTATATATTATATTATTTTTATAAACTCATGAATATGTATAATAGTTATACAAAACTATTAATAGTATACTATTTTAATAATACAATCAATATTTTCGTAGATATGGGAAATTCTTTGGTATAGTAAACATCTTTTGGTGCATAGTACCTAATACGCAATAACAATTGGGTGCAAACAACTATGTAGATAAGATAAAAGTGAAATACTTAGTTTATCTAATACGGTTTTTAGAGAACGTCATATAAAGTTGGTTAATCAACAATTATTTGATAACATCAATATCAATCAGTAACATCAATAGTATATGATATATAATAATAATATATGACTTTACATATTAGATAAGAAACTCAAAACTATGAATATGAAAAATAATTAATAACCTGTTAGTGTCCTTGTTAAAAATGCGTAAATTTTTAGTCGTCATAACTTTGCCTGTATACAAGCGAAACTACAGCCATATTTATTCGCATATTTCTTTTGTTTCTTTAATACCGGTATTTCTATACCGGTCTTTACATTTAAGTGGTAAAACAGGGCTCTCGGCCACAGTGACCCTACTTTGTCTTCTAGCTTTAGCCACCATTTTTTTTACAAATGACATATTTCAAATTACTATATTTTTGTGGCATGCTAAAAGTACTATCATCGACATGCCTTCTGGAGACAAAAAACATTGAATATATTTCTCTTATCGAAAGTTATACAGGGTCCTAAAATTTGGAAATGGACCAATGCCATCCATCCATTGTTTAAATAACAATATTTATATATAGTAGGGGACAAGTACCTACTTGAACATATCATTAGCAACATCAGGTACATTTGCACTCCCAAATAATATCTTATCACAGACCTCGAGGTCTCTGTGTATCTTCTTCGCATTCACTGCGCACATGACTGTTAGAAAGATAGAAATATATCCTTATCCCGTATCTTAGTGTTATCAACTATTGATATAGGTTAGGTAACCTTGATATACTTACCTCAATAAATAATAAAGCTGTCAACAAAGTGACGTAATATTTTACCCCACATTTTACTTTCAAGTAGGAATAGGTACATTTACTCTTTATTTTTGGCATATATAAGTTATTTTACTATGTTAATTTATTATTATTTTGGTAGCATTAATATTTTGGAGCTGGAGATGAAGTTATTTCATCATTCTTTAATTCAGCGCAAATCTTACAAAAATATATATTAAAATTTGCATTAATAAAAAAATAGGTAAAAAATATTTTAACTTAGGTAAACGATTTTATTTTAAATCATCATGCAGTTGTGCTACAATCTAAAAAATAATTAGGACACAAAACTGGACCTTCCTCAGATTCTGACGTTTGGTAAGAAATAAAACGTGGGGCGCATTTGAAATATAGTTTTTATGCGCCCCATGTTTTTATTTATTACCAAACATCAGAATCTCAGGAAGGTCTATGTTTGTGTCCTAATTATTTGGTAGTTTTTAGTGCAACTGATGAATTAACATAAAACCGTTTAAGTTAAAAGTTTTTTTACCTTCTTTATTTTGTGGTTTTTAGTTTTTTGACGTTGCACTGTCTACCTCCTGCCTACATCATCAAAACCCTTGTCACCAAGTATAATATTGACTCGTTAAAAGCAACCAAATGAGCCCAGTAACCTTTAATTACCCCAAATACCAAGTTTGTGTTAAATCGGTTCATAAATAGGATAGACCGCCATTTTGGATCCGCCATATTGATTTTATTAAGTCAAAAAATGTATTGAGTGACCTTAAACACCGCGAGGTTTCAAGTTTGAAATAAATCGGTTTATAAATAGGAAAGTCACAGCCATTTTGGATCCGCCATTTTGATTTTTTTGAATAAAAAAATATGAAACTGTATTGTTACCGGAACACTCTAGCTCATCGGGAAGTGGTTGAAAAGGCTGTTGCAAGATTTGAAACAAACATATAAACAAACAAATATACGAAGTCAAGGTAAATGAAACCGTTTAAAAATCTACAATCTACATTAAAATAACTTGTAATTTTAATTTTGCAAAACCTGCAAGGTTAGGGTCAAATCAAGAGATCGGTGGTTTATTCTAATAATTCTCTACACGTTTTTAAGTAGAATAGGTTTGAGTGTGTTTCTCTTTTTTATTCAAAATGGTATAACTGTCAGTTTAACAAGATGCGTTTCAATATGGCATCATCGCGACACAGGTTCACATGCCGACCGAAAAAGAAAGACTAAGTAAATAATCGTTCGAATGGTCGTTATTTCGTCCCAAAGGTAGGTACGTCAAGCTGAAGAAGTTCACTTTGCTAGAGGGTACCTAAGTACCAACTTTCTAGGGGCCTAAAACCAGTGCTCCACCGATGATCGTCGAAAAGAGTCTGGAGAAGCCCTGGGACACCTAATCTCAGTGCTGTATTTTCTTCCACATTGTTTCAGTACACCGCATCAATGTACCCATACAACTTACTATCTGTTGATCATATTATGGATTGTTTTTTGATGAAAATGGTTGCGATAATATTGAGGAACGAGTAAAAACGCATTTTTGCGTAATCTGGAAGGAGTTAAATATGGCGCTTATTTTACAATATAAAAAAGTCGAACAATATGATAACAATGTGTGTTAGCATATCGTAAATCCAACCAAACACTCCCTCTGCAGTTAGCCTTATTATGTAAATGCATGTTTTGCTCTTATTTTTTTTGGTACATACAGAGCCGGACTGGAAGCCTTAGGCTATGCCGATAAAATGTGAGAAATAACTTGAGAAAACTTAAACCTTAACCCATATGTACCCAGGAAAGGGTTGGGTTATTTATTAAAAAGTTGTATTATTCTGGGGGGCATCGCCCCCTTTGCCCTCTGGATACGCCACTCTTTGGACTTACTTGAAAGGATTAGGTCACGGGCTAATAACTGATATCGAGAAATTGACCTGAAAGGACAAAAAATGCTGGCCAGCAACTCTCACTGTAGTCTCCCTAGCCACCCGGAGAGTTCAGATTAGATTTGCAGATTTTAAAGTGTTTAGGTGCAGATTCTAAAGTTTTGGCACCACCAGCAGGTCGGATCTTCAAGCAGGTGCTTTTATTACTTATACCGCCGACTACTAGGTGAGGCCGCAACCCTTATACATATTTTTGTGTTTTTTGGAATATTGGTCCATTTTTGTAAAATTTTAAGTCCCTAAAACCATCTTTTGACCGCTACGATTTTTTGCATTATCTCCCCTATAAAATACAAGTCCAGCAGTACAAAAAGAACTTCTACATAGCTATTGATAATTATCATACCAAGAAGATTGAAATGTTAGCGAATTTTCCAGACCTCACCATCTTCGTTAAAATCTGCCGATATTTTTGACGTTGGCCAACTATTAAAAATTTGTTGTTTTTCTACTTCGCTAGTTCTTGAGAATGGGAATTTAATCTTACCTTGTTTATTTTTATTTTAATTTAATTTTAATTAATTGTGCCTTGTCTTTAAATGTAAATGTACCGTGGTGGGGAGTAATAATAGGCGTGATATTGAAACAATTATTTTAATCTGTAATTTTGATCTTTGATAAATGTAATAGCTAATTGGACATTAGCTTATTAACTGTTTTTAGTTGGACATTAGTTTATTAAAGGCCCCGCTTCAGTTGCTTCATACGAAGAGCCACCACAGGACTCTCTCAAAATATTTTGACCAGTATATTTTCCAACGGTTTTGTTGTAAATGAAAAAGTCTCTAAAATTTTCAAACAAAGAGAATAATTGTCAAATTTTGGGTGCTTACCTTCTTTTCCAATCCGACACTGGGAACATGGACTTGATTCCGAGTTCGATTATCGTTTTATTTACATAAACTTAACCTAAATGTACTCACAAAAATCGGTACGCTTCGTGCAAGTAGGTATGCAATCCTATTTTTCGCATTCTCAAGTGCTTACGTGCCTAATTATAATTGTATGATAATCTACGATAGGTATATATTTGCCAAAAAATAAACATTGCTTTTAAATTTCAGCGGTGTTTCAAGAAGTTAAGTGCATACTTTCGACATGTTTAAATTTGTTCTACAATTTTCCTCTTACGCTCTCGTTCTGGGCTTTGTGATGGCTACGTCATTTAACGAATGTAAGTGTTATTATTAGATATTTTTAGTGTAAATCGAAATGAAATCATATGATATTCTACTCTACGTACTTACCAACCGGGATATGTTTTAGATTTTTTAGATTACTTATGTACCTATACATTGATCGTATATTTCATATTTACAATTCTTTTAGGTAGTCAACGTGGATTATTACCAGAAGAAGTCAACATCGATGGTTGTGAATCAAGTACAGAAGTCTGCAATGTGAAATTCAACGGCGATTTAAATATGACGATGAAGTTCAAAGCTTGTAAGTACCTGCCAAATATTCAGACTAGATCTTAATTTCGCGCTTCTAATTCTTTAGCCATAGCTGCTTCATTGAGTTTCTCACTTCAAGCCCTATGTTTCTACTGAGTAGCGTTGTTGAGTACGTTGTAACGGGTTATTTGGATATCAGTTGTACCTATAGAATGTTGTCTCTATAGTACTGTAAGTCACCTATGTTAATACTTCTTGATGGTCCATAATAACGAAGGAAAAACTCTTCTCCTCCTTTAGTTGAAGAATGATTGAAGCACTTTAATGCCGTTCCTCAGAACATGGTCTTTTCCTAGTAGCTTCAAGGCTTCAACAGCATGTGCAAACACGAGATCGTCTTTTGTCTCCTGTATGTTTCTGGGGTGATGCCACCTTATCACGTGTCCTTTTTATTTCACAAAAACGTATTCCGCGCAATATAGTATGCCTGCAGTAACCTGCAGAAACGTTTTAAAAAATAGAAATAAGTTTTACCTTAATAAAGATATACATTGTAACAATACTAGGCATAAAAATGATATTCGTGTACCATTTTCTAAATTGTTAGTCACAAATAAACCATCGAAATAATTAGGGTTGACAATTTTTAATAATTTGCCTGATAATTTAAAACAAAATGATTATAATTTATATATCAGTTACGAAACTATTTTTAAACTAAACTATTTTTAAACTAAAAAAAATATTTTTAGTGGATACCTAAATGTTTTTATTTCAATTTTTTTCTTAGATTAAGTAATATTAATTATTGTTCTTTTTTTTTCCTCCACTACCTACCGACTATTGTTATACAAATTGTAATTGTCCTTAACAAAATACATGAATTTTGAATTTTTGATTGTCAAGTCCCTTGATTGCAATAGATTTTTTTCTAATATTCTAATAATAAAGTTAGCGCTACATACAATTAATTATTATGCTTTATTAAAAAAAAAAATTTGCGAAAAGCGCTAAACACTCCTTTTAAGATTTTAGGCAACCTATCTTTTTAGGGATGTCGTCATACCCCTAACTTTCACCCCTTTAGCTCTAGATACATATTATTGACAAAACAGCGAAAAAGTCAACGCGGCAACTTTTCGGCTTCCAATAAAATAGTATTAAGTCAAGACAAAAAAATCGACAGTTACGTAGAGGAATAAGTGGTCTGTCGTATCACGAAGGAACATTTAATTAATTCTGACGCTAGGACTTCGACCAAAAAACCGTTGGAAAGCTCAATTACTCAGGAACATAATACTTTTTAAATAATCGCCATCAGAGTAATGGTTTAACCTAAAACGCTCGGAATGTTCGACCGCAGCCAAAACTGTGTCAGAGTAACCTTGTGCGAAAATGTTCACCCCTTTGAATGCCTGGGGTAGATTGTGCTCCGCTTGGAGAGGCTTGCAAATTTAAGACAATAAATCTGCCATATAGAGGTACACAGTTTTTTTGTTGGTCAGACCATTTGAATAGTGACTGCACTAAATATGTAATAGAAAATGTGATATATCCACATCAATAATGATTAACATTCGAAATTTGTCGATTAAATTAATAGTACTAAATAGTTTATTTGGTTACAGCACATTACATGGAGTCAATGGTACCAACACTCAGCGGGAGATCTATTTTGGGAGATTTCAATTTGACAGTGGAGTCGGATTATAATACGGATGTTTGCGTGGGGATTTTGAATACAGTGTGTCCACTAGTAGCTCAGGAAATAATAGAGTATGAGTACTCCACTAAATTGCTGGTTCTTCCTTTGGTAAGTAGAAACAATGACATGATAAAACTTATGACTTTGTATTACAAATATCTTGTTTTGCTTAATATCTACAGGGAATATCTACTCTTTTGCTTAATATCTACAGTATTCTTTTAATAATTGCAATTAAAGAAAATATAAAATATTCATTTGATCTGGAGGCATTAGGCGAAATATATGAGACTTCCGGTTTTATAATAGCCTTTGTTTTTTTCTTCAGTTGCCAATAACTCTGAAGTTCAGTATCATCGACACAGATTTGAATGAAACCGCATTGTGCTTCACTACAGACCTGTATCCTTCAAGATGGTGACATCCGTTATTTGGATTGTTCTGTAATTTGTTTATCTGTGATTGTCAATACTTTATTTATATTTAGTTAATTTATTGTCTTAGCTTGTAGGATTTTTTATGAAGATTACATATATAGTTTTTTTGCATATTGGTGTGTTTTACTTAACAAAACTTGGAATCATTTTAATTAGTTTTAACTGACGTTAAAAACTGACGTAAATTTTTAAACTGATATCAAACGAAAAGTATCCTACTTTGACGATTAACTTTTTACGTTGATTTACGTTTTTACAGCAAAGTATTCATTGATTTTATTCGCGTTCAGCCATATTGAAATGACTAAATTTCGAATTTTGAACTCTATACTTGTCGCAATGAACATATTTTTGGCAAATGCTTCAGAATTAAATTTGACACGAAGGAAATTTATTATTCACTTTTATGTTAAACATATTAGAACGAGTTTTTTTGAATGACCAGATTAAAATGACCAACTCTCCCAACTGTCTGATGCAAAAATACACAATTATTCTTTCCTATAAAATAACTTTACATTTTATCCCTTGATATATTCCCTGGTATATTATTCACCACGGTGCTACCCCCATGCTTTAAGTATTTGACAACAATATATATCGAAAATATGTAACCAATAATACAGTTGAACAGAAATTTCCGCGAGAGATGCATCTATTGTAAAAATTTATCGGCTATATAACCTAATATAAAATTATTGATATTTGTGACATTAGTAGAATTTTGAGAAATTTTGATTAAGTCCGAATTGGTTTCACTAAAAATCTTATATCTATGGGCTCTATTTAAAATTTGTTCTTTCATGAAGATAAGCAATTGATAATTTAGATAATTGTTCAAATGTTTTGATGTCACATTTTATAGTCATAACTTATATTCGAATGATACGATAAGGCACCTTAAATTTGTCTAACGTTGCTTCTTTACGCTTTTTTTCACAATTTTGCTCTTGTCCGGCTAATTGTTATTATTTTTCAGCATACCCCGTCTATCTGGTGGTTTCTCTGCAATTCAACAATTCTGTTAATCCTCTTCTCCTCTTATTTCTAGCTATAATCTGCTTCTATATCTCTATCTGCAATCTCCTTTTCTTATTTTTTTGGCATCGGCATCGGCTCTCCTTTCTGAATTATTATTTTCTTGCTTGGTTTCCCCTTTATTCCTGCTGATTTCTTGATTTATTTTTATAATAAAGTCTATGCCATGCACCATTTTCTATACTATATGTCTATGCCATGCACTCTCTCACTTTAGTTATATAGTTTATTTATGCTTAGTTTCTTTACAAATTCACTATGTCTACTATACCAATAGCTTACATTCCTAATTCTTATTCTATATATATATATATATATATATATATATATATATATATATATATATATATATATATATATATATATATATATATATATATATATATATATATATATATATATTGGGAAAACTAATCTTGGGTTTGTAGCATTTCATTACGTAGAAAAATTAGCAAATATAAGACGAATAATAAGGAAGACACACTTACCAGTTGTATATCTGAATATACACACGGAAACGAACCACTTAGAAGTTGTACAAGTTTTTCACCTTCATTGAGGATCTTCAGAGTGATGTACGATTTGTTATAATACTAGGTTTGTGTATTTGTTAGAATACACAAACCTAGTCCTCTTAGAATACACAAACCTATTTATATTTGTTCTATTTGAACATATTATAAGCATTAGACATACAGCATTAGACATACAGTTATCCAGAAGATGTTGAACTTTACAATGCATTTTAAAGTTTAGTTTTCTTTTTAGGCGTGGAAAACGACGACATTCAAGACCCAAGACATTCCTTTGTATAAGAGATTTGAGTTAAAGGCTCTACTACATTCTCAAGTTTCCTCGTGATAAGGTATAAAGCTAAATACAAAACATGGCCTTGACTTGATTCATTAAATAAGAAATATTTAAAAACGATTATGTTAGTTGCAGTCTACAGCGAGTTTGCAATGAGCCATACGTATGAAAGTATTTGGTGATTTCCGAAAATGATCACTGAACATATATTTTAAGCAGAACATGCATTACACAAATCAAGTACCTATCAAACATTGCATCATGCATTATGTTGCACAAGGACTAAAATAGGTATGAGCAATATTTAATTATTTTCTTTGAAATCAAACATTAAAAGTCTGGCATTGTTAGTTAACCTTTGCGGACTGCATGCGTTCAGATGCATAACCTAACATAACGCGAATATTATTGTAATCCATAAATATGTTACGTGAGATCCATCCCGAGCCATTCGACTTTCTAATTGTGATTTATTATTAATTAATAACTAATACACACTTAACCATATTTTATTACGGTCAGCTCAGCGTGTCTTTATCCAATTGCTCTTTTATTTTATGCCATGTGTTGTAAATTTAGTTTTATTCCCGAGATATTGCTACAGACTTTTCTAACCTACGAAGTATACGAGCATACGAGTGGAGACGCTTGCATTATATTGGAAAAATATCCAACTACCTTTTATCTTTGAGGTTATATTGTAGAGTGCATTTAAGGGGAAGGGGGACTTTTATTAATGGAGAGGGATTCATTTATTAATGGAGAAGGTGGCGACGCGACGTCGAAATTTTTATCCCGCATTCTTTCCGAACTTTCGAGTGGCGGACTTTAGTTTAATGTGCATTCACCCAAAAATACTGTATACCTACTATGCATACATGAAGTGCAGTATCAAACATATTTATGTAGCTAAACGTAAAGGGTGGGCAATAATAGGGACACATTTAGAATTCTAATAACTTTGCCTCTGAAAAACCTATAGGTAAGTTTTTGTTGCTGATCCATAGAAAAACTAAAAAGATAGTTTCTCCAAAAAAAATATTATATCAACGTCAGTTTCGCACAAGATTTATTTTGAATCCTCTTTGTAGAAACAATTTGAAAATTTGTTGTTCAATTTAGAACCACACCACAGCATCAGCTCCAAAGAATAAATCTGCAGGTAGGCCTATTTCAGTTAGAACTCCTGCAAATATTGAAAAAGTTCGAGTTGCATTTTTAAGAAGTCTAAGACGATCTGCAAACAGAGAATCGCAAACATTAGCGCTCTCAAGAACTAACCTGCAAAGAATATTGCAGAAAGATTTACGCTTAAAACACCGATAGCTAAATGACACCGATTTTGCAGCCAGACTTGCTTTTTCTAACAATTTGTTACAGCTTGCAGAAAACAATGCTGATCTGTCCGAAAATTTATTTATGCTGATGACGCACATTTTCATATATGTACACAAACAAAACTACCGTTAATGGTCTCAAGAAAATACACCAAACTCCTCTTTATAGACAAAAAGTTATAGTTTGGTGTGCAGTGTCAGCACAGGGAATTGTGGGACCATATTTTTTAATGAATAAAATGAAAAAATATCACGGTAACTTCGGAACGTTATGTGAACATGTTGGAAACTATTTTTCAACAAGCATTACTAGCCTAGACAAGTGCCATTTTGATGAATTTCTCTTAGCCTTTACCGAAAATTATGATTTATGGCTCATTTGATTTAGAATGACATTTAGAAACTACGTGAAAAAGTGGGGCCGGTAAAAATTACAAAAGTTATAAACAAGTTAGAAAAAAAGGAGGGGAGATGGTTGTTGATGATGTGACTTAAATTAAATATGAATATTAAGAAATAAAAAAATTCACATATCAGAGTAAACGATAATCCATTGGAAAAAAAAAATTTCCGTAATTTTTTTTATTAGATGCTTTTGTTAATTAACTTATTTTCTCAAGTTTTAAATTAACATGAATCCCCGATAATTGTCAAACTAAAAACTTTTTCACTTCTTGAAGCTATTCTTGAAAGGCTTTAGAAAATATCACCGTTAGCATAATTCAAAATTGATTCTTCACTTTGTTATTAACAATCCAAAAAATTGAAAGAGACATAGAAATACAAGAATACTTAAATACTAAAAAATGGAGTGAAATTTTTTCACATAACACGATACATGGTTGTTTTATTATAGTTTGCAGCATTGAAAAAAAAATTATAACACGAAATTTTTTACCACACGGCAGCGGGACAAATAGCGTTACGCCGGAGCCATCGATACTACAAATTATTACGTAATTATTAATTATTGTAATGGGTTCGAGGAGCGAAGGATGAAAGAATTTTTAAGGGTAGGCGTTTCTACAGTAGGGGAAGGTCGGGTAAGATGATGAAGAGGGTAAGATGACGAACGGCTAGCAGTTTCTCCAAACGAATTAATTTAAGTTTTATGTATGGTGCTGCCATCTCACCAAGAGTAGGGGATTTTAGTTTGGAACGCAACCTATTACTCTACGGAACCGTTTGTTGACCCAGTGCACATGAGTGATTCCCGCCGGCGTGTTATAACTTAATCGTCTTGTCGAATAAGGTTTTTTTTTTAATTATTGAAGGTATGTTGACGTTTGATTGTGCTAAGTTGATAGTAATAAATGTAGTTCATGGCATGCCACTACAATTTTTATCGATATCATGTTTGTCGTCGAAATATGTTTTCTGGCTTTAAACATAACTTCCGCGGGTAAGATGGTGCGGGTAAGATGCCGAAGTTCGTCATCTTGCCCACAGGGTCGTCATCTTACCCGTTCACAAAGTTTCGCAAATTGTAAATAAATTTCTTTTACAGAATGCCACAAAAATATACGATATAAGGAGGTCCGAAAGGCGGTTCTGGAACGAATTAAATTTAATTGCAGCGTTGGAGGCTGTGGATTCTGGTGAATCCTGCAATAGCGCTGCGTCACGGTATGAAATACTTTGCTGAAATACTAATCATAGTGTCTTTACCGATTTGTTCTCAACAAACATGACTTCTCTCTTGAATATTGCTCTTTATGTCACAATTAATGTTTACCGCTAAATATGGCAAATCCCAAAATACAAGAATTTTAATATATCCCTTCTAAATCATAGCATATATAGTGGTGTATATAGTTCCAATCTATTCATCACAATATGAATTAAATATAAAATTTAATAACTAACTACCTACTAATTAGTATTTATTTTATATTTAATATACTTACAACTCATTGATTTTGTTTCTTCAGATCGTTGTTTTCTTATATGTTCTTGTTGTTTTCGAATAAATATTTCTTCTCCATTTTTAATAGAATACGGTCCCATCGGATTATAGATCCGTATAGGTTGTCCTTTTTTTCCTTTGACTGATGAAATTATTTGTTCCCTTGGTTTCGCATTTCTAAAGCCGAGGCATGAGCGATGTCGAAAAGATCGAATTTTTCAACAAAGGTATTCTCTTTCTGTTTTTGCACTCAGTTCTTCGCTTACAAGATTTTTGTAAAGTCTTCAATTCGTTGTAGAGTGTCTCCAACTTTTCCACACAAACTATGAAACCTGCTAATAATAATGGTAAAGACTTGGGTATTTTTTTTGATGTATAATTAAGGTTTTCGAAATATGTTTTCAATTTAGTGCAAAAATCATTTGGAAAATTCAAAACATTTTCAGTTCTAAGGATGTTTTGAGTACATACATTAAATTTAAATCCGGTTATCATATACATATATGTATATATATATATATATATATATATATATATATATATATATATATATATATATATATATATATATATATATATATATATATATATATATTAGCTTCTAAATCCTTTGCTATTCATATTTGTTTTGCGAGAAGAAATATTGGGTTTGTAGCAATTCATTTCATAATAATATTTGCTTATTTCTCTATACATTTTATAATCTATCACAAATTTAAATAGTTCAATATTATTCAACACTTATTAATGTATTTTATTTGAATTATACTTATTATGTTCCTACTTATACATAATTATATACGGAGAGACACTCCGAGAGTAGCACGTAGTTACAATCCCTTTAAATAACTGTGGTGTCTTGCTTAAAGGATAACACATTAGGTACATATTAACACTCACTTAAAAAAATGGCCTAAATAATCTGCCTACCACCTCATCAATCAATAAATTAGAAAAATCAATCAAATGCAATAATGGTTTACGGTTATTAGATATTTTATGATATCACGTTCTCCGCTCTTGCCGAAAATAGATACGGACATACTGAGGCAACTTTACGTCGCTATGTAAAGAAACATCGCGAAGGAGAAGCACTTCCCGAGCATGGAGGAAGATTCTGCAATACTTTCAGTTTGGAGCAAAGTCAGGATCTTGCCAATTACATAAAACACATCGATCGACGAGCATTTGGGCTTAAAAAAATTAAATTCGGAAAACTAGCATTTGAATTTGCAGAGCAGAATAACATTCCACATAGGTTTAATAAAGTATCAAAAATGGCGGGCAAAGACTGGCTACAGTCTTTCCAGAAGAAGTTTAAAATAAGTATCCGAACTCCTGAGCCTACATCGATAGGGCGTCTTATGGGTTTTAACAAGGTCCTAGCGGAATCCAAGCCAAAACCAGACCTTCATTCGATATTGTTGACGCCACTTCCGGCCCAAGCGGAATCCAAAGCCATGTCTCATCTGCAAAGGCAAGCGACCAATAGTGTGGGAAAAAAGTAGTATCACTTTTGGACATACGGCCTTTCCCAAGATATGAACGACCAGATAGAAAAAGTAGAAAATTGACTGCCAGCATTATCACTGGTACGCCAATGAAAAGACAATTGGAGGAGAAGTTAGAAAATGAAAAGCAGAAGGAAGATGCAAAAAGAATGAAGAAACAAAAAAGTGTTAAAAAGTCGCAAGAAACAAAAAACAAAAAGAAAAAAAGCCTGCAAACCAAAAAAAAAATAACAAACAAATTATGTGTCCATTTTGCAATGAAAATTTTAAAGATCCACCCACAGAAGACTGGATTCAGTGCTCGAAGTGCGTGAGATGGTGTCATGAATACAAATTCTACCTGAAATGATTTTTTTTCTGTTAACATCGTCATCTTACCCGACCTTCCCCTATATATGTATTTGGATTCTGCGATAGAATTATTTTATATCTCTATTAACTATTTTATAAATCATAAATAGTTTCGACAACAAAATTATAAAATACCTGAAGAACTGTTAGGTACATATTTTTTAAACGTATTTGCAATTAAATTACTCAATATAGTAATAAATTATTTTATAAAAGTTTTATACCAGTATTGCAATAAGAGTCATGTATATATAACTCTCTAATACATTTATAGATCTCTAATAGATTTATTTATAATATCTGTTTTATTAAAGTTGTTAAGAAGAATAAAAAATATTTATCTTAGAGCTTGCTTTGGCTGCATTTACTTAATATTTTTATCTAGTCACCTTGTACATTCCAAATATTTTCAGTAATTTTTGGTCGTGATGTATAGGTATGTTACCTATAAAGTTTAATTTCAATTTGTAGAGTGATTTTAGAGACTGAAACTGAAGTAGAAACTGAAGTAGAAACCGAAAAACAATAAATGTATTATTGTGCCATCCTTTGGTAAAGACCGAATAAATTGCTCTCTGCGGGTCATCCGCTCCGTTTAGCTAATGGTTAAATCGCTCCGAATGATAGCAGAGCTGGAAATCTGTTTTCTGGCCACAAATCACGAACAAAGTGTGAAATTGACCAGCTGGGCGCGATTGTTCGCGACAAATGACGGGAATAGGCGCGGGACCCCCGTGGGGCTATGTAAGCCGTAAATCCCGATCGCCCCGTGAACCAGGTAATTATCGGGGCTGATGTATGGCGCGGGCCACGGCTGGTCTCATATACCACCCCCGTACAAGGCGAAGGCAACACACTCTGTCGCGTCTTCTGCGTCTAGTCGTGCACACCATGTATCGCCTTACTTTGGTCAGTGGCGGCGGCGGTGCCACTTTCGCGACGTTGCCGTTGTCTCAGTTTTATTCCGCAGTAGACAAATTTAGCAAATAAACCTAAGAAGGGCAATCATACTATAAATCGTCTTAAAATCCCTTGTAGGAATACTAGAATAATTAAACTTCTATTCAAAATTAACCACCATTATAAATTTACCGAAATTCTCCTTGAATAATAGAGATAATAAGGCGAATAAAAAAATGTTAAGGAAATATGGGGTTATAACTTGAATTCAATTGCAATAAGTTAGAGTTGCTGATATACTCCACAGGGTGTTACAAATTTACGAAAAAAAACCCTATTTTTATTACGCCCGGTGTAAATCAAAAATTAAGGTTTTATCAGAAACAAGAAGTATAGTGACATTCTCAAGAAACAAACCTACAATGCAAAAAAAAATTGGCATCGGACTCCAGGTTACGAAAAAAAATGAGCTAGTCTGCTAGTAGGTACTCGAGACTAATGTGTAAACATCTCGTATGCGGTAACGGTATGCGGTTTTTTCATAAATATAATTTAAAAAGAAATGGTTTGTCATTACAATATTCCACCTACACCCTAATATTTTAACTGCCACACGGGCCCTCAGTCTATTGTCTTGCACTTGTATCATGTGCACGCTAACCGCCGCCCTAATAAAGCACCAAGTATACGAGATTTAACAAAGCATTATAGCAGTCATATGATGGTGCAGCGGTTCAAGCCCCAGTTTCTACTAATAAGACCGGCCCTAATATATGCTGTGCCGGCGTGGTGCGGCGCGTCGGCAAGGAACTTTAAAAAATTGAAAATACTGGAAAATAAATTCCCTCGCCTCATTACAAACACAAATAGATATATCTCCATCAGAGAACTACACCAACTTTGTCCCGACATACAACCACTGACGGATTATGTCAGAAATATTTCACAAAATTTTTATGAATTTAAAATTCAAAATAAACTGTTAACAAACAACATTTGATACGTGAATTAGAGAGCATAATACACCATTTAGATTAAAACATAAATTACCGCACCAAACGCTACTAATATTTAGACAACAAAATTAAAAAATCCCGTTTAATAAAAACTTTTTAACAACCCGAAAATAAGTAATATTCGAATTACTCACCCTAAAAAGGGTTTTTTTACCACCCAGGATATTTCCTCTATCAATCATTAAATGTTTTTCATTATACACCTGACCTGAGACACCTGAGAGAAATTCAACATTTCCCTAGATCCTTTAAATGCATTTTTGTAAACTTGTTCCTCTCTCTTGTTCTTGTTGTTCCATTTTCCCCCTTTTTTTTCCATTTATTTATTTAACATCTTGTAAGCCACCTGAGGCACAAAAACAATAAACAAATTGTAAAACGTAGGTTAGGAAAATTTGTCTCATTAAGTTATATTCTTAAATACTCCGGCACTTACTATCGGCTGTCCCTCAACTGCCACGGAGCCTTTGGGCACGTGGATGTTTGAGAGACCGTCATGAGCAGTCCGGAATATTATATGTAGCACCAATGTCTAAATAAATTGTTTTGATTTGATTTGATATTGATTTTGCCCCAATTTCCAATCCAGGGATCGCTGGTTCGATACATGTTCGATACTCAAATTACAATTTCTTTACTAAGGTAGGCAACACAACACACACCATGGATATTGGCTCTGTAAACGCCATCTATCAGATAGTAGCTGAATTAATTTAGTAGGTAGGTACTGTGCATGATAATTGCCGGGTTATGATGCCACATCCGCTTCTACATTTCCGTCCCATTTCCCGAAATTTACCCTCATATCGCCGTCATAGATGTTTACACATCAAAAAGTAGCAGCAAAATTTCGGTAAATTTATAATTTTTTAGAGTTTATAATGATAAAGAAAATGATATTTTACTCCGACAATTTCTTAACACACATCGGAAAGGTCTAAGGACATTTGTACAGTCATATAAGCTACAAAATTTTTGTTTCATTTAAATTGTACTTCTAACGCACTTATTAATTCATTCATTCATTTACCCTGTTTGAATACGCGTCTTGTTCGGAAAATACGTAAAAAAGATAATACAAAAAATTGATAAACACGATAGATGGCAAAATTAGAATTCCTATAATCCCTGGTTTCGATTTCTTTAATTCTGTAGTGTTCTCGTTTAATATATGCATTGAAAAACCTGTGTTTTACAATGGAACGATAACATTTAACTTTAGACGAGTGTCATAAGTCGGCTACGGAAGTGTTTTAGGGAAACTTGACGCCTGGAACTGTGGAAAACATTTCACAGAGTGTAAAGGTGTCCATGTGTGTGGAGATCACTTTAATGTAGGTGCATATTTATGTATTTATTTTTTGCGCATGTAGTGTTGAAAATCATATTTTTATTAATCATAATGCGTCATATAAATGCATATGTATTTCATCAGTATTACATATTACATAAGAGAAAAGCTAAATCTAATAGTCTACTTAAGTTTCTTCTTCACGTTCTTGAAGTGCAATTTCTGCCCGAACAGTTACAACATATGTTAGTACAATCCACGCTATAACGTCGACACATACATCTACAAAACGGTCAAATGACGCCAGATTTTTTATTAATAAATTCCTACCCTACTTTTCTACTATAATTATTTACTTGCGCACATAAGCCAAATTGTCATTATGCTCTGAGCTCTACATCCATAAAACCTGCTATTGCATATTTTATCGCCCTTTCCCTTCATACGCCTTTGCTCAATTTTGGCAAGGCAGAAATTAGTGTAAATCCAAAATAATACGAACAGCATTATATATCGCTGTATGAGTATCCTCGTACGTCTACGATATCCACGCCTCTGTTGCCTTTCTGAGACATAAATTTGCGAGTGGGAGGATGAAGCTAACGCAAATCCTCTCTTCTTCTGCAGGTGCTATTTTCGATGGAATTCCATATATTTGCATTCGATTATTCATGTGGAGCGAACCGGGTCAGCGTTTGCTTGAAAATCAATTAGATATACCAGTGATATTTCACCAGATAGGTATGTCAGCAGTGCGTGCAACTAATGTCTCATAAATAATTTAAAAAAATAGATTTAGAATTTAGTTAACATTGTATTATATATTAAAACTATGGAATACGTAAGAAAACATAAAATACTGTTATCGAAAAACAGTTGTCACGTAAACCATTATAAATTACATATTACTGCCCTGTGTTGTAGAAATATCATATTGCAAGATATGTTCATTATTGAACCTTTATAAATATAAAGAATTTGCTTAATTAAAATAAAAAATGTTATAATAGTAATACATTTAAATCTAAAAATGTCTACAAAGAATGAGCGGCTACTAACTTACTGCCATATTTTTATGTGGAAGCTTTGTATTTTTTGACTTAATTTTTAGCCTTAATATTATAAATCTTTTAATAACTTTATTTTTTTAGTTTGTGACAATCTAAATCTAAATGTAAAGATGACATTTCCTTAAAATAAAATTCGTTCATGTTGATGTTTTGTGTTGAAATAAGAGAAAAGTATTTTTTGAATACGCTTTCCTAAGGAAACATAAATAACCGTTTCTGTAGTAAGAATAAAATATTTTTAACAAAAAAAACGAAACCGACTTCAATACTATATATTCTAAAAAAATACACTCAAAAGTAGAAAATAATTACGTCATTTTACTACTATTACTACATAGAATACAATCAATTTTCCAGCCGACGCTGTCAAAACTCGAAACTGTCCCATAAAAGTGTCATTGCGAGAATGCTAGTAAATTCAAGTATAAACTACCAAGTGAATAATTCGTACGTCACTCTGAAGGGCCTCAATAAAGGCCGAAGAACGTGTATAACTTCTAAATGATTCGTTTCGGTATATACCTCCAGATACGTAACATGTATCTTCTTTATATATATATATATATATATATATATATATATATATATATATATATATATATATATATATATATATATATATATATATTTATATATATATATATATATATATATATATATATATATATATATATATATATATATATATATATATATATATATATATATATATATATATATATATATATATATATATATATATATATATATATATATATATATATATATATATATATATATATATATATATATATATATATATATATATATATATATATATTAGCTTTGAAATTCTTTGCTATTCATATTTATTTTGTGAAAAGTAATCTTGGGTTTGTAGCATTTCATTACATAGAAATAAGCAACTAGACGAATAAGAAAGAAAACACACTTACCAGTACTATATCTGGACACACATACGGAAATGAATCACTATGCATATGAAAACGAACCACTTAGAAGTTGTACAAGTTCTTTCACCTTTCTTGAGGATCTTCAGAGCAGTATACGATTTATTTCATTGATCATTCATACTTGAATTTAAATTACCAATACACCAACACTTGCAGTGACGTTTTATGACATTAGTTTTTGACGGAACTCATTCTTAGATTACACAAACCTAGTCTACTATTTATATTTGTTCTATTTGAACATATTATATATAAAAGCATTAGGCATACAGTTATCCAGAAGATGTTAAACTTTAAAATGCATAAAATCTTGTTGAACCTATTGAAAAACAACTACTTTTTCCAACTATATGCGGGAAAATATTGAATTATATATACAATAGAGTTCTGAAGCATTCAAAGAGGGAGTGATACAGAAATTGCTTGCTTAGTCAAAACTAAAATCATTTGTTGGTTGTATGTATTAATTGTTTCTTCGAAAATTCTCGAAAAAAATCCAATTTTCACCCTGGATATATTTATTAGCTTTGAAATTCTTTGCTATTCATATTTATTTTGTGAAAAGTAATCTTGGGTTTGTAGCATTTCATTACATAGAAATAAGCAACTAGACGAATAAGAAAGAAAACACACTTACCAGTACTATATCTGGACACACATACGGAAATGAAATGAAATATATATATATATATATATATATATATATATATATATAATATATATATATATATATATATATATATATATATATATATATATATATATATTTATATATATATATTATATATATATATATATATATATATATATATATATATATATATATATATATATATATATATATATATATATATATATATATATATATATATATATATATATATATATATATATATATATATATATATATATATATATATATATATATATATATATATATATATATATATATATATATATATATATTTCCTATGTCCGTGTGTTGTCACTGAACTCCACCTAAACGGCTGGACTGATTTTTATGATGATTAAGTTGATTCGAGAATGGTTTCAGCTTCAGAATTTGATACGATTAAAACATATTTTGTTTTAATTAATTTAAATATCTATAAATTAGGGTTGTGGCCGGCGAATCCGCCATTTATTCTGGTATATCTGGCGAGTTCCCAGGTATATCTTCGGAATGCAAAGTCCAATGCCAATAAAACTAAACTGGGAACCTCTTGAGTATAAGGGGTATATTCCAATAAAAAAGGATTTTTTACAATTGATTTATAAATGGCGGAGTTATGAGGTAACGAACATTCAAGAAAAACATACAGTCAAATTGAGAACTTCCTCCTTTTTTGAGGTCGGTTGAAAAGGGAGTTTAAACCCCTTGAGTAAACTGAACTTGATAAACTTTTTATAAATTATGAGTTATGGATCCTACGGCATCTACACAAGTTGAACAGATTTTGAAGTCTTTGCAATACTCTGTAGTATATCTAGAGATATTTTACAAAGAATTTAATTCAATTTCGCTGGGAAGCTGCACTTCTAGGCATAATACTGGTGTTGTATTATTTATGGTATCTGAAAAGTCTGATAGATATGCCCTGCCGTCTTCAGCATAGTTGCTTGTAGTTGCATTTTTTAGATATTGGCACAGAGATAAATTTCATATAGTTTTTTTTTACTTGTACCGTATTTGCAACAATCTGTTTGCTCCTCTTCATGTTTAAAATATTTTCTAAATAGTATTTGGTTAAGCTTGTTAAGGTAAAGGAGTAGTTGCTCTCATATCATAAAAAATATGAGTAGAAATGCGTAGAAATTAGAATACCTACCTGTTTGGGATGGTTTCCAGACTTTTTTGTATCCAACTTCTAAATGTGTAAATATTCATAAAATCTTGGTAAAAATTGAATAGATTTATCATATACGAGTACTTCCAGATATAATTTACTTAAAGCACAAGATGGATTAAAATGTTAAAATGTATTTCCTTCTTAGTTTTGAAGTAAATACTAAATAGAAGATGATAAGACCTCAAATATTAGCACATACTTATTTGTATTCATACCACCCAAAGTATATACACTTAGTTATAAAAATAAATTGTACATCAAATATTTCTACCTCACATAAACACGAACAATCCGTCGCTTTCCATTGATATTATCTAATTTTGATATGACATTCTCTTTTCTTTTGAGGCTTCACTCGTTTTTGCCTAACTTTACCAACATATCCTAATTTTTCAGACTATATTTGTGAGAGTTAAGTTCAAGATGGAAAAAAGTTTATTGAACGTAAATTATGTAGAATTTTATATCGAATATTTTAAGCCCTATTCATTTTCTTCGTGAGAGTAACAGTTTTTGAGAAAAATATTGCGCCAATAAAAGAGGATGTAGGGAAAAGCCGAATGCGGATGATCAAAGTATCTAATAACTGTCGACTATTCCATAAATACATAGTGGCTATGCAAATATCTCGAAACAATATAGATTATAATTACATTTGGACAATTTTCCATCGGAACTGTTAAACGTTTTGTTAAGTCGTAGCAGATTTGATTTAATTAACTTTATTGTCTTGATTTACATAAATTCTGTTTGCTTTCTAAATAATCGCGAACCAGTTAAATCCGGAAACACATAATATTCAAGCTAAAACATTCCTAATTGTATACATTAACCATATGGCTTTAACATTTATTATTATTTATATTATACAACCTTTTAAGTGTATGTTGTTTAAAAAGTATCGAACCGCATGGTTATGTTCGCACCTGTAAGTCAAGGTGGGTAAATAGCGTTTAATGTATTATTATATGTAGAGATAATGAGTTCCTTTTCTCAAAATATTTTAATATTACTTTAAAATTTCCGCGACTTAATGACTTATATTCCGCGGTTTTCATCATGTCCACGAATCGGACGAAGCAAACTCTCGTTTTTCGATATACAAATTGCGGAAACACCTGAACCTTCATGGCGCCGTTCCTCAGGGGGTCCACTACAGAAATGTGTTCAGTAAGAAGATGTATTAAAAATCATTTAAAATTAGTATGTAAAATCGAGAAGATATTTAGGAAGCTGTAAGCGGTCTAGTTTAGTCTAGTTTAGAGATTTTCAAGCCGGAAAAGTATCCGGAAAAAAATGTAACCCGGAAAGTATTACAACTGGAAAAGTAAGCTGGGGCCCATAATTTCGCTCTTAGGAAATCGTAATCTTATAATCAATAAATGTGTCAAATCTTATCGACTTGCAAACTGATTGAGGGGGTGGTAGGGAGCTCAGAGAAAAAAATGTAACTCGGAAAGTGAGATTCGGCACACAAATTCGCTTTCAGAGAATGTTTATAATATCGTTATCAATGACTGTGTCAAATTTATCGACATGTAAAGGAATTCAGGGGATCGTAGGGAGCCCAGAAAATTTGAAAAAATTTTAACTCTGGAATTAAGGTCGGTCCATAAATTTGCTTTCAGGAAATGTGTATATGATTGTTATCAATAACTGTGCCAAATTGCATCGACTTGAAAAAGGATTCATGGGGTCGTAGGGAGCCCGTAAAATTTAAAAAAATTAAAAATAACTCGGGAAGTATATTTGTGTATTTTTATCAGCTATCACTATCATATAGTTAAATATATTCGAGGCATCCTATAAATCACCACCTACGCATTTTTACAGTAATGACGGAACTCGCATGCCATTTCCTAACAAGATATGAAGTTTTTGAACGTTGGATTCTGCTTTAAAAATAACTACTTGATTCCTGCTAGACTACAATTAATATGCAACATGACGCGGTATAATTTACTTCTAATCAGTACAATCTTATCACACACCTGTAATAATAACACGCAAACACCTAATCAATCAAAATAGTAATTTTATATAAATCGGTGTAATAAAGTGGATAAGAGACATCGGAAAAATATCTTTAAAATGTTGTGTGTAGTGACAGCAGTTTTACTAGTAGCTAGTGCTTCAGTCAGTGCACAATATACTGTCGTAAACCGCTGTAAGTATAGCAATAAGTATACTATCGTAAACTAAGTTTACTTAACTAAGTCACCTTCGTAAAACTAAGTTCTTTAATTCACGGAGAGACAGGATATCAAACTTGATTTTTTGTTTATATTTACTAAGTACCTTTTTAAAAATCGAATATTTTTGAGCCAATCTAGCGTAGTGAGATGTTTTTAGGGGCAAGAAAATTAAATTAAGTAACAATCTTGATGCAATTGTAGAGGGCGCTACCTTTTTCAGAGGGCGTTTCGGCTTTTTTCGTACGTTTCAAACGTCCTATATTTGTGTGTCCTAGTAATATCTACATTTTTAATGATAATATCGCTTGATCTATACATGCTATGTAAAAAAGGTGTTCTTTGTAAATGTCTCTCCGAGTGACCATTATCGAGAAAATTGCAAATATACCTCACGGTGCCGTCTGTCGTTGTTTATGCACGTCAGTTCTCCTTGGCGTAACTCAATGTATCTAATAATTATTAACCAGCGTGATCAATTTTCGTACGTCCGTCCAAACACGGGAACCGTGTAATATGTTTTATTTTGAGGAAAAGAGTCTGGAGGAATGTATAAAAAATTTCTTTTGATTTGACGCATAGTCTTTCAATTAACATAAAAAAATTGAGTTCCGTAATAGAAAATTGTAACCGCGCAAGAATGACAGATTGAGGTGCTGCGCGTACGGAAAAGCGCACATACTGTACTCTGCAAATTTTACAGTGCAGTGTGCAGTAAAATCGTTAAAATGAAGCCGCCAACACCATTTTGACCACTGTTGAAATAACTTTCCAGAAAGGACGGTGTACTGGGGACCAGTATTTCCCCTGCAGAGAAAAATTATGTTGGCTTTTAGCATTTTGTGGGTGTAGAATGTAGTAGATCATTTCCGGGTCTTATCCCACGTATCACGTACTTTCTATTCATGTAAAAAAACATGACCACACTTGTAGAGAAACATGACCATCTATAAGCATTTAAGGAACCGCTAGATACCGATAAAATCAGTTGAGTTCCAGTAACCAGAAACAGCAACAATAACCTGAAGTTGACAGATGTGATTCCATTCTGCCGAAACGCTTTACACGAATATAAATTATCCCAGAAATTATCTGTAGTAATACAAAAAGTACTAGACCGGGGCCTAGAACTTATATAATCTTAATATACTTATATAATCTTGAACTTATAAATATAATCTTGAACTATTTTTATATCTTCAAAATCATCTTACTAACATCTTAACGTCAATGCGAGTGTAAACTTGTGGCATCCTGGAGGAGCGTAAACTATCCTCTGAAATGTATTTGTATTTATCATCTATCTCTTTTTGGTATTGTATGACCAAGTTATATGCCATTTTAGTTTTAAAGTATCATACATAGATGAAACCGTATATACATTGAACAGCCAGTTGTTGTTTATAACGAAATGGCGTCCAAAAAACTGTACAAAAATTTTTTAAAAAATCGATTTTTTGAGTTTCTAGCAATAACTACAAATGCAATTGTTTTGACTACTATACAAAAGTTGTAGATAATTAAAGAACCTGCAATATGAGCTCTACCGGAATTCTCGAGCTGCATTTTCAGCCGAGGAAAAGAGGAAAACTCGCGAAAAAGAAGCGTTTTATTGAAAATTCGTAACTTACAATTTTTAAGCTACGGTGTCCGTGTTGCACGTAAGTAGTAATTTTAAACATGTAAATTATTTATGTAAAAACTTGGATCTGTCGGACGGATAGTTTAGCTACAATTGCCAATTAAATTTTCTTTGGCTTGCTTGTATGGTGGTCCGATCGTAGCTTTTACAACGGTTTGGAAACTTCAGAACATTATCTAAAATTTGTATATTCTACTTGTACGTTAAAATGATGTTAAAATGTTTTAAATCGCGTCCGAACATTGGAGTACAACGGAAGAACTCGCGCCGGACTTCCACTTAGCAGCAAGTATCGGATTATGCTCGGATCGCTGCAAGTATCGGATTGCTGATGATAAATTTCAACATGAAAATGAAAAGTTGCTTTATTACAAATAATTATATGTTTTTTATTGTTCATTTATTTATTAACGATCATTTTGCGACCCAAAACATTAAAAAAAGTTCAGTAGAAACAGATATATGAATTTGTGAAGAGCCCATTTTGTAGGCTCTTTAATTATCTGCAACTTTTGTATTGTAGTCAAAAACGACTGCACTTATAGTTATTGCTAGAAACTCCAAAAACCATTTTTTTGCATTTTGTTATAAACAACAATTGACTGTTTGATTTATATACGATTTCATCTATCTACTATAATTTAAAACCCTGCACAGTTTGTTACATATTATTTCTCAATGCCCTAAAAAACCTCTGTAGCTTGGCCTAATTCTAAAAGAGATCAAAAGAAAATGAAACCTAAAAGGTAGGTACTACCCAGTAGCATAAATGAAGTTCCAAATTCAAAATCCAAAGAATATAAGTAATTCAAAATTTATTATGCTAACTTATATTGGAAACTCTACTGAAACTGTCATCATATTTAAATAAACATGATTTCAATACTGCTTGCAAGACTAAAAAATATTAGTATATTTAGGGCATTTCATTAGAAATAATAAAGATAGTCAACAAAAACTATAAATCTGGGACTCTAAGCTAACTTGTGGCACAAAATTTCATATCGGTCAAACAGGTAGATCTATTGGAAAGATCTATTGGAAAACGTATTTTTGAACATGAAAAAATATATTTAAACAATTTAACGGATTACGTTGATTGTGTTTGGATGTTTTTACTATTATTTTATTTTCTGCAGGTGAAACTGGTGTTCTACCTGATGTCAAAGTTATCACAAATAACACATTTTGCGCGGCATCGCCTTGCCCAGTCTACCCGGGTTCAGATTTATCATTGGACCTGATTTTTAAGTCACGTAGGTATACCTTTTTATAGGAAAACTAATCAACTTTATCTTACATATTTAATCCACATTTTATCGCTCTTCAGCTAAATATTTGGAGAACATCAGGGCACGTGTCGTAGCTACTGCTGTAGGCATCGACGTGGATTATCCATTGCTGCAGGATAATGCTTGCGATGGGATTACCAATACCTATTGTCCGCTAGTGGCCAACGAAAATGTGGAATATATACACGTTATGCATCTGTTGAACATATTTCCAGAGGTACGGTTTTTTTATAATAACTGAGTAATTTAGTTTTTAATTTTTAGGAAAAATTTTATGATTTTGTTAAGAAAAAGTTATCAAAAATTAAATATCTTCTGGTTTCTCCGCCACCCTAAAAAACAAAAAAGTTAAATCGCAAAAATGTGAATTTGAGAAAATCAACATTTTAAAATTCCTGTCCATAAAATAAAAAATATATACGATTTGGATTCCGAAATTTCACCCGAAAGGGTTTCAATTTCTTATGGGTTATAAATTATTTTTTCTTAGTTTTTCAATATTTATACATCAATATTATACATATCTCTAGATTTGCATATATACATCTTATCATACATCATACATCTTATGTGATATGTATATACAATATACCTATACATCTCAAGACACAATTTATTTTATTTTGTAGATTTCCCTTACCATTAAGTTCAGCATAATGGACCTAGATGATGATAATGCGGATGCAGTGTGTTTCAAAACGGACGTGAATGTGGTCAAATCTTAGAGATAATGCAGCATTTGTATTAAATTTATTTGAAATATTTATCGCCTTAATTCTAAGGAAATGTATGAACAATGAACAATGAATAATAAGAATATATTTTGTACTCAATTTTTATATAATTTGTTAGGTACTGTTAATTATATCTGAATAATTATAATAAATATATTATATTATATCTTTATGATGTGAAAAAAATAATAAATGCATTTTAGTATTATTAGGTAATTTGTTTGACATAATTCAGTAACCTCTAATAATAGCCCAGTCACTGTATGTTCATATGGGGGAATATAGGGATATGGAAAGAATAAGATTTTTTTATTTTATACACTAAGACAATAATAATACCTATTTTTCTTTTGTTGTAATTGGCGGTAGTTATAAACGTGTTGCCAAATAATAATGTATGTAAAAGTTTAATATTGTGCACACAAATATTTTCCCAATATTTGTGGGATTGTTTTCGAGATCTCCCGAAAAGGCAAGCCCTTTTTACAAGGGAAGTTTTACCGGCAGTTCTCTTATAGCGCATCTATTTTATTGGGGCATAACAATAAATGTCTAACTTGGTAAGATAGTTAACTTCTAATGTCTCCGCCAAGGTCTTCGAAATCAAAAATATGCTTTAATTAAAAACATATTTTATTTCAATTATTACTATGAAGTACAATTAGATTAGGCATATAAAAATAATGGATGCATATATATATATATATATATATATATATATATATATATATATATATATATATATATATATATATATATATATATATATATATATATATATATAAACATTATAATTTTAACATACATAATGTATATCAAGAACAAAATATAATAGTGGGAGAATAAAAAATGAAGGGAAGAATAAAAGAATGAACGGACAGTTAGATACTTTTTAAATATTTTTTTATGGTAACATGTTAGTTATACCAAGTTTACAGAATACATAATAGTTATAGCACTGTCATTGCATGCCGTTTCTGCTTCCCCGTTCCTCGCAGACCGCCCGAGGAAGACCAGGGCGCCAGCCCATACACAGTGCGCCAGGTTCTCACTGGGAACAGTTAGTGGTGATTTGTACGGAGTGGACCCGATATGTGAAGCGAGTATAAATTCTATCAACATGCCTATGGTATATTGTTCAGTAGATGGTTGCACGACAAAGTGTGGAAGTGGATTATCATAGTAAATAACCAATATAATGACCTAAGCCTAAGAGTAAAACCTAAAAGAAATGGAAAATTAATAAATTCTATAAGAAATATTCTATAATATAATAACAACCAATAATACTTAAACAACAATACTTGTAAATACTAATAAACAATAATATTACTAATAAACAATGATACTTGTCATAAACATTAAAACTGCCTGTGAAAGTGGGTGAAACTAAAACCTCTAAACGAAGAAAATTGAGTGTATGGACCTTAAGGAAACAAACAAATTTTATATTTTAGTTTACCGAGAAAACACATTAGTGGAAACAATGTTATTGACTTGGTTACGAATTTTTGAAAAAGAAGCATAGTGTAGATTTTTTTTAGCTTATTTGTTGTAAAAGTTAGAACAATTAAATAAATAGGATAAATTTAGTACTTACAAATCATTCACAAAAGGCTAGGCGAATTTTGCTGAGAAAACTAAGAGGTTCCAGCCAACAATTTGGACCTGGAGCCTTCCGGAGGTATCAGGAGTATCCTGGATAGCATATACTAGCAGTCCCAGTCCTCCAGCGCAAAGGCGTAGAAGACCATCACAAGGTTGAATAAGGTACCTAATCAGATAATTTTGATAGCTAACAATAATAAAAATTCATGATTTCAGAGTAAAATATTTCTATAACCTAATAGAAACAACTAAGTACTTACCAGCATCATTTTCCACTAAATAAGAGCTCAAATTTATTTCCAAAAGCTTTTTGCAAGAATTTAACAAACTGTGGGAAACCATGTTTCTTTGAAATAAATCTGTATTATCACATATATTATGGTATGCTTATATTAGATTAATAGAGGATCATAAATTTGAGTTTTAAAAAGAAGGAAAGGCATTCGAGGTATGTTTGGTTGAATAAACAAGTTAGGATATGTTTTAAAATAAGATAATGTTGTCCAGAAGTATTTAATTTTGATTTCCTAAAGGTAGTGTTTCATTATGAAAAAGGGTTAAAATAAAATGTTCAATTTTGGTAAACTTTTGTATTGACATTTATGAGTGTTTGTCATTTATAAGTACTACTGACGATAAGGCCTCAATGTTCCAGTATTAGCGAGGTGCAGGTGCAACTAAGCAATTGAAACAGGTAAAGGTAATGAGCTTTAGCCAGGGTAAACCTAAAATCTGAATAAGTAAAAGAAAGGCGAAAAAAAATTAATATCATTGATCTCAAACTAAAGTAACAATAATACACAAATAAATAAACATTATAATACTTATATATTACTCAATTCAAGCCTCTGTGTATCCACTGCCGAACACATCGATTTTTGTTTTGCTTTGTTGTTATTTAAAAAAAATGTGTCCAACGATGTATTATATATATATATATATATATATATATATATATATATATATATATATATATATATATATATATATATATATATATATATATATATAAGCTGTACCCCTATATAATTTCCGAGGGTGTCCCGTAAATGGAATATATTTCTGTTGGGCAATAAATCCTTATTATTATTGTTATTATTGTATAAAAATTATCTACAGTTTTCCAAACTGGCTGATATAGTTTTGTATAATGTCTTACAAAGCAAAAAAGTAATTTGCAATTAGTTGTTTTTTAGTTTAGCAATATTCAGTTACATATCCTCATCTTTGAAAGCATAATAATAAAAACGTAGTGTTTTGTCATTCTAAATCAACTCTTGTAGCTTTAAACATAATATGTTTAAGAAATAGTGGCTTGCAGTGAAACGTTTTTATTAGAATCATTACTGACACATTTTCATTTAGGCACCTCTTATTAAAATCATTAAGCATGAATGTCACCCTTACAAAAAGTAAATTACGTCCAACAGTTCTCGACATATGTGTAAACCCTACTATTATCATAAAATGCTTTCAAATATTATATGTTTCTGCCTTCTGCCTATTTGCCCACAGCTTGAGAGCAGCATCCAGCTCTAATGGGGCATCTTAAGCCACATTAGCATGTTTTTATATCGAGCTCGATACGCAGCTTACCGGGGTTTCCTCTTACTACTGATAGATATATGTAGAAGTTCACACATTACTCAAATCGACCAGTACCAACAATACTCGCATGTTCCACTCTGTAGGTAAACCATTCCGAACATCTATAATTATTCCTCATTAATATTAATGACAGTTTATTTAAGAGAATGTATCTCTGTATCAAACGGTAATCCTTCCACCATAAAATAAATTAAATATGGCCACCCACTACTTGGGCGACTGTTTCTGTTGCAGCTGTCGCGGATACCTTGCGGTACCCCCATTATCGATGCTACGGATAGATTTTTTATGGGAATCAATATCGATGGCCTTGTGTGACAAAATCCATACCAGAATACGCCTACGGAGATGAGGTCACGCCTCTCAAGCAAGCATAGTGGCAGATTAATTATTATTTGTGGATATTTTTCAAGTACCTTTGCGCTTATTATTAGATAAATGGTAAAAACGAGTATAATTTTTTTATTACGAATTTTTATTACGAAACAATGTAATGAATATGGAAAACCGACTATCATTTAAGGGATAGTACTGAATAATAACAAGACAACTTATAGATTAATGTCAATGTAAATGTCAAATATCGCTTTGCAATGATAAAGCAACGTATTAAAGCAGGAATAACATACATCTATTTTTTTAGGTCAGATTAATGTTAGGCTTCAGTATTTACAAATATTGCAATTAGAAATATTACTAATTCACAAATGTGAATAACCAAAAGAAACAATTGAATCCCATCCTGAAGATCACTGCGGTCTACCATGATTTTTATATGCCATGAATATTGAATAGCCTTGTCACAAATCATTTTCTTCTTGAATAAAGAAATGTGTTTTCTGTTCACAATGTTATATTAGAATATTAATTGCTATTTAGATCTCAAATCTATAGGTTAAATACCATATGTAAAACACAAAACAATCCTTTTAGCTAAACCTTACTGAAAGGGCAATAGTCAACGAGTCTGGATTATCCTCCACATCCTCCACATTAGTCCAAACTAATCTGCAGGAGCAGGGATATACCTATACCTTGGGGAAACCTTATTGAAAATTACTGACTAATGATTAATATGAGACAAAAGCAAGCTAAATGAATAAATAGCCACTACAGTGATCTACCTCTATTTTGTACTATCTCTATATGGTACTCAATTTCTACTCATTCTCTAGATGTAGCTCTTGGTTTGAATACAGAAATGGATGATGTAATATATGAAACTATAATATATGAAGGGATTGTGGATATAAATCTAAATATACAGAATCTGCATACATTTCGTTGAATAGAAAATGTCAACAATATTTTAATATATTTCATTCCCCTGTGCATTTATTTATGATCTACTGTTTCTCCGAAAGGAGCAAAACATAACAATTACATCATATTATTTATTGATATCTGGTCAGTTCCGAATGCCTGTTATGTTAATATACTACCTATATTATTAGCTAAGAAGGATAGTAGTAAATAACTGAAATATATAAGCCTTCTAGAAATCTTGTCCGCTGATCTTAAAACATACCAGCCGATTTATTTAATATTGTGGATCAATAGAAACTCTACAAGTAGCATCAATGGAAATTATAACATTTCATTTATTTCCACAATTAATACCTCGATTAATTAATTTGTATAAGCACACTTAGAAATATAACGTCAATCTAAATACTTCATTAGATAACTACAATACTACTACTATAGATAACTACTTAGATACAATAACTTACGTCATTGTATACAATTTTATTTACAAGAGCGTTGCTTGAGAAGTCCTGTAATAATATCAATATTATATTATATAATATTATCTTACATTATATATTTTATTAGAGATTATATTATTTTACAAAATGGGATATTAACAATATCCATAATATTAAAAAATACTGTGACAACAGTAAACGATAAATTGTCATATTAGTATATCTTTATGTTGTATGTAGTATATTTTAAACTGTGGATCGTCAAATTCTGCACTCTTTCTGCTTCTTTATACTTGGAACTTCTTATAATTTGACTACCGTTTCCTTACACTGCTTACCAAAATCTTCTACAGGCTGAGGATGGTACCAAGCCTCCTCTTCTCAAGTCTTAATTTCAACGAAAACACTTAATATGCAGTTACTTCTGCAGTTACACCGATATCCCGTATAGAAAAACATCTGCACTTCCTGGTTACCATTTTCTTTCTTATTGTTATTCTTAGGGTTATAGTGCCATTTGGAGGAATAAGAATTATAAAATCATATTGTTTAAAGACGCTACGCCTCAGGTCTGAGGCGTTTTAATTTTTTTTTGGACAACGACACTGTAAAATATTACGTTTAGTTTAAAAAAGTATACAATATTAAGAATTATAATTTGTTATATCTGTTAGTATCTATTTGTTAAAATTACATCGAAAACAGGTATGTACCTACACGAGTTTACATTTAAAAATATTGTTTCGTTGAACCATGTTGTTGAGTGTGATATTTTTGTGTATGTATTTCTATGTTTTATTTGTTAATATTGTCGATTTTTGAAGATTACGATGATGCGGACTATTTTGTTTTATCAATGTGCATTTTATAGTAGTTTTGTTATTAGACTATAGGTGTTTATAAATCTTTAAAATTACAGGTTTCTGTGTTGTTCATGAGTATTTTGTTTATAAATAACAAATAAATTATATTTCGGCGCCTCGTCCTTGAGATCACTAAGGTAGTAACGTTTCCGTGCGTTATGCTGTCACATATTTTAAAGAAGAAGAAGAAAAAATATCTCCGGCTCCCCATCTTGCCGCAACTTCACTTCATCTTCGTTTTTGTGCGTCGTAAGTAACACATGCTTTTTTATTATATCTAATATTATTTAATTTTTAGGCTTCCAAAAGCTGTTTAGATTATGGGTAAACCAAAAAGGAAACGATCTAGGTCGAGATCTATAAGCACATCTCGATCTTCTCATTTGGAGAAAAGAATGCGGAGGCTGGAAAAGACTATTAAGGATCAACAGCGTCTTATAAGAGCGAACCTTAGTAGTAGTTCCTCCAGAGCAAGTAGCTCAAAGAGGCTTACCAGTCCTTCCAGCAGTAGAACCCCGAAATCTCGGCGGACACGTAGTCCCCCTACATATGACTTACCTCGTGAATCAAGTCGATCACAGTCACCGCGAGCACGTAACTCTAAGTTGCAAGAAAAGAGCGTCTATTTAGATGAGATAGACCTAAATCAATCATCAGATTCGGAACTTTGTGGTTTAGGTACACAAACTACAGTTCCAAATACAGTAATGGTGGAGGCCATAGTACACCAAACAGACGCTGAGCCAAGACAACAGGAAAAAGAAAATTTGCCTTCTCAAGCTTCAGTACTAGAAATCAATTTAGATGCCGAGACCTTAAAATGCCTGGGAGAGGATCCATTGGCAAAGAATGCAGAGGAGGTTCAATTGCATGATGCAATATGTTCTAGGTGGAAGCATATCATTTCTTTAGGGTTAGAAAGAGAGGTCACTGCTGAACTTGTGGCAAAGTATCCACCACCTATAAATTGTCCAATCTTAACTGCCCCTGCTCTTAATGCCGAGGGAGGACCTCTTTTAAATGTCGCAGATATGAAAAGAGAGAAAGAATATTACTCTTACAAAAGAATTTAGCTTCAGGACTGACAGCTCTCGGTTTAGCTTTAAATATTCTCATTAAGCAGAAGAATTCTACTACAAAGTCGGCCCTACTGTCTAACCCAGGTGACGCAGGACGAATCCTGGCAAACGTACATTATATTTTGTCACTTGATAGAAGGGCAAATATAAGTCCTTACCTATCAAAAACAGCAAGGGATATTGCTTTCAACAACCCAATAGATGAATTTTTATTAGGAAAAGACTTAGACCTGAGAAGTATAAAAATGCAAAGTTATTGAAGAAGTCCAGTCAGGACCTCAAACCAAAACCTATCTTTTCGTCAAAAAAGAAGGAGCCTGTTGCTTCCTTTACTAAAAATAAAACTGTATCCAATAGTAAAATATCGTCATATCCTTTAAACAGGAAAGGCCCGTCTCAGTCATTGAGGGACATGGGACAGAGAGGGCGACTACCTCAAGCACAGAGAAAAACGAGATACCACGAGAAATATTATCACAACAGGAGGCATTAGAGGTAAATATTGCCGGTAGGCTAAAATTTTTTATCAGTAACTGGGAAAAGATAACTACAAATAAAGTAACTTTACAAGTGGTAAAGGGATATAAACTACCATTCACTGATATAAACTAAGGGATATAAAGGGATATAAACTACCATTCCTGTGTGTGTTTCAAGAGAAACAAAATTACCTTCACACGGTAAAAGACTTCAAGAACTTACTACATACATTAACAACCTCCTTAAATAAGGAGTAATTCAAAAAGTAAGGCCAGTAAAAAACCAGTTCTTATCGTCAGTGTTTACTGTAGCCAAACCTAACAAAAAACCTAGATTAATTCTTAATCTAAGACGGCTCAATACTTATATTAATCATTGCCATTTTAAAATGGAAGATTATAGAACGGCTATTAAACTAATTCAACCAGGTTGTTTTATGACCACAGTAGATTTAAAGGATGCATACTATACAATACCAATCCACAGTAAATATAGAAAATTCCTGAGATTTCATCTGAAGGAGACATATGAATTTACCTGTGTTCCTTTTGGAATCTCGTCAGCACCTTTACAAAGCTAACAAAACCAATAGTAGCTTGGTTAAGGCAAAGGGGTATCTTTTGTTGTCTGTATCTTGATGATTTTCTCATTATAAACGAGAATTCCTCAATTTGCCAAGACCATACAAAAATAACTATAAATCTTTTAGTTGCACTAGGCTTTATTATTAATGTTGAAAAGAGTAGTCTAATACCTTTAAAGATATGCAAATATCTAGGTTTTATATTCAACAGCGATAAAATGACAATAAGTTTAACCGAAGATAAGCGATTAAAATTACTAAATCTTGTAGAAAGATTTTTAAACAGAAGTTTTTGTGAAATAAGAGAATTTCCAGAACTTATAGCCTAGGCTATATATAAAAATATAAGAAAGGGCAAAAGTTTCACATCTTTCAAAAAATAAACAAAATTATGATGCAACTATGCCCTACTTCCATACGAGACAGAGTATGAACTAGAGGGGGCAGCATACAGAAAGATTGTTAATTATTTGGGAAAACCGGAAATAGACTTGTCTCAAATACCAACGCAAAGTGTAGCAATTATTTTTCTTGGCTACCAGATCCTGGTTCACTTGGTATAGATGCTTTTACTTATAACTGGAGCGATTACTTCTTTTATGCGTCCCCCCCTTCTGCTTGATACTCCGTTCATTAAATAAAATAATCTCAGACAAAGCCGAAGGGATATTGGTGGTACCCAAATGGGAAACTCAACCCTGGTACCCTCTCTTCCATAAACTTTTGATTACATCTCCTTTGCAACTTAATAATAACAACCTTATTATACCTTGTAGACTCAATCAG
This sequence comes from Tetropium fuscum, assembly GCA_964058915.1. NCBI lineage: Eukaryota > Metazoa > Arthropoda > Insecta > Coleoptera > Cerambycidae > Tetropium > Tetropium fuscum. The sequence goes on along the minus strand of CAXKVY010018455.1, from coordinate 575,272 downwards.
CCATTGCAACAGTTTTCCCTGGTGGTAGGGCTTGTACCAGGGAAGCTTTCAGAAGAAAGGGTAACCCAGAATCGTCCATTGACGTCATGATGGAATCACTCTCAAGTTCAACCATAAAACAATATGAAGGAGTATACAAAATGTGGTGGCAATTTTGCAAGCAACAACAGTGGGGTGGTTTTAGCCCAAGAGAATCTGAGATTATACAATTTTTTATTCACCAGTTTGAAACAAAACAGATAACTTATGGATCTTTTAACACATATCGATCACCTATCCTTAATCATAGAGTGTGACATTGCCAATAATCCAAATATAAAGAGGTTCTTAAAAGGTGTCTTTAGACTGAGACCACCGTCCAGAAAGTATAATTATATCCGGGAGCCACAAATTGTTATTGCATTTTTAGAGGGAAGATATCCAAATGAGGATCTATCTCTTAACCAACTGTCAAAGAAAACTGTTACTTTTCTTGCTTTAATCACGGGTCACCGTATTCAAACTTTGGCTAGAATCAGAGGTGACAATATAATCATATCATCAGAAGATATTCAGATAATAATAAATGACCACATAAAAACTAGTAGGACAAATGCTGAACAACCCTGCCTACTCATACCTTACTTTTAAGAGAGACCTGAGGTTTGTGCGGCTTCTGCCTTAATAGCATATAGTAATAGAACAATAAGCATCAGAAACCAAGTTCAAGATTTTTTGTTCTTATCGACAAGAAGCCCTTACAATACTGCAACAACAAGTACCTTGAGTAGATGGATAAGGCAGACTCTACATGAGGCGGGTATTGATACTAAGATCTTTACAGGCTACTCTTCACGACATGCGGCTACGTCAGCAGCTCGCAGAAATTGTGTAACTTTAGATGCAATAAGACAAACTGGAGGATGGTCTGGCAGGTCAGAAGTGTTTGCCAGGTTCTACAACTGTCCTTTAAAGGATAATGCAGCTTTCGCTAGATCTATTATCAACCAGAATTAGGGATTTATAAAAGTTTGATCAATAAACGTGATTACTTAGAAACTAGGATGTCATTCGTGGAGAGTTCTGATTTAAGGGGAAAACCTGTTCCTTTAAACAACTACCTTAGTGATCTCAAGGGCGAGGCGCCGAAATATAATTAACCGATTAAACGAACTTACCTGTGAAGTTCAATCGTGATTATATGAGGCGCCTCGTCCGCAGAGATCACTCCCGCCACTCCCAGATTGCAAATTTGTGTTAAAATACAAAGGTAAGAATGTATTAAATTTGATCCCCATTGGGTGGTTTTTTCCCTCTCCGCTTTAAACAAGATGAAGTGAAGTTGCGGCAAGCTGGGGAGCCGGAGATATTTTTTCTTCTTCTTCTTTAAAATATGACAGAATAACGCACGGAAACGTTACTATCTTAGTGATCTCTGCGGACGAGGCGCCTCATATAATCACGATTGAACTTCACAGGTAAGTTCGTTTAATCGGTTAATTATTAGTTGCGTTATTTAATTTTCGTTTTTAAAGAGTTTTTATAAAAATATAAATAGCAGGAAACTAATATTACGCAACGAACCAGCAGCACAGAACTTGCTAATGTCTTTACGTCTACAACTTGCGACTCGTCAAAGTGCCCAGTTGCGCATACCTCTTTGTTTTGTCAAAGTCCATAATAATTTAATAGAGGTATGTATATTTATGGATTCCTTTGCATTGCCTATTCTAAATCCATCGAATTAGCGTCATTAACAGACAATTTATATTATAATCGATTTCTTGCGCACATAAAACCATGGGAAAAAATGCTAATAGCATCTCCGTTGTTGATGCTGGCTTTTATTGCCAGAACAAATTTATTGCGAAACTGATAAATAATAAAGTTTTTAATTAAAATGGATAAAAAGCCTCTAATAACAAACAGTAATACGGCATGAAGAATATGAGTAGGCATTATTCATCTACAATAGGCGGGCCCTAAATCAATAAATAGTTGAATAGGAATGCCCATAAATGGACAATTAATAGCATTTGTCATTGGATATAATTATTTATGTTCCTGCTTATGCTGCTCGATCGAAAATGGTCTCTTAATCATTCTGCTAACAAGGTGGCGTTTCTTTTTATTCAGCGACAAAGGACGAATTTCTGAAATGTCCTTATTTAAATTACGAGCAATAAACTTGAAGAATTTTTCGGTTGAGATGTGATGTCCTCATGGAGGAATGGCCTGTCACCACCCGCTGCCTCTTTCCTGAAACAGAAGTTAAAATGACGTTTCAAACACATGCAAACGGCTTCTTCAGGAAATATTATAAATTTATAACACGTCCTATAGGAGTGATTAAAAGCCATATAGAAGTTTTCGAGATTGACAATCTCTCATTCTCCTTATATCTATATATAGCTTGACAAAATTCATCTTAGACGTGACCTTGAGATGCGCAGTTGGACCGTCGTGTCGCAGCGTCGCGTAGAGGGGCATTTGTTTGCTAAACTTTAGTGAACGAACATCGTGTGCACAGTATAAAAAGTGTTTCAATTATGGGAGTTCAGTTACTTGTAAAACGTAAAGTGTTAAGTGCACAAAGTCACAATTTAGTTAAGCAAGGCAAAGATATTATAACTGGTGAGGCATCGTCATTTCAAACGCAACGGAGTCGCCAGAAGGTAGCCTGGAAGAATAATGCCGGGGTAGAGGGTCAATCTTAAAATGTTCATGTAAACAAATTGATAAAATGCAGCGCTGAAAATTTTCAGAATATTTATAAAATTTATATTTATATTA